>CM008282.1:9209435-9646316 GCA_002319775.1 Fagopyrum tataricum
AGGTGAAATTTTGGCAATATCAATACACAACTAAAGTATGTAGACGAACAAATAGAAAACCTCCAAGTAAAACTGCATTCCTCATTTAACCAACAAATGAATGACAAAATTACTATTGGATGCAGCGAGCTAAAACCGCGAACCTGCGACTAGGGGATAAAAACGAAATTTCACCATAGGAAAGCGACCGGTAGGAGAAACAAGAAGATAATCGCAAGTATAACAAGAAATGATGGAACAATCTTATATAAAGACATTGACATAAATGACGAATTCTTAAAATGACTAATAACGCTTCCAAGCTTCAACGATCAATAACGAAAAACTTGGGAAATTACTAGAAGTAATCCAACCAGAAATCACCAGTGAAGACAACTTTGAACTTGACAGACCATTCACGACTGTAGAAATTAGAACCACATTGTTTAAGATTGGTAGTGAGAAATCACTAGGGCCGGATGGTATGACGGCCGATTCTACCAGAAATATTGGCACATTATCGGACCAACAATCACTAGAGTAGTGAAAAGTTTCTATAGAACCGGAAATATCCTTAAACAACTAAATCATACATTCAACGCTTTACTACCAAAAACTGATAACCCAACAACAACTGCTAACTACAGACCAATCAGTCTCTACTCGGCGGTGTATAAATAATAGCCAAGATCCTAGCTAAAAGACTAGGATTACTTTTGCCTAAATTAATTCACCCGCTTCAAAGCGCGTTTACTAAAAATAGAGCAATTCACGACAATGTTCTTATAGCTCATGAAATATTCCATTGGTTTAGATCATAAAAAGGAAAAAAGAAGGGTACATGACAATTAAATTAGACATGAAAAAAGCATAGGGAAAACTACACAAAACCACCCTCTATAACCACTCTTTTTCAAGAAACCACCCTTTAAAAATTTTTTAGCATAAAACCACCTTATACCCATATATTTGCAACAAACCACCCCTTATAATTTTGTTGGCATAAAACCACCCTTAATCTTTAAACATTTACAATTAACCACCCTATACTAGTTAAAATTACATCAAATAATCTAAATCGAAGCATAAGTCAGGTAATTTTCCATTATCATCATTAGTTTCAATATTTTGTTAAGTATTAGAGAAACTACACACAAACCCACCCTTAATTAATAACCACTCATTTGCAAGAATCGATCCTTTAAAAAATATTTAGCATAAAACCACCCTTAATACTCATATATTTGCAACAAAATCACCCCTTATAATTTTGTTGGCATAAAACCACCCTTTATCTTTAAACATTTACAATTAACCACCCTATACTAGTTAAAATTACATCAAATAATCTAAAATCAAAGTATAAGTCAGGTAATTTTCCATTATTAGTATCAATATCATCATTAGTTTCAATATTTTGTTAAGTATTATCATTCATAGTAGAAACATAATTCAAAAATAAATTAAATTATCAACCATGCATATACCAAAAATAATAAAAAATTTTAAAAATTAGTAACTCATACACAAATTATCTCCTGCAAAATCAATTCTAATACAGTCTCAACTCCGGCTAAATTGATGGCATGATTATTGGACTTTTTTTAAAAAAAAACTCTTCACTTTTTATTTGACCAATAATTTTTTTAAACCATTTTATATTTTTAAAAATTTTAAAAAAAAATGTACGGAAAGTTTTATGGGTTAAAAAATTCCCAATAAATTTTGGATTATTTTGGCTACATGGATAATGATTTATTTTTACATAATTTTCCGTTATTGGTTATCACAAACCAATTCGGGTAAAATACATGTAAGTTTAGCTTTTAATTTTTTGTAGCTTTCCGTTGTTGGGATTATTTGGTGATAATTTGTGTACGAGTTAATAATTTTTAAAATTTGGATTATTTATGGTACAAGGATAATAATTTTTATTTTTATTTATTAATTTTATATTCTAAATTATAATAGTTAATCAAACATTGAAACTAATTATAATATTAATATTAATTATGGAAAATTACCTTACCTATGCTTAGTTTTAAATTGTTTTATGTAATTTTAACTAGTATAGGGTGGTTAATTGCAAAAGTTATAAAATTAAGGGTTGTTTTATGCCAAAAAAATTATAAAGGGTGGTTTGTTGCAATTATATGACTATTAAGGGTGGGTTTATGCTAAAAAATTTATAAAGGGTGGTTTATTGCAAGAGTGTGGTCATTTAAGGGTGGTTTTGTGTAGTTTCTTCAAAAGCATATGACAAACTAGAATGGAAGTTCATAAATCTGGTACTTCAACGTTTCAGATTTAGTGGAAAATTTAGGAATTGGATAAATGAATGCATAACAACCGTCTCCTACTCCTTGCTCATTAATGATTCGCCAACATCCATATTTGTCCCACAAAGAGGAATTAGGCAAGGAGACCCCTTGTCCCCACTCCTCTTTAATCTAGGAACTGAAATCCTAACAAGAAACATTCCGAAAGTAAGTAATGAACACCCACGATCAGTAGGCTTCCCTATAACACGAAAAGGAACTATAATTCCTTTCCTCGCATTCGCATATGACATCCTTATATTTTCCAAAGCAACCGTTGAAGCTAGCAACAAAATCCTTTCGGTACTAGAAGATTACTGCGAAAAATCAAACAAAGTAATTAACTACCACAAATCCTCCTTCCAAACCTCGAAAAACGTAAACTCGCCTAGCAAAAGTAGAATCCAAGAACAAATAGGTATTTCCTCACCCACTAATTTGGAAATGTACCTGGTATGTCCTATTATTAACGGAAAAGCTAGCAAAGAGTTTTCAATGCAGTCATCCAAAAATCCAAACAACAGCTCACCAAGTGGAAAACATCGTCCCTTTCACAAGAGGGCAAACCAACTATAATCAAAGCAAACCTTAATGTTAAACCAAGCTATCTCATGCAAGCCTTTATGCTTCCCACTAGTATCCATAATGAATTGGATAAAATTAATAGGAATTTCTTTTGGAATAAAGGACCAAACTGTAACACCCCAAATCCGTAGGACTCGGAGTGCTACTGGGCTAGGATCTCACAATGGATCCTGACCCTAGCTTGACAACAAATTCACTGAATCTTACAACAAGGCACCAATAGATTAAACAAAACATAAAACTGATATATTATATATATATATATATATATATATATATATAAATATATATCAAAAAGGTGATACAAGGTACTGCTGAGTACAAAGTCAAAACATGAATCCGTACAACGTAAATAACCCATATCCCACGAATACGCCCAATGTACGGAACCCTCAGCAGATCACCCCTTTGGATCACTCTGCAGCTCTCCTAACCTGCAAAGGATCTACAACACGGTATATAACCGTTAGCTAACTATACACATATACAAGGAAGATGCTAGAGAACAAACACACATCAATAATATTAACACATCATCATGATATCACACATTTACCCGGTTTATTATCTTTAATAAGTTAAATCACTCAATCGTATAAATAGATGTATATGAAGATATGTGACACGAGGAATATAATCCCCGCCTCTGAGTGCTCTAGCCAGCTGGAGTAGTATCAGCACACCTCCCGTGTACCCTATGGGACTGGTGAGGGTCCTTCCCGTATACCAGATCTGGCCTGACTACAGAGAACCTCCCAGACTCCACTACGGGAAGAAAGGGAAAGGTTATCACGGCCACTACAATGGGCGGTCAATATAACATAGGTCGGTGACCATAATAACACATGCTATAAAGCATATAACACACACACACCACTCAAGCATACATCCAATATAAGGATAGTAGCTAAGTAAGTCCTATGGACTTACCTCAATCTCAGGAGTAACTCAAGTACGATCAACTCTCCGACTGGTCCACTCCAAACTGGAGGACAACACGGCCAATACAAGGCATACATATATATATCAAACTCCTATCACACAAAGGGGTCACACCTATACCCAAGGGATCCATAAGGATCATATCCAACTCGTAACCTCAAGGCCGTAACCGGCATATCTATATCATACTCATCATAAACCGATACCTAGCATGGTACTAGTTCCCTCATACTAGGAAAGGAAAGGAGCTACCCAACTATGGGTAGTCCCAGGACAAGACGCACCTGCGTGATCAAGGGACGCAGGGGCAGAATGGATAACCCGCAGGCGAGGCAGGGAGCAGCCGCAGGGGTGGTGACAAGGTACGCAGGCGACGCAGGCAAGGTGCTGACGCTGGCGCGGGCGCTGCGGCACGGCTTCCGCAGGGGCGGTGGTTTCCAGGCGCGGGGGCGGCGATAGTGTAGAGCGAAACCCCGCGAGTTGTCTTTCACTCTTCACGTGATTAAATCACGTCTCCTTTCTTCCAGATTCCCATCCATACATATATATATACACAAGTTAACATCACCCTATGATCAAACATCTAATCCTAAGCTAAAGAAAGGAAGAATCAAGCAAAGAGAAGAAGAACAAAAAATAGGAAGCTTACCACAGCTGTGGTTAGCTAAAGGAATGATCACCAACACTCTTACTGGCTTCCAAGCACAGCAACACTCATCAAAAGCATCATCATCATCAAAGCCACAACAAATCTCTTCCAAACCAAGGAGAAACAAGAACAAGATCAAAGAAGATGAAGGAGAAGCAAGAAGGACGTGAGGGAAGCTGTAACATGGAATGAAATGGAACCCTTGCTCAGCAAGGTAAAACGAAGAAGTAAGGGTGAAAGGTAAAGCACGGTCAAAAGAGTCAACAAAACCGGCTGCAGCCACCGGAAACCGCAGGGGCGGTTCCATGAGCCGCAGGGGCGGTTCCATGAGCCGCAGGGGCGGTTCCATGAGCCGCAGGGGCGGCAGTCAGGCCCGCGGGTGCGGTAAGGCCAATCTCGGCCAAGCCAAACTCGGCTAAGGACCAAGACTCGGTCCGAAAGAAAAGGGCTCTCACATCTCACCCCCCTAAAAACAAGTTTCATCCCGAAACTTTCAAAGTCCTTAAACCACTCGGACTCAAAAGCCGAGGTAAAACTCTCTATAACCTCAAGCATAAGCATGGAGGAACTCATCCACTCCAGTAGCAAACTATACTATCCAAGGCCTAGAGGAAAACCATCTCTAGCCAAACTATAAACGTATCACAAGGCATAGAGGAATCACATCTCTAGCCGTATCATATCCATAACAGAAAGGCATGGAGGAAGAACAACTCCAGCACTACTATGTCCATCAAAATAGCATGGAGGAAAGAACCATCTCCAGCTAAACCTATCATATCACAATAGCATGGAGGAAAGAACCATCTCCAACTATAAACAAAAATCATACTAGCATAACAAGATCTAATAAGATCATAATCACATCAAAGCTAGCATGAAATAAACACATCATAGCATATAAGCATGTAAGCAGATAATACTCACCAAGCTAGTACTAAGATCTACTCGGTGATCCTACTGGTGCACCTATCTCGGCATAGAACTCTGGATAGTTCCTCTGGATACTATTCTCAGTCTCCCATGTAGCCTCCTCGGGTCCTCGTCTCGACCACTGTATCCTCAACATAGGAATGTCCTTCGAACGCAGGCGTCTCATACCTCGCTCTAGGACTGCAATAGGATGCTCAACAAACGTGTGATCCGGCTCAACCACCAAATCATCATAACTCACGACGTGTCTCGGATCTGGTATGTACTCCCTCAGCTGAGACACATGAAATACAGGGTGAACACCCTCTAATCTCGGAGGCAAGGCTAATCTGTAAGCTGCGCTCCCAACCCGATCCAGAATCTCGAACGGTCCGATATACGGGGGCTCAACTTCCCCTTAATGCCAAAAAGCCTAACACCTCGTGTCGGGGACACTCTCAGCCACACATGGGCTCCAACTCTGAACTCTAGAGGCCTACGCCTCCTGTCAGCATAAGACTTCTGACGGCTCTGTGCAGTCAGCATACGCTCTCTGATCAATGCTACTCGGGCCATATCATCCTAAATCTGATCAGGTGCTAAACCATTGACACAACTCTGCTCATCCCAGCATAACGGGGTACGACATCTCTGTCCATACAGTGCCTCATATGGGGCCATCCCAATAGATGCATGCCAGTTGTTGTTGTAGGAGAACTCAACAAGTGGGAGATGATCCGTCCACACCTGTCCCCAATCCAACACACAAGCTCGCAGTATATCTTCCAGGGTCTGAATGGTCCTCTCTGACTGACCATCTGTCTGAGGATGGAACGCAGTCGTGAAGTGCAAGCTCGTCCCCAGGGCAGTCTGAATCTGCTGCCAGAATCTCGAGGTAAATCGCCCATCTCTGTCTGAGACGATCGTCCACGGTACACCATGGAGTCTCATTATCTGCCTAGTGTACTCCTTAGCTAATCTGCTCACCGACCATGTCTCCCTGATAGGAATGAAACGTGCCGTCTTCGCCAATCTGTCTACTATGACCCAGATAGCATCAAAACTCCGGCTCAGCCTCAATCTAGTCACAAAATCCATGGTGACGTCCTCCCACTTCCTCTGTGGAACAGGAAGTGGATGGAGCTCACCTCCAGGTCTGAAATGCTCGATCTTGACCTTTTGGCAGGTCGCACACTGTGCCACAAATCTGGCCACATCGGGCTTCAACCCTCCCTACCAATATATATGTCTCAAGTCCTGATACATCTTACTCGTACCTGGATGTACGGAGTAAGGTATACAGTGAGCCTCCTGTAAAATCCTCTGCCTCAGCTCTGTATCAGCAAGTACACAGACGCGACTGCGGCGCCTCAAAACTCCATCTGCTCCAAGCAGGAACTGTGGTGCCTCATCCCGAGACATCCTATCTCGTATCCTCATCAAAGTAGGGCAGGTCTCCTGCTTCTGTTGGATCTCGCCCAACAGATCAGGAAGGACCTCTAATGTACGTAGTTGGGCATCCTCATCAGGAAACTGGATGTCCAGCTCTAACCAGATCAGGTCTCTCTGCAACTGATGCTGAACTGTCAGCCTCGCAACCGCCTGCTCTCGAGACGTCTTCCTGCTTAGGGCGTCGGCGACAACGTTCGCCTTCCCTGGATGGTACAGAATATCTAAATCAAAGTCCTTGATCAGCTCGAGCCACCTACGCTGGCGGTTATTCAATTCCCGCTGCGTGAAAATATACTTCAGACTCTTATGGTATGTGAAGATTTGACATGTAGCACCATACAGGTAATGTCTCCAAATCTTCAGTGCATGAACTACCGCTGCCAACTCCAGATCACGAGTCGGGTAGTTCTCCTCATACATCTTCAATTATCGAGACGCATAAGCAATAACTCTGCCTCGCTGCATCAAAACACATCCCAAGCCTAGCTTGGATGCATCACTGTAAACCACAAAATCCTCAGTACCCTCTAGCTGTGCCAAAATAGGAGCAGAAGCCAAACGCCTCTTCAACTCCTCAAAACTCTGCCTGCATTGATCAGACCACACAAATCTGGTAGTCTTCCTCAACAAACTCGTCAGTGGACGGACAATCACAAAAAATCCCTCCACAAAGCGTTTGTAATAACCGGCTAGGCCAAGGAAACTACGTACTTCCTTGACTTTCGTCGGTGTCGTTCATGCTGCTACTGCCTCAATCTTCGTTGGATCCACCTTGATCCCCTCAGCTGAAACCACATGACCTAGGAATGCTACCTCTAGCATCCAGAACTCACACTTAGAGAACTTAGCATAAAGTTCTCTATCCCGCAAAACCTGCAATATAGTCCTCAGATGTCCTGCATGCTCCTCTCCACTGCGAGAGTATACCAGAATGTCATCAATAAAAACCACCACAAATTGATCCAGGAAGTCGATGAAGATACTGTTCATCAACTCCATAAAGACGGCTGGGGCATTCGTAAGCCCAAATGGCATCACTACAAAATCGTAGTGGCCATATCTGGTCCGGAATGCTGTCTTGTGCACATCCTGTTCCCTCACCCTCAGCTGGTGATACCCGGAACGCAGGTCAATCCTGGAGAACACAGTCGCTCCCTGTAGCTGATCTAACAAATCGTCAATGCGCGGCAGTGGATACTTGTTCTTGATGGTTACCTTGTTCAGCTCTCTGTAATCTATGCATAACCTCAGTGATCCGTCCTTCTTCCGTACGAAGAGGACAGGTGCTCCCCATGGGGACACGCTAGGGCGAATGAAGCCCTTCTCAGCCAACTCCTCGAGTTGCTTCTTCAGCTCCAGCATCTCGACAGGCGCCATCCGGTATGGGGCCTTCGAGATGGGTCTCGTACTAGACTCTAACTCGATACTCAAATCCACACTCCTCTGAGGCGGCAAACTGGACGGCTCATCAAAAACATCAGTAAACTCACAAACAACTAGGATATCCTCTAACGCTGGACTCTCCCCCTCCTTCATGGCATAACACCATAAGGCCTCGCAATCCTGTGCAATCAGTCTAGCTGCCCGTATAGCGCTGATAACTGTGCCTACCTTTCCAAGGTCCCAACCTCGGAAAACCTCTATTTGGCCTAACTCGGTAGAGAGGGTAACAATCCTCCTACCTACATCTAGGACTGCAGAATGTCTAGCCATCCAATCCATACCTAGAATGACTTCTTCATGCTCTAATGGCATGACAAAGAAGTCAACTAGTAACACACGGGTCCCTACAGAAATGGGACAATCGTGAATCTCACGGGTACCTCTAACCCTACCACCATCGGGTAACCCTATAATAAAGGGCATCCCCTCAACTGTATCTAACCCAAGACGCTCTACACAGGTATCAGAAATAAAAGAGTGCGTAGCACCAGTATCAAATAAAACTCTAACAGGTAAACCATGAATCAGAATGGTACCTGTAGCAGTAGGTGCAGCTGGCTCCTCTGCACTCCTCAGCTCAAAAACACGACCCCTGTGGGCCTCTGGTATCAGTGGTGCCCCCACCACGGCCTCTGCCTCTACTCAGACCAGGAGCAGATCCCTGAGTCGTAGGGCGATCTGGAACTCTCTGCTGTCCATGTATCTGCTGCTGCTGTTGAGGTGGCTTCTGCCCACCTCCCGCTACACTGGTAGGAGAAGAACCCTGCTGAGATGCAGCTCCGCCCTGGCGGCAGTAAACAGCTCTATGACCCTGTCTACCACAGGTAAAACACGTCACTAATGGCCTCGTGCACTCGGGCTTCAAATGCCCTGAATCTCCACAGTTAAAACACTGCCGTCCCTTCTTTGCAACCGGTGCAGATGAAGGTTGACCCTGGCGTCTCTGACCACGCCAACCACTAGCAGAACCACCAATACCACTGGTCTGCCCTATACGTTGCCTCTTCTCAGACCCTCCGGTCTGAGAAGCTCTCCTCTGACTCGTCCGCTCTCGCTCATAGTCGGCGGCTCTATCCTGGTAGTCCATCAAGGACTCACAATGAAATCTCGCCATATAGGCCCGGGTAATATCCCTCAGCCGTCGGGAAAAGAGATAAACGTGTTGGTCTGCAGAAGGTGCAGCTGGTCCCAGTAATGCCAACTCCTCCTGAAACCTCCTGATGGCCTCAGAGACTAGTACATCCTCAAACCCAGCCTCAACAAAATCTCGCAGTTTCTCCCTCCTCAGTGAGGCAGGGCAGAAACGCTCTCTGATCATCGTCCTTATCTGATCATAACTGGTAACCTGACCCCGTACTGATCTCCACCAGTGCTGTGCCAAGTCCCGGAATAAAGTCTGAACCAGCTCGATCTGTCTGTCAGCTGGACATCGAATAGACTCCAGAGCTGAGTCTACATGCCCGATCCAGAGCTCAACCTCCAATCCCACCTTCCCAGTGAAAGGGGGTACACCCATCTGATGGAATGCCTTCAACCAGGTATTTGGTCTAGGCCCTCTATACTCCTCTGGTGCTCTGGCAGTCTCAACAGCAGGTACCTGTACAGTTGGCACCTGAGTAACGGTGTGGGACCTCTTAGATGGTCCCTCCTGTGCCTGTAAATCTGGGACACGTCTACCGGCTTTGGCATCCTCCTCTACACGTCTGATATATGCTCGGAACTATGATCCCCCATGGAGATACGATCAGACTCGCCAGACTGGGCTCTCTGTGCCCCCTGTCTCTCAGCTGCCCCGTTCCCAGTCTCAGGAACGACGCTCTCAGCAACCTCCTCATGTATCTCTCCCGCATGTGAACCGTCAGCAGGAGTCCTACCCCGTCCTCTACCTAGAGGAGGTCTACCTCTACCTCGCCTAGCTGTAGGTAATGCTCTAGTCTGAACCATCTACAGAAGACGTAAACCTATCTTAGAAGTTTATATATATGCCATATGTATAGATATATAACAGATCAATCACAGCAGAATATCTATATATATCTATACTGTCGAGATCTTCAGAGGGGCGATGGTTCACGTACACGATAACCCAAAACATTTGTACTCATTTCAAAACCAAAACCTTTTGAAAAGTCAGACCCCTTTCGGGTTCTGTTTATTTATCTATTCGAACTTTATTGCAGATTACTAGTGTCATTGTTGTCAACTTGGGCTCTGATACCAACTTTGTAACACCCTAAATCCGTAGGACTCGGAGTGCTACTGGGCTAGGATCTCACAATGGATCCTGACCCTAGCCTGACAACAAATTCACTGAATCTTACAACAAGGCACCAATAGATTAAAACAAAACATAAAGCTGATATATATATATACATATCAAAAAGTTGATACAAGGTACTGCTGAGTACAAAGTCAAAACATGAATCCGTACAACGTAAATAACCCATATCCTACGAATACGCCCAGTGTACGGAACCCTCAGCAGATCACCCCTCTGGATCACTCTGCAGCTCTCCTAAACTGCAAAGGATCTGCAACACGATATAAAACCGTTAGCTAACTATACACATATACAAGAAGATGTTAGAGCACAAACACACATCAATAATATTAACACATCATCATGATATCACACATTTACCCGGTTTATTATCTTTAATAAGTTAAATCACTCAATCGTATAAATAGATGTATATGAAGATATGTGACACGAGGAATATAATCCCCGCCTCTGAGTGCTCTAGCCATTTGGAGTAGTATCAGCACACCTCCCGTGTACCCTATGGGAGTGGTGAGGGTCCTTCCCGTATATCATATCTGGCCTGACTACAGAGAACCTCCCAGACTCCACTACGGGATGAAAGGGAAAGGTTATCACGGCCACTACAATGGGCGGTCAATATAACATAGGTCGGTGACCATAATAACACATGCTATAAAGCATATAACACACACACCACTCAAACATACATCCAATATAAGGATAGTAGCTAAGTAAGTCCTATGGACTTACCTCAAACTCAGGAGTAGCTCAAGTACGATCAACTCTCCGAATGGTCCACTCCAAACTGGAGGACAACACGGCCTATACAAGGCATACATATATATATATATATATATCAAACTCCTATCACACAAAGGAGTCACACCTAGACCCAAGGGATCCATAAGTATCATATCCAACTCGTAACCTCAAGGCCGTAACCGACACATCTATATCATACTCATCATAAACCGATACCTAGCATGGTACTAGTTACCTCATACTAGGAAAGGAAAGGAGCTACCCAACTATGGGTAGTCCCGGGACAAGACACACCTGCGTGATCAAGGGACGCAGGGGCGGAATGGATAACCCGCAGGCGCGGTAGGGAGCAGCCGCAGGGGCGGTGACAAGGTACGCAGGCGACGAAGGCAAGGCGCTGACGCTGGCGCGGGCGCTGCGGCATGGCTTCCGCAGGGGCGGTGGTTTCCAGGCGCGGGCGCTGCGGCACGGCTTCCGCAGGGGCGGTGGTTTCCAAGCGCGGGGCGGCGACAGTGCAGAGCGAAACCCCACGAGTTGTCTTTCACTCTTCACATGATTAAATCACGTCTCCTCTCTTCCAGATTCCCATCCATACATATATATACACAAGTTAACATCACCCTATGATCAAGCATCTAATCTTAAGCTAAAGAAAGGAAGAATCAAGCAAAGAGAAGAAGAACAAAGAATAGGTAGCTTACCACAACTGTGGTTAGCTAAAGGAATGATCACCAACACTCTTACTGGCTTCCAAGCACAGCAGCACTCATCAAAAGCATCATCATCATCAAAGCCACAACAAATCTCTTCCAAACCAAGGAGAAACAAGTACAAGATCAAAGAAGATGAAGGAGAAGCAAGAAGGACGTGAGGGAAGCTGTAACATGGAATGAAATGGAACCCTTACTCAGCAAGGTAAAACAAAGAAGTAAGGGTGAAAGGTAAAGCACGGTCAAAAGAGTCAACAAAACCGGCTACAGCCGCCGGAAACCGCAGGGGCGGTTCCATGAGCCGCATGGGCGGAAACCCGCAAGGGCGGTTCCATGAGCCGCAGGGGCGGCAGTCAGGCCCGCGGGTGCGGTAAGGCCAATCTCGGCCAAGCCAAACTCGGCTAAGGACCAAGACTCGGTCCGAAAGAAAAGGGCTCTCACACAAACTACCACCCTCTAATCAGTTGGGATAAGATATGTAAACCAAAATCTCTAGGAGGCACTGGCATAAAGAAGGCAAAAGATATGAACAAAACATTACAAATGAAAGTCATGTGGAAGATTATGGCGGAACCAGATAATGGTTGTGTTTGCTATCCAACAATCACTAGTTTAAATTAGTGATTATGAGTGTTTTTAAAATTTTGGTGTTTGTTTGTGAGGGGTTTATGTGAGTGTTTGTGTTTTTTTTAAGTGTTTTTGATACCCTGAAAAAAGAAGGGTTTTTGAATTGGAAGTGTGTTTTTGGGAGATAAATGTACTTGTACCTATAGAAACACTCTCTCAAAAAACACTACTCACAGCAAACACATACGAGTTTTTTAAAAAACACAATCATTCCTAAAAACCACAGTCACTATCAAAAACACAATCACTAGTTTAAATTTAATTCTAGGAAACACAACCAATATATGGGTCAAAGTCGTAGAAGAAAAATACCTTCGCGGGAAATGTCTATGGAATTATGAATGTGGGAAAACACCTCCTGGCGATGGAAAAAGCTAATTAAGCTCAATGAAAAATTTAACAAAGGTCTCCGATGGCGGGTGGGGGATGGTAAAACAATAAAATTTTGGGATGACAGGTGGTTGATGGAAGAACCACTGAGTTCCAAATTGCTATTGCAAACCACAAGAAATCAAACTGAAAAAGTCTCCTTGCTCATTTCCGACAAAAAATGGAATGAACCACTCCTTGATCAACTGGTTGGTAAGCTCCCGCTCAATATTATCAACAAGATTAAGAGTTATAACTTGCCAACAACCGATGTTAGAGATAGAGTGTTTGGTCAAATAATGAAGAAGGTTGGTACTCTACCAAATCTGTCATGATTATGATCCAACAGAGGAATGTTGGAGTTTCAGAAGACAAATCTTGGATATGGAATATGAATATAATCTCGTATACTACTCTTATCATTCTCCAAGTTCTAGGTTCCGTAGACCTAGACGTCTATTCCACAATCTCGTATCTCATAAATTCACAGATATATCCATCATTATCCATAAATCTACTTATCATCACATTTCCATTCTCAACACCTCACATTCTATATCAATCCAATTCTCTAGTATCGTCCACTACTTTATTCAGCTAGATAAATTCTCCTTAATCCACACTTGTATCCATTTTCTTAAATCTGTAATCCACTAACAACCTTAACCTAGCGGTCACAAGGCATTCCCGTTATCCTTAGTTTCAAAATTCAAGTCCTACTGTAATTCCATCCATAACCTCATTTAAATATAACAACTATTATACTTTAAGAATTCCACTAATTATTCATAATAATTCAGAAATTAAAATTATGGCTAAGTCGAGGGTTCGATTCTCACCGAAGACACCGAGGGTTCGAAAGTGGAATTAGAAAAGTGCAAGGGTCTCGGGATCAAATCTCACCGGTAGCAAGATTGTTGATTTTTAGGATCTTAGAGGTTACATGTTCGATTCCTCCTGGAAGCACAAACCGAAATTAAAGTTGGGATGTGAGACCAGGGGTTAGAAACCCGCCGAGGCATAAGGCAACACAAGACAATATACATGAAGGTTGTGGGTAGGGATGTAAATGGTTCGGGTAGTGGGTGGTTGTATTAATTCCATAAACCGAACCGTACTGCAAAACCGTTCACTCGGACCATCACCCATCCAAGTGCCCCTTCACCCTAAACCATAACAGCGGTTGATCGGGTGGGTCGGTTTTTTTTCCGGGTTCAACCGGCAAATTAAGCTTATAAATTGTAATTACTCATTATTATTTTTATTTTAAAAAAACGCAGCTATAATAGTCATGAATAAATTAAAAAACCAACAACTATGATAGTTAATCGAGTCGTATACAACAATTCAACGACTAGTAACAATGGTAGTCATGAATTAAAAAAACTAAATCAACAAATAACAATTTAACATTCAACAATTAGCAAACCAAATGTAATAACTGGGTTGCAGAATTTTCTTCAAAGTCGATTTAAATTGGATTAATTCGAGTTGGATAATTGTCGAAAAGTTAAAGACAAATTCAAATGGATATTTTGAGGCTCGATAAAAAATAAAATAAAAAATAAATAAATAAAATTGAACGGAATTATTATTGAAACGGATAATCCCGAGTATTATTCCGTTTTACTATTCATCTTCTTCCCTGTAGAAACCCTAACCACTATTCACCCCTTTTACCAACCCTAACTTCTCTCTCCTTGTCGTTACCTTCTCTCCCTTGTGCCGAATGGGACCGGGCCGTCACCGTTGGCCGCAGTCGCCGGAGAAGCTTGCCGCCACCCTAGTCCTGGTTGGAAAGAGCCCTCCCCGAACTTGCGTTGATGATGTGTTGGGTGGTGATAATGTGATAGTTTTACTATTCATCTTCTTCCCTGTTTTGGGTTGTGAGTTTTGAGATAAGTAGTTTAGTGGATGATGGTGTTGGGTGGTGATAATGTGATAGTTGGCTTGATGATGTGTTGGAAATTGGTTTTGCTGATGAATGATGTTAAAAGACCGTGTTATAGGTAGGGCGTGTTGCATGTGAGTGTAGTTGGACTTTCTTGTTTTTGGAGATTGTTTTATAAACTAAATTACTTATGATTTAAAAGTATTTTACAATTGGCAACCACCGGTACGGTCATGGGCATGGTGACCTCGATGAGGGAGTGATGTTCCAGGCATGATTGTGCGACGTGGTGGGAGCCCCTTCCATATATAAAACGTGCATACATGTTTTGGACGGTGTCCTAGTAGGAACCGAGCCGGAGAAAGAAGATGATATATAAAATGGGAGACGGGATGATAGATCTTCGTAACCATTAGTACGCCGGAGGGGCACATGTGGACTTGAGAGCGTTGCGTTATCTTGCGTTGCCGAGAGTTGAGAGAGGATACATTCATTGCATTGCATATCATCATAATTTTTGGTCATCATAAGCATTACATGTTTAGTGGATTATTATATATACATTTGTTATCATTACTATGCTTAGACTACTTAGTTAGCATGTCTTGATGAAATGTGGCCTATACATTATTTGTTTGACTTAGCCTTAAATATAATATTTATAGGTGGTAGATTTGAATGCTATTTTAGTATTTTTAAATTGACGTTCCTCATATGAAGCATACAAGTTTGATCTGATTCTGGAGCTCCGACTCTAATTTTGGGACGCTAGCTAATGGTTTTATATGTTGTTGATCTTAGGACAACTCCAGATTTTAGGTATGTTTCGGAGGAACTTCTCAGAGTTGGTGATCAGCCGAACTCACGTGTGCTTTAGGTGTTGGGAATGTCGTACTTGTTGGTCTTTACCTCTATTACTTTGAGTTGGTCGTCAAGGCTGTTTTTGATTTATGTCTTTTCTTCACATGATTTAAAAATGCATGTTAATACAATTATTTATAAATTAAAGGTCGGATATGTTGTATTGTTTAGTCGTGCTCTTGTTGGAAGGTCCGATAGTGGAATTGTTGTCAGTCTAAATCTGGTGGACCCACGGTGTGGTTCACATCCTAGTGACATTTCGGGTTCCAAATCCCGGAACGTTACACCAAACATCAGATCAACAACTCAACAAACAACAACTCGACATTTAACAACATAAAAAGTTCAAGATTGTGATCTTCAAAAAATTAAAAGATCCTACAAACAATTAAATAAAAATATGATTAACAATAACAATATTTTCATATAAGTTTATATTCTTGAAATTATTTATGCATATATTAGATAATTACCTAAAAGGCTCACCAAAAATACTTAAGGAATTAGAATCTTAGGGTTTGTAAAAAATAAAGATTTATTTTATTTTATTTTAATTTTTATCTTATCTTAATTTAATTAAGTTCGGTGAACATCGGGTGAATTTCGGGTCGGGTGATGGCTCGGGTGGTGGTTCGGGTGATGGTTTTTAATATTCTCACCCTAACCGTAACCGGATTCTCAACCGATCAACCGTCACCCGCATTTCAACCGCATTTTATTGTGTTTTCGACCATTCGAGTGGTTCGAATTTTCGGGTAACCATTGGTTGCGTGTGAGATTGTCATCCCTAGTTGTGGGTTCGACTCCATGGGGCAATAGAATAAAAAATGCACATACATAACTAAGAGGTCGGGAATTCGATACTCACCAACCGTACCCGGAGGACGGAACCTAGTGGGGTCATTGCGTCTCCGCTTCGAATCTCTCTGGGACAAAACAAAATGCGGTTAAGACAGGGCGTAGAGGTTTCTTGTTCGAATGTTGTTGGTAATACTCACACCTTACTTCCTATAACCATGCATACGTAGAAGAACGTGAGGACATGAAGAGGGTGTACTTACTGCGGCGGCGACCGGGCTTCGATGGCTAACCGGTATCATCGTCGTCTACGGTTCTACAAGAGAGTAATAGCGGGGTTGTTTAGGAAGGACAAAAGGGGAAAAGGTGTGGGAGAAGGGTGATTGTTTATGGTGGCATTCATGGTGATAATAACGTGGAGTAACGGTTGCCATTATGGCGGCATTCATGACCATAATAACGGTCGCCATTATGTAGCCCAAGTCTTCAATGTCGTCGTGAAGTAACAATCGCCATTATGGCGGCATTCATGACCATAATAATGTAGTTCACGATAGAGAGACGATGAAGGGAGGTAGAGGGAGCCGGCTTTCTTTTGCTCACGAGGCCAAGGAATATTGGGCCAGGGAAAGGAAGGTAGTCGGCCCAAGGGAAATGATGGAAAGGTTGATCCAGTCTAGAATGGACAAGGCTTGCCGTAGAAAAAAAAGGTCATTGATCCGGATTAAGGATAAGGTAACCCGTTCACACAATCAGTTTGGTTCGGTTTGTTTAATTCGATACTCGACTCGATTTTCTAAAATATTAATTTATAATTTTTCGGTTATTACAATATATATATATATATATATATATATATATATATATATATATATGATTTTATGGTATGTTTGTGTCTAATATTTTTTATTCTTATTTATCCTGTTACTAAAATAAAATGACACATATTGTTTATAATGAAAGTATTTTTTTTCCAATCTTTCTATATGATGATAGATTATGCATTATTGTTTGTGAGTTTTATAGCTTTTCTAAAAAGAGTTAAATCATCTTTCTATTTTTATAAAATTTGTTCATTCTTTATATCATTTTTTTCTTTTTATTTATTTATTTTTAAGGTCATACAATTCTTTTTAGGTGCAGTTAACTCTAATATGTTTGTTGTTTTATATTAAAAATATATTGTTTGAGTATCAAAATAATGTGATTTTTACATAATTATCATTTTAGATGCATATATTTTATTTTTTACATTATGTAAGAAATTATTTAATATCTATCCATTCTTTGCTGTAATACATTTTTTTTTTCATTCCAATATTTTACAAATTTCGTGTAAGATACCGGTATTAAGATAATTCTATTTTAAATGTAGCAAATTGTTAGAAACTCTTAGTTTTGAGAGGAAAAAAAAAAACTTGATTGCAGAAGAAGAACAAATTGAGTGGAAAAAAAATCCTCTTGAGGTGTTAATTTTACCAATATGAGTTGCAATCATTAATTAAACCATAAATGGCGCTAATTTATCAATTTGGTTGGCAATCTAGTTTGCAGTATTACCAATCCATTGATTAAGACCAAGAACTGTCAGCTTCAGCCACAAGCCAAACCTTACTCAACTAAATTGCGAAAGTGTGTCTCCACGAAATGCTCAGAAAACTAACACCATTTCTTACTGTCATAAATGGCTTGCCTACCACTATAAGCTTGTTTACCTTTTGTTACTGTGGTCATGCAGTTTTTCCTACTCTTTGCATTTCAATGAAAGACAGAAACCCACTTTAGAAAGATAAAAGTAAAACCATTTCTTACTGTCATAAATTGATCTGTTTTTCATTTCTGTATGAATCAACATCAGCTAATAATGTTGTTGCAGGTGTTGCTGATATGTTTTGGGTTAAGCACTAACAGTAGACGATTGCCTAACGCATTTTTTCATTTATGAAGAACAGTAGATAATAGCATGATCAAGAATGAACCCACTTTAGAAAGATAAATGTTGTTGCAGGTGTTGCTGAAATTTTGAATGGGTAACATTGAACAACTTCAACTTATCAAGTAACACTCTATTTCAATCCTTTATTTGGAGACCTAACAAATTACACACGCTTCCAAATATGCTCGAGAATGACATGAGCATGATGCTTCCTTGAGAATATACACTTCAACTGCTATGATGAGCTTCAGATTGATCTTTCACTCTTCCCAACTAGTGACTTATACTTCAACAGAACACAAGTGCAGATGATTGGCTTTGAACAGACCAATCATATCTACTTGCCACCCTCTGATCTCTCCTTAAAATTTCCAAGCTACTGTTAACATACTAGCATATAGACAGTAATTAACATTCTTTTCATTAGAAATGATGATCAAATATTGTTAATGGAAAATCAGCATTGAGTCTGACCATGATTCTTGTGATATCAATTGGAGGTTTCCTTCTTGTCCTTATGCTTCTTGGGATGTTCTTCATTCGGTACAAGAAACGTAATGAAATTACAAAAAAAAAAAAACTCATTGAGAAAATTTATCAAACAAGATATGTGAAGTAATAGAAAAATGACCAAAAATAATGTCAACTACTGTGCATACCCCAAAATTAATATGAACTTCATGAACGACTGAAACAATTTAAACTCCTAACTTATATATAACCAAGAAACCATAATTCTGCGGGGAAAAAAAAAAGAAAAAAAGAAAAAAAAGATGAATGCTCAAATATTGATATTTTGCTCATAGAGACCTCCTTGCCTAAAGAGGTTACTCAAACTTGATACATATAAGCAGTCAAAGTATACCCAGGCTTATATCTAGGACTATTCTAGGCAAGTGAAGAATCACATAGACACATACCTTCCCCATTGCATTGCGAGGCAGAGACTCCCATAGATATAGTCGTGTTGGTAGCTGTATTAATGCATAAACCATGTAAAATAGTAAGTACGGGCAGCCAAATATAATGAAGCATATTGTATATTATGAACATGGCTGTTTAAGGAGAACTGCAGAGATAACCCTGGTTACAAGGAAGCAAAAAATAACCCTGTTTAGGTTAATACATTGCCTCAGCCTTTTCTAGTCGAAACCCAAAAACCAATTCAACAAAACATGATTTTTAGAGTTAAAAATCTGTTATTTATCTATACTTAAGTTTTTACGTGAAATTAACGAATAATGATTTCTAGGGAAACGTCATAATCCTCAAATTACCTTATATGATTGCACATACGACTTCCCCATAAGTTTTATCCGGTAATCCCAGTACACAGCACTCGGACACCACAGAATGCTGCAACAAAACAATGCAAAACCATCACATCTGACTGTCAACTTCTGAGCATTGTCCAAAATAATTTTTCAAGTCAAAGGACAAAAAAGGTGTAAACATAGAAAGAAGTAATTGCCTCTAACAGAACAGCTTCTATTTCTAGCGCAGATAATTTGTATCCTCCAACTTTCATTATGTCAGCACTGGTGCCTGTTAACATGTAACAAAAAGAAACAGTATGACACTCTAGGCACATATACCAATGCAACTGTATCAGAAGTTTATAACACATCAAAGCTCTATCAGGGTTTTCATATTAGTTTGTTGAGAAAAGATGAAGAAAATTTTCCAACACAGGTTTTATTTGGTTTTTCTTATCCGAGATGTTCTTCCAGTAACACGGTAATGTCAAAAAAGTGTATTCTGTAACACCCCAAGTTCGCGAGATTCGGGACGCTACGGGTGAGACCGCACCATGGGTCCTGACCCTTAGCCTGACAACAAGTTCACTGGACCTTTCAATAATAGCACAGAATAAAGGCGAAAACTTAAATACGTTTTTAATGTATGCGGAAACGAAAAGTAAAGTACAACTGGGAAACTCAGCCGAGTCCTCAAAACAACGTAATACGGTACAAAACTAAAATCCGAAAACATCCATAACATAAACCATGACTCAAAATAACCCCATCCTAAGATGTACGGGGACCCCGGCTGTCCACTCCTCCACCTTACTCGGCGGCGTTCCCAACCTGCAAATCATCTACATATACGGTTTAAAACCGTTAGCTAGCATTCTAAGCATTAGAATAATGGGCAGGCACAAACACACATAAAAACACAAAACATAAATCACGCAAGTCCGGTTTATTATCTTTAATTTTCTTAACTCGTATCCCGTTCTAATTCAACTTCGGTTGTGACACGAGACCTCAATGGTCTCGCCCCGGTCCCTATTTCCGGCAAGGCACGGTACGGATGCATCCGTCCGTCTCACCCGCACTGCTAGTCGCCGAGAACCTCCCACTCTCGCAAGAGCTGGGCAGATGATGTCACCGCCCGTTATCATACACTTGGGCCAAAATTACTTATAAAGGTCGGTGGTCCTATTTTACCGGTTTAATAATTATGACAAGTACGTAAACACACACCACCAAACACGCATCATGCTAATACGTAAAATACGCGCTAAGTAAGTTCGGGGACTTACCTCGTCCCAACTAACTCTCACGTTCCTGCTTCCCTGGGGAAGAATACCACACCTGCTCATAGCACGATATCGTATCAATACCCACTCAACTCGAGAAGTCTAGGACTTCTACCCACATGATCATTCAATTCCCATTCTAGAATCACATCCTAGAATCTATCATGCTCGCAATCCAACTCTTATAAACGTCCACGGGGTCTAGCACGTCTATTACGTTTTCCTAAGGTTTCCCAAGCCACTACTTGGAATTTCCTCCAAGTTATTCCAATTCCATCCTAACATGATACTAAGTTATACTCGTTCCTCAACCTACGTTAGCATTTCTCGATTCTAAACTACGGGTAAAACCCGCTAACGTATTTCCGACAATTTCTACACTTTCCAACTACGGTCGTTATTTGTAATTCCACATATAATAATACCACCAAGCATTTATATATATATCGATATCTAATATAAAACTCGTCCAACTTCCGAGGTTAAAACTCGCTAACATATTTTCCGGGGCAAAAATACAATTCCTAAAACATATAAGTATATTCTGTAATTAATACAAAACTGAGGGACTTAAGTGTAAATATACCAAATAAGAGGGAGCCCGATTTAATTAGCCAACAGGCTGTTTCCTTCCACCACCGCAGGGCGGCGAGACCGGGCGCGGCGGCTCCAGCGGCGAGGCACAAGCGCGGGGGCGGTTCCGGGTGCGGTGGCTGGGACGGCAGGATCTCGGGCAGTGCAGGAGCTCCTCCTGCGTGGGGCTGCAGGCTGTTGTGGTGGCGGAGGCTCGTGCAGTGGCGTGGCTCCGGTGTTGGTGGCGGCTAAGGCTCCTCCGGCGGCGACGGTGAGGGCTTCCCGATGGCAGAGAGAGAGCTCGAGGCCGTTCCCGGCGTCGACAGATGAGAGGGAGCAGCGTGGTGGTGTTACAGTTTAGAGGAGAGCGGAAAGAGAGCGAGACGGAGAGAAGAGAGTGAGGGAGAGGGGCTGTAGTGCAGAGTGAACCAAGGGAAAGAGTGAAGGCTGAAGGGTTGGGGCTGCAGCGAGGGGAGACCGAGAGGTCGCTGGCGTGGAGTGGTGCAGAGGAGCAGGCGGGCGGCAGAGGTGCAGAACCTGGCCTAGGCAAGCCGCAGGCTAGTGTAGCTCGCGTGAAGAAGAAGCAAAGGGACGAGGGCCAGCGTGGAGGAGAAGAAGACAGGGCTGCTCAAGTGGCCGCTGGGGCCCACGGCTGAGGTGGAAAGAAAGGAAAAAAAAATATATTTACGGTTCGCGGGTTTCGGAATTAAATTTCGAACATTTCCGTGGGATAAATTACGGAACGAGAATAAAACGCTAATTTTATTTCTAGAATTCTCGCTCATTGTTATATTTTTATTTTAATTTTTACGGACTTTACATATTCTAGCAGTTAATGAAAAATGGCAACAATAATATAGATCATTATGAAGAATGACACCATCTGATCATAATTATCATGAAAAGCAAAACTGGCCACCACTGTTACCCAACCGAAATAAAAATAGTCGATTTGGTAGTATGTGAACTGCAATCAAGATCCACCATTGTAGAAGTATATTCTCGAAGATCTACAACCGACCCAGATAAACCAAGATCCAAATCAAAACATGCAAAATCCACAAAGAACCAGATGAAAAAAGTTCAAAAAATTCAGTTGGAAATTCATCAAACAAGATATGTGCAATAAAGAGCTTACTGTCTAAGTGTGCCAGAGGCAAACAACTCGATGACAAAATTAATGTTCCTGTTAACAATATCAACTCAAGAAGGATAAAACTACATTATATTGCTATGTCCCTTCTTATGATTTGGCATGTGAAATGAGAACTAAATAAACAAAATGACAAACCAAGAGAAGCCATAGAAAAATACAACTTGTGTAAACGGAAGATGAGAGCTCAAACACGATACAACCTGAAATCCAACTATTGCCTGAAGCCAATCAAAAATTTCTTCATTTGTTTTCTTCTTATACTCCTTGGACCATGGAAGGCCCCTAATGTTACGAAGTGCAGCAACAGCTGCTTGAATATGCAATGTGAAGTTATAAAACTCAAGAGAAGTCATAGTAGTACATATTATATAGAGACATTTATTTAGAGACCTATAATTTATACCTGTAAATTCAGGAATCGCTCGGAGAGAATAAAAGTAATTCACCTCAATTATCGTGTTGATGACCAATGTTGTAAGCTCCGTAATTCCTGCTGACAAATAAGAATCAACTATTAACTAAGCAAAAAATAGAAATAGTACATGTATAAGAGAGATTTTGAATGAACTGTTTGAATGTACAATTGATGCTGGATTTGGGTCTTAATCAAGCAATAATAAGAGTTTATAGATCTGATAGAGAAGTAATTAGACCAAGATCATTCCAAACAAATTTTCAATGCAAAAATTGAATTGCTACTGATCAAGCAATTTGGTACTGATTAAAACTGGGGTTCATTTTTCAGGCTTTTGACTGGAGTTGTGGACTGAATCGGATCCGGAGTAGTAGGTCTAATTTTCCAAAACATATTCGATGGATCAAATAAGTCAGATCGCACCTTTGTGTAGAACCTGGGTTCACGATAATGCAGTTCATCGATCCACCGTCAAAGTGTACAACTGTTGTTATGTCAAAGAGTATATTAAGGGCCACCGAAATTGTGGACTAATGGACCTTGTTACTTAAAGAGAGAATAAGAACCAAAAAGATAATTAACCCGTGAAGAAACATGTTCAAAAGGAGACTGAACTCCTCATGAAGTTATATCCTACGTTTATGCCTTAGCCAAACATGGTTTGCTTACAAAAATTAATTATTTCCAATTCAAACTCCCTTGTTCGCTTAGACAGTTTGTCAAACACATAGGGTGCATCTTAAATCATTTACACAAACCTTAAGTTTAAAGAGGGTTGAATCTCCCATTTCTAAGCCTCATGAAAGCAGGCATAAACAAACCTAAATGCATCTTACACAAGCATCTTCTTTAGCAAATCAATGGTCAATTGGTCCGCCTCTGGATACAAACTCAAAAACCCAACTCCCGGAGAGTAAGGCAAATCCATCAGATCTTTCCTGCATTCAAAACATTCCACAAAGCGAAGATCCGATTGTGTCCCAAGAATCCTGAACATCTCCTTCAACTGCTCTACGGCATCGGTTCCTCTAAAAATCGGAACACCAGTCAGCATCTCGGCAAAAATGCATCCGAATGACCACATATCGACTTCCTTTCCGTGCAATCGACTGTTGAACAGAATTTCCGGTGTTGTGTACCAGGTGCAATCAATATTGTCACTAGCCGTTAAGTTAAACTCTTGATCTAATGTAACAGCGTAGCCAAAATCAGCAATTTTCAACTTGAATTTCTTGTTTAGCAGAAGACTCCTTGGCTGGAGATTCCGATGAATCACCTTCGCCGAATGTAGAAAGCTCACACCTTGAAGGATTTGAATCAATAAACACTTGCAATCATTGTTCGAAAGCTTCATGGTTGTAATTACATAAGCTAAATCGAAATCCATGAGTTCTTGAACCAAATAAACGTCCCGGAAATCAGTCTCTCCTGCCAGCGATGACGAGATCATAACGTCTTTCAGGCCCATGACATTGATGTGACTAATTTGTCTAACGATTTACATCTCTCGGAGAGTGGTAAGAGCAATGCAAGGGCGACTCGTTATGTCGCTGATCTTCCGCAGCGCAACTCGTTCTCCGGTATTCCGATCACGGCAACATAAAACTATGCCGAGTTAGTCCCCTCTGATTGCCTCAAGAGAATCGTACTTGAGGTCTAACTCGATTTCGACACCGCAAAGTGTGAAAATGTGCTTCTTCTTCTTGCTTTCTCTGGCTACTTGTGTACGCCGGTCTCCGATCACCCCGAAATTAGGACGAGCAATGTTATCCTGCACCATCTTCGACTCTGAGCTCTCGATGATTACGAATTACGATTACAATTTGAGGAATATATTATATATATTTATACTAGAATTGAGAGCGCCAAGTTTCTATCATTCTGCAGGATAAAATTTTGTTGATATAAGATATTATTTGAATTAAATATTTCATGTTTAGAATCAATATATGTATTACAAAATATATTAACATAACTACAAATTTCTTATCTTTTTGTTCAAAAATAATATTATAATATTGAAATAAAAATAAAAAAATCATAAGCGGGATTGACATGCAAGATAACTATATCTAATTTTTATTTTTATACTTCAAAACTTGCCTCAATGATAACTAATAACGGTAACACTAATGATAAAATAAATTTACAATAATATAATAATAATTAAGAAAAATTTTATTGTTTAAAGATATTGAAATTTATTTATTTTCTGTAATTTGGATAAAATTTTGTTGCCCAGGTGTATATCGGTGTCTCTGAATTAGGCTGATCCCATGTATAGCTCCTCTCGGGTTGAGCACTTTAGGTGTTTCTGATTTAGGCTGATCCCATGTTGCAACGTGGTGTACAAGATCATCACCAAGCTCTTGGCCAACCGGCTTGGCTTCTGCCGTGGCTACCTTATTGACCTTGCAGTCTGCTTTTGTTCCGGGAAGATTGATGTCCTAAAACATCTTCCTTGTCTAGGAGATTCTTCGGAGGTATAACGTCCAGAGAGATACTAGGAGGTGTTTCATGAAGATTGATTTGGCTAAGGCGTATGATACCATTTCTTGGGACTTTCTGAGATATGCCATGACGGAGCTCTTGTTCCCGACCAAGTTCATCGATTGGGTGATGGAGTGCGCCACTACGGCATCTTCTCCATCAGGGTTAATAAGACCTCTCATGGTCATTTCCAAGGCCGATGGGTCCTCCGCCAGGGATGCCCCTTTCCCCCTCCTTTTTGTTATCTATATGGAGTTCTCTCTAGGATGATTCGTCGTGAGACTGCTAGACTTGACTTCTAGCTTCACCAGCATTATAGAGGCCTCCGTATTGCCCACTTGATGTACGTTGATGATTTTGTCCTCTTCCACCCTGGTGACAAGGCCTCCGTAGTGCGCCACTACGGCATCTTCTCCATCAGGGTTAATAACGGTTGCCATGCTGCAATGCTCGACAGTAGGTGTAAATGTTACCCTTCATATAAACACAATTCCATAAGTGTTTCCAGTGAAAATGAGTAAATATGTATGCATTCAGTTAAGTTATTCATATAACCTGACATGATTGCGTTTGTCATCAATTTCAATGGAATCCTCGGTAATTACTTTAAGCTCTTCCAAAGAATAAGGATGCTCTGGGTCCTTTATGTGTTTAATTTGATGTAAGAAGAGTTAAGGAAATCCACAAGTTGTTACAATATTGGCCACTACAGAATAAATTCTCATAATCGCACGTGATAAGAAATAGAAGTGATTTGATCCCAAAGCATAGACTACAGAAAAAAGCTAAAGACTGAAGGATGTAACAATTACAAATTTACAACTCCTGAAATCATGATAATGCAACATAATTTGAAGCACTAGAAATATTACAAAAGAACAACTTGAAGCACTAGATGTTACATGCTTCAAGGAATCCTTCGTTCCAACAGCATACCAAACACGAAGTACAAGGAATGATTAATTACAATTCTTCATTCCATTCCGAAGCATATGTTTGCCTCATAAATTGTACTCAACAGACATTGTACTCAACAGACATCAATAATGAAGGCTCCAAAGCATATGTTTGCCTCATAAAAAGCAAAAAAGACAGCAGCAATGGTCAAACCAGCTATCAGCATTAGATATACAGCAAATCATGAAATAAATTTTTGCCGAGTTTAACTCGATGCAAAACAACGGGTAGCATAGTGTATACATGGTAAACTACTATACATCATTAACTGTAACAATATCATACAAATCAGATAATCCATCATTTACTGTAACAATAGTCATTATTGCTTGGCAGCAGCTTCTGCAATCTCTAAAAAGAGAATCAATGTTCCAATCAGATATGAACAGATGATATTTGAACTTTTTGGAAGAAACCTTCAATTCTATTTTTAACCATAGCATGTAAAACTGTCAAACAAGCAATGTCAGGGAGAAGCAATCACAAACCTTCATTTTCTCAGAATTTTCAGGGAGAGGCGGTTAAATCTTGTAATATTAATTGGACAAGCATATAAACGTATCAATATATGTTGAATCTGCTAATATAATAAGAATGCTAAATCTTGTAATATTAATAGGGCAAAACATGATTCAGCGAGAAGATGAGAGCTAGAGAACAGATACTGAAACAGTTAAGAGATTAAGAGCTTCTAAGAATATGTTTCTTGAATACATAAGCATAAATTTGCTTGCAAAAGCACAGTGGGATCAATGTGCAACAAAAGATACAAAATCAATGGAGAAATACTATATAAAAGCCAGGCGATGTATACAAGTTAGAATGGAACACATGAAAAGCTATCAATGAAATAAAAACCCAAACAATTTCTCTTCTTATTACGGAGTATTTGTTTAATTATTGTTCTTGCTTCCAATCATGCAAGTTTAGATCTCGGTTCTTTTATTAGCTCAATTAGTGAAGTTTAGCGTAGATTTAATTTGACGTCAGTTCTTGCTTCCAATCATGCAAGTTGGAAGCATTGGATTCAAAACTACCAATAATCATTCAATTCCACATCCTGTCATCTTCAGGGAATATGACAAAGCACAAACCAGGTAAATAGTAATGATTTATATCATCAAAACTTCTTAGAGAAGTGATCGGATCCCAAAACATATGTAACATATGTAACATATGAAACATATGAAGACGGTACATGTAATAAATTTAAACCCTAAATAATGAGAACCCAACAAACTTGAAGCACAAGATGTATTTATTGTGTGAAGTTGCAATAAACAACACTTGTGACACCAATTTTAAGAATTGAAAACACTAGCTTACATAGATAGCACAATTATTGCATTCAAATTAACAAAATACCTACAACAAGAAAATCAAAACATAAGAACAGAATTGTAATTCGTGTGGATAAAACTAGGGTTTTGAAGATATTTCCAGAAAAAGAGAGGTAAAAAGGATATCGAAAATTTCCAGATTGTCGATGGACTCAACGGCATATTCATCTTCAAAGTCGCGTGCATCAGGGCGAAGGCGGCGCTCTTTCTTCTCGTACACAATTGGATTTGCGTTTATCAAGCCAGTCATCGTTTTCTCTCCTCTTATTCGCTTCTGCTATCCCTATGAAGGGTACAAAAACACAAAGAGTGATATTAATTTTTTTTGAAAATAATTGAAGACTTGATCATAATTAGAGAAAATAAGGATACCCAAGACAAACTAAGGATACCCTATGACAGATAAAACTAAGAGAATTATATACTCCAGCAAACACAATTTTATCACTAAATCATTCATGTATAACTTTATAAGACAGATAAATCTCCTCTCAATTCAGGTATAGCTTTATCAGACAGATAAAACTAAGAGAATTATATCACTAAACCATTCAGCAAACACAATTTCAAACTCATTCAAAATTGCCTTCTGCACCAGGAATATGAGCTGCCCAGACAATCACCATACTATTTTATCTACTCCAGCGAGAACTCAAAAGACGACACCAACAAAACCCGAAATTTCTTAAAGAACCCGCGATGAAGTTGGCAAACAAATCTGAAAGAGTGGGTAATATTGGACCTCACATCTAACCCTACTATCTTATCTCAACATTCGTGCAACAACTTGCAGAGCAGCAGATACCGACAAGGTTTTTGCGATTGAGAGTATTTACATACCAATAGATAACCGAAGGTGTGGAACGTCTGTCGTCGGAGATTTCCCGCTCGCCGCAGGAAGAATCGAGGTGGAGAACCGGAGAAACGTCGCTCGCCGCCGCCAATTTTAGGGATCGAGAGTCGAGATTTGGGAGAGATATTACGACGAGAATCAGCGTGTTTTTTTTTTATAATCCTGACCGAATATAGGCGGGCTAACTGTTTGGTTTCGGTCCAGGTCGATCCGACCCAAAATTTTCGTGGTGTTGTGTTATTTATTTATTTTTTGAAATTGGATTGGTCTAACTCTTGAAGGTAGTCCCTAAAATATCCTTGCGGAGAATACGAAGTTTAAGATCTTCAAAAAAATTGGTGTTAGGGGTCGAGATTCTCAGATGGGTCAATCGGTCTGCAATACAGTTTATCTCTCTGAAAATATGTCTAATACGGACCTCGTCAAAAAAACGAACATCTAGTCTGGAGTCGGATATAATCATCCCGACTTTCCACGGACAACTCCACAAACCTTGGAGTGTCTTGATTACACAAAGGTTATCACCTTCGATTTTGATCTTTTTAATTTGTAGTATGATTGCCTCCTATAACCCGGATTTGAGGGCAAAAGCTTCGGCTTTTATGACCGAATTGAAATTATTTTTTCGCATTGAGGCTAACAATATCACCATTATGGTTCCAGATAACATATCCAACAGATGTGATTCCCGAATCGAGTTTTGATTCATCAAAGTTAAGTTTAAAGAAGTGGGGTTTTGGTTTTATCCCATTTTAATATATTGTGTTTTTTCCGTTTGTTTGAGATATTTTTTTTTTTTTGTTTTATGTTGTAATTGTTCTCATCATTTATGTTAGTTTTTCAATTCTGTATTTGATTTTTGATGAAAGTAATTACCTTATTATCAGGGCACATATGTTCGTTATTAAAGATAACTTTGTTCCTAAAGAACCATATATACCACCATACGGTTGCGATGCACGCAAATTTGTTTGTTCCTATTCTGTTTTTAATTTCTTGTAGAATGACATGAGTTTTTTTAATTTTGGAGGTTAATTTTGTTAAGTTCGGTTACGATTGTTCTATCGATTTTGACTATAATTTGTTTAGTGCGAGAACATTCCAAGAGCAGATGGAACATGTCCTCCAGATGATGGTTGCATTGTTCATAGTGCCTCGTGAATGCAATCCTTCTTTCATCAAGTTTTACTTTTGTCGGAAGTCCATTAATTGAAATTTTCCAAATAAAGTTTTTAATTTTCGGTTGGGTATCTAGTTTCCAAATCCATTCACAAAAATGGTTTGGTTGGATATTTGATTCCTCTTCAATCATATCGGAAGCCGATTTTGTAGAAAACCATCCATTTGTACTGATTGTTTCCTTTATCTTTCTCATAATATCTGGGTTAATGAAATTTTGAAGCTCATTATCAATTTTGTTGTTATCCCACTCTCTTGAGTTATTTATGAAGTGACTAACTTTGATATTTGTATCAATATTGTTGGTATTTTGGACCATTTTTATTAGTGGTATCGTTGTTACCCAACTATCGTGCCAAAAGTTGATGGTTTTCCCATTTCCGATCTTCCAGATGATACCTTTTTTGAACTCGGTTTTAAGTTTCATGAGATTGTTCCATTGCCACAAAGCTCCACCTTTTAATTGGTAATGGAGAATGTTCTTATTTTTTAAGTATTTCTCGTTGATTAACTTAACCCATTTATTGTCTGGATCTACTAGAATTTTCCACAAGAGTTTCATTTGTAGCGCATTGTTTGTGATTGCAAATTTTCTTAATCCAAGGCCACCATTCTTTTTTGATTTACAGATTGTGTCCCAACTAATGATAGGTCTGTGTTGGTCTCCTTTATTACAGAAGAATTTTTTGTAAGTTTTATCAAGCTCCTCTAAGTTATGAATTGGGAGCATGAAACTTTGAATGGTGAAAGTTGGTTTAGTTGCCATTTTGTGTTTTATGAGTGTGTTTCTACCTTCTTGTGAAAGAGAGTTTATTTTCCATTTTAGGAGGAGTTGTTTAGCTTTAAGGTTAGTTTCACCAAAATTTTATTTTGTCACTCTTCCATTTATGATTGAGCATCCAAGATAATAATCAGGGATGTAGTGTGACACATATTTAGAGCATTTTTTAATTGGTTAATATTATTATCGCTGGTATGTCTTATTGTTTGGAAAGCCGATTTCTGAAAATTAATTTTTTGCCCTGATATAGAGCATTACATTTTCAGGATTTGCTTTACTCTTATCCAAGAGTCTACATTTGCTTTAGCAATTATGATCGAGCCGATTTCTAATCGTGGTGTTGTGTTATTGTTAGTACTCTCGCCTAGACTTGAACAAATACGGGTTCATAACAAACACGGGTCGGGTCAAATTTAAATTTTTACCTGAAATGATCGGGCCGGTCAGCCCCACCCATCTTGTATGGGCCATAAAGTGCGGTCCGTGCCCATCCACGTATAACCATGGGCGGACTCTCAGGATGGGTTGTGTAACGCCCCGAATTTATTCCGTACTTAGAGCACCTTGTAGTTTATCCCGTAGTCCCGAGATGCCAAGTGTCGGGATTTATTCCTAAGAAAATCCCGAGCCGACTCGTCGTTTTTCCCTTTTTTTCCGCGTTCTGACCCTGCGTTCCGGGTTAAAAATGACAAGGGGTCATTTCCGACCCCTCGGTCCGTGGTGAGGGACAAGAGGTCAGCTGACCCCTTGATCCCCACACCCCCTTTTCAGCCTTTGTCTCTCTCTCTCTCTCCTCCCTTGCTCCCATTCCACGTTATTCACTTCCACACTCCTTCTCTTCTCTTCTCCTCTCTTCTCTTTTCTTCTTCCTTTGTTGCTTGAGGATCTAGGATGTGGACTACAGAAGAAGATCCCATTGTGTTGGTAAGCTCCTTCCTCTCCCTCCCCTCTCTGCCTTGTTGTTTTCCCCTTCTTCTTCTTCCCTCCTTCATCCATGGCTATGGATAAAGATCTTGAGGAGTTTTTGCTCAACTCTTTGCATGCATAGGTTCTTAGCTTGATTAGGTCAAGGAGAGGTGTCTAAGACCATTGGTTGGCGTTTGGAGAAGACCCAACAAGGAAAGAAGGACATTAGAGCCAAGGATCCACGATCGAGACGAAGAAGACGAGCTTCTACAGCGTAACCGCGGGGCGGATCATCACGACCGCGGGAGCGGCCCGCCGCAGGTGCGGATAGCACGGCCGTAGGTGCGGCTCGGCACGCCGCAAGGGCGGCTCCGGGCTTCAGGACGCCGGACGCCGCAGGTGCGGCTGACCACAGCCGCGGGGGCGGCCCAGACCGCCGCAGGTGCGGCTCCTGCCACCGCAGGGGCGGTGCCTGCTCCACCAGAAGGCCGCAAGGGCGGCGCCAACCTTCCGCAGGGGCGGTGTCTGCACCACCGGGGCGCCAGCTTGACTCCGCGGCTGCGTTTCTTCGACAGTAGGTTCCTCCTCTCCTTTCCTCTTCGTTCCTTCCTTAGTTTTACAGTTGTATCATGTTAGTAGCATGCTTAGGATGGCCTAGAGTCGCTTGAGAATGCCACTTAGTGGTTGTGAACCTAGGAGCCCCTAAGGCTCGATGTAATTGTTGGATATGAGCATGTGAGCATGATGGACCTTCTAGGCTAGCTTGTTCCTCCTTGGTTGAGGATCAAGATCTTTGAGGTTATGAACTGTTGGGTGTTACTTTCATGTGTGGAGAGTGTGATGAGCATGATAGACCTAGTAGGCTTTTACTCGTTCTTGGGTTTTGAGTATGATCATATGAGAGTTAGTAGGCTGTTGAGATATGTCCTCATGCGTTGAGTGAGATGTGAGTATGAGAGATTCTAGGATGTGGTCCTAGAATGAGATATCCCCTCATGCGTTGAGTGAGATGTGAGTGTGAGAGATTCTAGGATGCGGTCCTAGAATGAGAGTCAAATGATCTTGCGTAGATCATTTGTGTGGAAGTCCTAGACTTCTTGAGTTGAGCGGGTTTTGATGTGCATATCTCTTGTGAGCAGGTTGTGGGTTTCCTCCCTAAGAAAGCAAGAGTGTGGTGACTTGGGTTTGGTGACGAGGTAAGTCTCCGGACTTACTTAGCTCGTATTCTATGTATTAGCATTGATGTGTGTTTGGTGGTGTGTGCTTATGTTCTTGTTATAAACAATTAGACCGGTAATTAGGATCACCGACCTTATGTATATTTTGGCCCAAGTGTATGATAACGGGCGGTGACATTCTGCCTAGCTCTGCGTGGGTCTAGGAGGATCTCGGCGACTAGCCCGGCGGGTCAGATGGTCGGATGCATCCGTACCATTCTTTGCCGGTAAGTAGGGACCGAGGCGAGACCACGGTGGTCTCGTGTCACAAACCGAAGTTGAATTAGAACGGGATATGACTTAATAATAAAAAGATAATAAACCGGATTCGTGTGTTTTATGTTTTGTGATATATATGTGTTTGTGCCATCACCGCTTTTCTAATACTTGGAATATTAGCTAACGGTTTTAAACCGTGGTTGTAGATGACTTGCAGGTTAGGGCCGCCGCCGAGTGAGGTGGAGGAGTGGACAACCGGGGTCTCCGTACATTATAGAACGGGGGGCGTTTTTGGGTTATGTTTCATATCGTTAGTTTGTGGATGTTATTGTACGATTTAGACTTTCACATTGAGGTTATGTTGTTTTGAGGACTCGGCTGAGTTTCCACTTTGTATTCGTTACATTTCGGTTTCCGCATACATTAAAAACATTTGAGTTTTCGCCTTTATTTGTGCCTTGTTGGAAAGGTCCGGTGAAATTGTTGTCAAGCTAAGGGTCGGGACCCATTGTGAGGTCTCGCCCGTAGCATCCCGAGTCCCGCGGATTTGGGGTGTTACAGGCTGCCCGCGATTAGAATTATTAGTATCAAAATTTCTCTCTTATATTTGGACTTAGAATTGGCTTATAGTTTAGTTTATTTTTTTTAAGGAATTTATGACTATTATCAATTCCCCTCTTACAACAATTTTTTTTTATAGGAATTTTGGGTTTTATATATATATATATATATATATATATATATATATATATATATATGGGCTAGCACGCGGACTAAAGCTCGTAACCAAGTCCGGCCCGCAAATATCCGGATCGGTTCAAACTGCTTACCTATGCCCATGTATTTTTGACGGGTTGGACGGACCGGCCCGTATTTGATCATATCTACTCGAATGATGCGATCACTTTGTTTTCATATTTTGAAGTAAAGTCCTGTTTTCAAAAGTTGAAGCTAATCATAGTATAATGCAATCATCGAGTACGGGGAAATATGTACACCCACGGTTAAATCAGTGTTCGTCAATACTATATCATTGCTAGGCCATAAAACGTGGAGTCAATTGCTAACTCATTCTTATAATATCTTTACCATGTACTGTAAAAATATTTCTTCTAGTTTGTCATATCAATTGAAGTGCTAAAACTTGTTTCGCTTATCAAAACCATTCATTGAAAGCTGACAAGTATGATCAAATTTGGTTACTCTGGTAGTATCATAACCTGTTAAGGTTTAAGGAGTACGGTTTTCTTGTGATTTTTGTATATAGCTCTGCCATGGAACTACAGAAGGAATCATTGAGGTTAAAGAACAAAATAGTGGAAATCAAGGAGAGGAAGGTCAAAGAGCTAGAGTACAAAAGGAAGATGGTCATTCTTACTACTTTGACGGAGATGGTAGATCCCTTGACTCCCGACCAACAGAAAATGTTTGATCAGTTGCTCAAGGAGTTTAGTACTTGAATTTATGTTTAAGTTTAGGGTCCATTTAAGGTTGGTATTGTATGCTTAGATCTATCGTTTGTGTTTCATTTCAATTTTATGTTATAAGTTACGTGTATGTTGAAGTTGATTTCTCATTGTAAGTCTATGATCTATGTAATGTTGTTAATGTATCACTTGAAGTTGTTTTTTTTGTTTAAATTGGATTTTATTTGTAAGATAATGTCTCATTTTATGTCTAAGATCTATTTTAACTTGTATTTTTTTTAATTTTAATATTAAAAAATGCATATATAAATAAATATCATATCATAATGATAAAAGTAACTTCTTATCTAACATAGATTTAAAAACGCTAAATATTCAATACGTAAAGTCCTATATACGTTACAAGAAGTGAAAATTATTTTTTTATCGAAAATATATGCAAAGTGGGTGTCATTGGATAGATAAAATTAAATCCTATTCAAAAATATTTTTTTTTAAATTAATATTTATACGGGAAAAGGGGGTTTTAAATTTAATTAAAACCCCCTGCCACATGACGAGCTGTCACTGGCCGGATTTCGGCCAGTGAGGGCGCGCCAGTTGCAGGAAGAAGAACCAAAACGACATCGTTTTACTTTTTTAAAAAAGAAAAAAAATTGTTTATGCGTTTGGGTTCGACGCCAATTTTGACGTCGAACCCCGGGACTACACCCCCACTCTCCTCCATGTCATCAAATTTGATGACATTGTTGGGGTTTGTAGCCCCACGACCCTCCGTTGTGGAGGGTCTAATATTTGCAATAAAATTTGGCTAATAAATCAATAGCTTTTGATTTTTCTTTTTAATCTATCCCCAAATATCAAAGTAATGACATTTTGCTGACGCGACACTTTGTGCTTTTAATTTTTCAGTATTAATGTCAAATTCCACTATATTATTATACTGTTATTATTAAATTAGAAAATTTTAATATAAGTAAATAGGTGTTAACGATATATCAACCAAAATCAATTCACACTGAATATTTAAATCTGTTACAAATACGATATATATATATATATATATGCGCGCACATTTTTATGTAGAATTATTTTGTTTAAAGAATTCTTAAACAAAATTTGTAAAAAAAAAACATCCGAATATTTTGTTTAAAAAATTCTTTCAAAGTATATCCAAATATTTTGTAAATTTTTTTGTTTATAAAAAAACATCCAAAAGTAAGGTCATATTTTTTAAAATTTGTTGTTACAAATCTTAACCCAAAAAATAAATTAGGATAAAAATAATTCAGAGTAGATTAGTAGTTATTAAAAATAAATTACAATTAAGATTATTTACAATAAAAATAAATTAACTGGTATAATTTTGTTTGTTTTAATTGACCCTTTTTTAATCTATTTTTATTGTTTTGATTGACTGGGAAAATTTTCTCAATTTTATTTATTATAATTTGCTAAAAGTAATAATAACAATCATACAAGACACGATATTTAACTAATCTATATACTACTATTAAAGCCAAAACATTTTCTTTCACATGGTGCTTCCTCAAAGATTTTTCACCACATGTCATTTTCTTAAAATTTTGATTTTTTGATAAAATTATATATATATTTTTGTTGCCATATAACATATTAGAATAATATAATAAGATGCTTGGATAATTTTACATTATAACTTTAACATATAATAATAACTTTCCTACAATACATAATAACAAAGGCTGTGTTTGGCACACCAAATAAAAACATTAGTGTATGTGTATTATAGTGTTTTATTGGAGTGTAAAGTGTTTTATTAGAGTATGTGTTTATAGAAACACTTGTACATGTTTGGTACCAATTTTAGTGTTTTTTCGGAGTGTTTTATAACAAAAATACTCTTTTGCCCTTACTTTTCATTTAATTTACGAAATACTCTTTTGTCCTCTTTTTTAGGCTTTCACAAACTTGCGAGCTCAATTCCTTGAAAAAACAGTGCATAAACGTTTCCCAAAATATCCAAACACATGAATCTCAAATGTCTTGTGTTAAAAGTGTACATCTTCTTATCTAGCATCATGATTAGTACCAATTTCTAAACAGTGCAGAAACTTTCGCTTCAGTAATATTAACATAAACTTTTCTTCCCGTGGTTGTTGAGATGTTGGTAGAGCCAAACACACTTGGCTGAGAGTTAAGATGGAAGGATTGTGACCCATCTAAGAACTGCCACTCTTGCCACACAGGCTTTACTGAGGGCTGAAAAGCATATCAAGAACCATACTTTTGTAAAATTTACATAACCCAAGCACAAAAACAACTTCCATCAATAATGGAAGGGTCATGACAACTTCTTGAAACCGGTAATCATGGCAATACCATACCTTGCTTGAATACAATCCTTGAAATTGAAGGGTCATGACAACGTCTTGCCCACAAATCTGAACTTGCTTGGCTATTGCACTAGATTCGGGTCCATGCCAATTGCCCAAAATATTGTTGAGTCGTCATCAAAGTACATAAGCTACACAAAATCAAGGAACATATCCTTAGCTAATTAAGTTAACAATGCTATACCAAAGAGTATAAGGGTATAACTGTAAAAAAAAAAAACTAGTTTTTGCAGTGAACATTTTCTCAACTTTGAATATTTACTGTACCTTAATTCCACAACTTGCTAGGTAGTCATATCTGACACTTCCGGGAGGTTCAACCATTGTCTTTACTAATGTTCCGGAAGGTTCAACTTTGAAGATTTACTGATTAGCACCGATCACTGTGACATGAATAACACCAGCTACCACCTTTTTTTCAGCTGGGAGAGGGAAACCCCGGCGAGGCTCAACCATTGTCTTTACTAATGTTTTAGTCAAGACCTTCCCCTATTCAAAACAAATAAGAGGCACCACCATCAATCTCAATCAAATTTGTAGAATGTTGAGAAATAGTCAAGAAGCCTAAGAGCGTCCATAACTCCAATACTTAAAGTTGTTGCTTTTTATAAAATAAAGGTAAACTAGATAAATTCTGCAAATCTCATAAAAATTCAAAGAGTTAGACTCTCATTTAACAGAATTGAACTCTAATATAAGGACTCTTCTCTAATAAAATGAGAAACCAAACCTGACAAATTCTGAGTTTTAATGTACTAATTTTAGTTTACTTTTATTTCTTATTTCAATGAGAAACCCACAAGGCCTTTATTGTAGATGCTCTAAAAACAATCTAGAAAAGAGGCTCCCTGTCTGTTTCAAAAGCTACCTGTTGTATTAAACTTTACATAACAGTTTATATATGTGGCAATACTGATATGAATGACTTAAAAAATATTGTTAAAGTTTTACAAAAATAGAATTTATGTTATGCATTATAGAATTCTATAAATGAAATCAGAAGAAGATGTTAGCGTGTTGAACTGGTGAAATAGGCCAATTTAGTATAGTCACTTATGCAACAAGGAACTGAAAGTCTTCTTTTATTGTGTTATTGTGCATGTAAATGTAGTTTCTTGATTTTAGCTCTATCACTTTCTTTACCATACTTAAAAATTATGTCAATAAATTAGTCTCACAAACACCAACCAGGAGATAAGCCGGGTAGCTCTGTCTCATGGACTGACTTGTTGCTTCCGCTTCCAAGCGCAACATCTACCTTGACAGTAGGTGTAACGCCCGGAATTTATTCCAGACTTAGAGCGCCTTGTAGTTAATCCCGTAGTCCCGATATGCCGAGTGCCGGGATTTATTCCTAAGAAAATCCCGAGCCGACTCGTCGTTTTTCCTCTTTTTCCGCGTTCCGACCCTTCGTTCCGGGTTAAAAATGACAAGGGGTCATTTCCGACCCCTCGGTCCGTGTGAGGGACAAGAGGTCGGCTGACCCCTTGATCCCCACACCTCCTTTTCAACCTTGTCTCCCTCTCTCTCCTCCCTGGCTCACATTCACGTTAGACACTTCCACACTTCTCCTCTCTTCTCTTCCCTCCTCTTCTCTTCTCCATTGTTGCTTGAAGCTTGCATGTGTGGACTGCAATAGGGGAACTATAGATCTGGTGTGCTCGTTTAGGTCGAGGAGAGGTGCCTAAGACCAGTGGTGGGTGTTTGGAGAAGATCCAGCAAGGAAAGAAGGGCTTTGGAGCCAAGGATTCACGATCGAGATGAAGAAGACGAGCTTCTGCAGCGTAACCGCGGGGGCAGATCATCACGACAACGGGAGCACCCCGCCGCAGGTGCGGCCAGCACAATTGCAGGGGCGGCTCGGCACAGTCGCAGGGGCGGCTCGGCACGCCGCAGGGGCGGCTCCGGGCTCCAGACGCCGGACCGCCGCAGGTGCGGCTGACCACAGCCGCGGGAGAGGCCCTGACCGCCAAAGGGGCGGCTCCTGCAACCGCAGGGGCGGTTCCTGCTCTGCCAGAGGGCCGCAGGGGCGGCGCCAGCCTTCCGCAGGGGCGGCTTCTGCTCCGCCGGGGCGCCAGCTTGACTCCGCGGCTGCGTTTCTTCGACAGTAGGTTCCTCCTCTCCTTTCCCTTCGTTCATTCCTTAGATTTGTTGTTGAATCATGTAGTAGCATGCTTAGGATGACCTAGAGTAGCTTGAGAATGCCACTTAGTGGTTGTGAACCTAGGAGCCCCTAAGGCTCGATGTAATTGTTGGATATGAGCATGTGAGCATGATGGATCTTCTAGGCTAGCTTGTGCCTCTTTGGTTGAGGATTAATATCTTGTGGAATTATGAACTGTTGTGGGCTTTCATGTGTGGAGAGTGTGATGAGCATGATAGACCTAGTAGGCTTTTACTCGTTCTTGGGTTTTGAGTATGATCATATGAGAGTTAGTAGGCTGTTGAGATATGTCCTCATGCGTTGAGTGAGATGTGAGTATGAGAGATTCTAGGATGTGGTCCTAGAATGAGATATCCCCTCATGCGTTGAGTGAGATGTGAGTGTGAGAGATTCTAGGATGAGGTCCTAGAATGAGAGTCAAATGATCTTGCGTAGATCATTTGTGTGGAAGTCCTAGACTTCTTGAGTTGAGCGGGTTTTGATGGTTATCTTGTTGTGAGCAGGTTGTGTGCTTCTTCCCAAGGGAAGCGAGAGCGTTTTGTGATTTAGCATTGGGACGAGGTAAGTCTCCGGACTTACTTATCTCGTATTCTATGTATTAGCATTGATGTGTGTTCGGTGGTGTGTGTTTATGTTCTTGTTATAACAATTAAACCGGTAATTAGGACCACCGACCTTATGTATATTTTGGCCCAAGTGTATGATAACGGGTGGTGACATTCTGCCTGGCTCTACGTGAAGCTTAGGAGGATCTCGGCGACTAGCCCGGCGGGTGATATGGTCGGGTGCATCCGTACCATTCTTTTCCGGTAAGTGGGGACCAGGGCGAGACCACAGTGGTTCTCGTGTCACAAACCGAAGTTGAATTAGAACGGAATACGACTTAATAATAAAAGGATAATAAACCGGATTTGTGTGTTTTATGTTTTGTGTTATGTATGTGTTTGTGCCTTCACCGCTTTTCTAATGCTTCGAATATTAGCTAACGGTTTTAAACCGTTGTGTAGATGACTTGCAGGTTAGGGACGCCGCCGAGTGAGGTGGATGAGTGGGCAGCCGGGGTCTCCGTACATTATAGGACGGGGGGCGTTTTTGGGTTATGTTTCATATCGTAGTTGTGGATGTTGTTGTACGATTTAGACTTTCGTATTTGGGTTATGTTGTTTTGAGGACTCGGCTGAGTTTCCACTTTGTATTCGTTACATTTCGGTTTCCGCATACATTAAAAACATTTTGAGTTTTCTTCTTTATTTGTGCCTTGTTGGAAAGGTCCGGTGAAATTGTTTTCAAGCTAAGGGTCGGGACCCATTGTGAGGTCTCGTCCGTATCATCCCGAATCCCGCGGATTTGGGGTGTTACAAAAGTGGTATCAAAGCCCTAGGGTGACAACAATGGCACTCGCAATCTTTTTAAAGGCCGAATGAGGAATAAAACAGAACCCACACGGGTTCTGACTTTTCGGTTTCAAAATTATATGCATGAGTCGGGTTGGGGTTAGAATGTACGGGACCACCACTCCTTCCGCAAACCTCGGCAACGTAGACCTCTGGATTAGAAATAGGTATATATAGTTATATATATGACCTTAGGATGTTTGTGGATTTGTATGTACCTAGCTACGTATGTCGCCTTAGGATGTTTTGGATGTGTTGTATGACTATGTTTACCTTATGCCTTTAGAAGTTTTATCATACCGAGATAGTAAGTATTACCTATGTATTTATACATAAGTAAACTCCATACGCTATTAGATAGCACGTACGAGAGCTACCGCTTACGTAGGACCCGCCAGGGGTAGACCCCCTCTTTCTCCTACCGTCCCGATACAGAGACGAGTAGGAAGACCTCCAGGCGCGAGAGGTCGGGGACGTATCCCCATTGCGGACCCGCTAGTTGTGGATCCACCAGTAGTTAAGGTTCCCGTAGAGGACGTCGCCGAGAGCATCGTTCCCGAGGCTGGGGATAGGACCGTTGTGAGGTCCGGGGCGCAGAGTTCCCCATCTGCCAGGACCAGGGGAGCATCCATTGGAGCTACCGTGTTTGAGGACTACGTACGACGAGAACAATGGAGATAACAAACTTGAGTTCTTCAAGAAGACACGTGGACAACTAAAGAGGTGAATCGAGGAGGATATGGGTGCATTCTAACAAGGTTAAAGGTGGTGTTCCATCATGAGAAGTGAAGCTTTCCTTAGACGCTCCTAAGCTTTGGAGTCAAGATGAGAACGTGATTGAACCAAGTGTGAAAGTTGTAAGATACCGTAAGTTAAGGTTACGAGGTACCATTAAGTGAAGAGTCAACATTACGAGAGTTATGAGAAGAATGGCAAGGTGGGGGATTTACGCGGAGTTGACCGATTTCTGTTATGACGATAAGGCGTAAAACGCCAAAAGGAAGAAAGTATGTATAAATGATGATCCTAAGAAGATGAGAGCAACACGTGGATGCTAACTAACGTTAGAGTTTTTGAGGAGACACACTTACAAGATATCATGAAGCGCGGTTAAGCCTACGAAGGCGAGTCATGTGACTCAAAAACACCGAGAAGGGTATATTTATCTCGCTGAAGGAAAATGAAGCGTGGAATCATAAAGGAACGGTAATAAGAGCTTAGATTATATCTTAAACTCTTGATTTGAAGTTGTTATGGAGAACACCAGTTTGCGAAAAGAGAGACAGTTATCTCCATTTGTACATCGATCACAATGAGCCGAACAAGATGACAGGGAAGAACAAGTACCCCCTTACCACGTAGAGATGATCTACTCGACCGGTTGCAAGGGTCGGTGGTCTCTTATAAGATCGAGTTAAGGTTTGATGGTCACCAATTAAGAAGTCGAGACTGGGATAATACAAACACGGCATTCCGGACAAACCATGGTCACTACGAGTTGTAGTGATTTCATATGGGCTTATTAATGCCCCGAGTAAGACATTCTTGGTCTACTCTCGAAGAAGAGTGAAGTGGTATGACCAGTTGTCTTGGGATGACAACCCCCGAAGGATGTGAAAGAAGTTACAAGTTTCTTGGATGTGTTGATCATTACCGGATTGTGGAGAGATTCTCCAAGTAACACCATCTATGGCTAACCTACTCCGGATGACGATGAAGTATTGAGTGGGACGGAAATGGACAATGGAGTTGTGAGAGTTAAAAAGGGGATTCATTGGTGCAACTGTTTTGAAAATTGCCTCGAGGTACGATCGGTTTGAAGTGTACAAGCGATTCTTCAAGACATGGTCTTGACTGAGTATCGAGAGACGATGTAAAAGTTATAGCATACATGTCTCGTTAGTAGAAGCAGTGTGAAGCAAAGTACTTCCTTCATTACTTAGAACTTGCAACAAGAATTGAGGAAACGTAACATCAAAGGTTGGTTTGACAAGAACCAAAGCCAACGGTGTAATTTGGAAGTTCGATCTTCTTTGTTAGAGACAAGCAAAGAAGAAAAATAATGGAAATGTTGTAGTGATAAAGACCCGAGAAGAAAGTTGAGTTTCCAATACATCGGACCTTTTTGAGATCTTAGCGCAAGTTGGGAAAGTGTTTTACCGGCTGGCATGGCCGCCTCCTAGGACGGTCAAGGAGGTGCGCAGTTTCTTGGGGCTTAGCGGGAAACTACCGCCATTTTGTTGAGGGTTTCTCAGTAATTGCACGGCCGCTCACTTCCTTGTTGAGGAAGTCTACCAGGTTCGTTTGGTACGAGCCTTGTCAGCACAGCTTCGAGGAGCTGAAGAGGAAGTTGACCTCCGCTCCTGGGTTAGCCCTGCCTGAGGGCGTGGAGGATTTTGTAGTGTATAGTGACGCCTTCAAGATAGGATTGGGGTGCGTTTTGTTACAGAGGGGTAGGGTTATTGGGTACGCTTTTCGGCAGCGGAAGCCGTACGAGGAGAATTACCCTACCCATGATCTTGAGTTAGCGGCAGTGTTTCTTGCCCTGAAGATCGGGCGACATTACTTGTACGGGGCTACATGTCAGATCTTCACACACCATAAGAGTCTGAAGTATATATTCACTCAACGGGAGTTGAATAACCGCCAGAGGAGATGGTTGGAGTTGATTAAGGACTTTGACTTGGAGATTTCGTACCATCCGGGGAAGGCGAACGTAGTCGCCGATGCTTTGAGCAGGAGGACACCTCGAGAGGAGGCTATAGCTCGGCTTATGGTTCAGTCACAGTTGCAGAGGGATTTGATAGAGTTGGAGTTGGATATCCGGTTCCAGGATAAGGACTGTTGTTTGTCCGAGTTAGAGGTCTTACCCGACCTGTCCGGAGATATCCTGTAGAAGCAGGAGGGATGTCCCATTTTGATGAGGATCCGGGACAGGATGTCCCGAGGAGAGGCACCGTAGTCTATCACAGGAGCAGGCGGGTTATTGAGACGCCAAGGACGTATTTGTGTACCGTCGGATCAGGAGTTGAGGGAGCGGTTTTTGCATGAGGCACATTCCACACCTTATTCGGTGCACCCAGGCACGAGTAAGATGTACCAGGATATTAGGAGATCTTATTGGTGGGGCGGGCTCAAGCCCGATGTAACTAGATATGTGGCCCGATGCGCGACCTACCAGCAGGTCAAGATCGAGCACCAGAGACGGAGGAGAGCTTCACCCACCGCCCGTGCCACAGTGGAAGTGGGAGGACATACCCACAACTGTTAGATTGTGAGATTACATGGAATACCGAGAACCATCATCTCGGACAAGGACGGGCGTTTTACCTCGAGGTGCTGGCACGCGTCAATCGGGATGGCACCGCATGAGGCATTGTATGGACGGAGATGCCGTACTCCCTTATGTTGGGACGAGCGGGGGAGTTCGAGCGTTGTAGCTCCAAATCAGGTACGGGACGACGTGGCTAGAGTTGCTTTGATCCGAGAGAAGATATTGACCGCGCAGAGCCGTCAGAGGTCGTATGTGGATAGGAGGTGTAGACCTCTCGAGTTCAGGGTAGGAGCTCAGGTGTGTGGACTGCAGTAGGGGAACTACAGATCCGGTGTGCTCGTTTAGGTCGAGGAGAGGTGCCTAAGACCAGTGGTGGGTGTTTGGAGAATATCCAACAAGGAAAGAAGGACTTTGGAGCCAAGTATTCACGATCGAGACGAAGAAGACGAGATTCTGCAGCGTAACCGCGGGGCGGATCATCACGACCGCGGGAGCGGCCCGCCGCAGGTGTGGCCAGCACGGTCGCAGGGGCGGCTCCGGGCTCCAGACGCCGGACCGCCGCAGGTGCGGCTGACCACAGCCGCGGGCGGCCCTGACCGCCGCAGGGGCGGCTGACCACAGCCGCGGGGCGGCCCTGACCGCCGCAGGGGCGGCTCCTGCAACCGCAGGGGCGGTTCCTGCTCCGCCAGAGGGCCGCAGGGGCGGCTTCTGCTCCGCCGGGGCGCCAGCTTGACTTCGCGGCTGCGTTTCTTCGACAGTAGGTTTCTTTCCTCCCTTCCCCTTCGTTCATTCCTTAGATTTGTTGTTGAATCATGTAGTAGCATGCTTAGGATGACCTAGAGTAGCTTGAGAATGCCACTTAGTGGGTGTGAACCTAGGAGCCCTTAAGGCTCGATGTAATTGTTGGATATGAGCATGTGAGCATGATGGATCTTCTAGGCTAGCTTGTGCCTCTTTGGTTGAGGATTAATATCTTGTGGAATTATGAACTGTTGTGGGCTTTCATGTGTGGAGAGTGTGATGAGCATGATAGACCTAGTAGGCTTTTACTCGTTCTTGGGTTTTGAGTATGATCATATGAGAGTTAGTAGGCTGTTGAGATATCTCCTCATGTGTTCAGTGAGATATGTGTATGAGAGATTCTAGGATGTGGTCCTAGAATGAGATATCCCCTCATGCATTGAGTGAGATGTGAGTGTGAGAGATTCTAGGATGCGGTCCTAGAATGAGAGTCAAATGATCTTGCGTAGATCATTTGTGTGGAAGTCCTAGACTTCTTGAGTTGAGCGGGTTTTGATGTGCATATCTCTTGTGAGCAAGTTGTGGGCTTCCTCCATAAGGAAGCAAGAGTGTGGTGACTTGGCTTATGTTCTTGTTATAAACAATTAGACCGGTAATTAGGATCACCGACCTTATGTATATTTTGGCCCAAGTGTATGATAACGGGCGGTGACATTCTGCCTGGCTCTACGTGAAGCTTAGGAGGATCTCGGCGACTAGCCCGGCGGGTGATATGGTCGGGTGCATCCGTACCATTCTTTGCCGGTAAGTGGGGACCGGGGCAAGACCACAGTGGTTCTCGTGTCACAAACCGAAGTTGAATTAGAACGGAATACGACTTAATAATAAAAGGATAATAAACCGGATTTGTGTGTTTTATGTTTTGTGTTATGTATGTGTTTGTGCCTTCACCGCTTTTCTAATGCTTCGAATATTAGCTAACGGTTTTAAACCGTTGTGTAGATGACTTGCAGGTTAGGGACGCCGCCGAGTGAGGTCGAGGAGTGGGCAGCCGGGGTCTCCGTACATTATAGGACGGGGGCGTTTTTGGGTTATGTTTCATATCGTAGTTGTGGATGTTGTTGTACGATTTAGACTTTCGTATTTGGGTTATGTTGTTTTGAGGACTCGGCTGAGTTTCCACTTTGTATTCGTTACCTTTCGGTTTCTGCATACATTAAAAACATTTTGAGTTTTCGCCTTTATTTGTGCCTTGTTGGAAAGGTCCGGTGAAATTGTTTTCAAGCTAAGGGTCGGGACCCATTGTGAGGTCTCGTCCGGAGGATCCCGAATCCCGCGGATTTGGGGTGTTACAGTAGGGGCAGTTAACAAAGAGTACAAAATAGCTTTCCCCTCTAATATTGGCATCAGTTGCAGCTGAAGAAGTTCTGAGAATGACACATCAGAGGAGTAAAAACTAGATAAAGGATCTAAATCTCAATTAGTTGACAAGTTTAACATACATTCCCCTTAATAATGAGATGGTTTATGACTATCCGTGCAGTCCCTTTTAGCGGCCTAGCCAGTGAAGCGAGCAATACTATGCTCAAGCGGGTATCCCACTCAACACCTAAATGCATCATTTTTTGCAACCAAAAAAAAAAATTTAAGTCAAGAGATGTAAATTCCTCTGTAAACGGTTACCTTTGCAAAAGATGAAATCATTCTCAATGGGGAATGAACTATCAAGAAAACAAAAAAGAAGAAATCACCGGCTAGAAGACATAACTGAAACCGAAACCCTAAACATAGAAAGAAAATTTTCGAGGCTAATGTAACCCTAAACATTGAAGAACTATCAAGGAAACAAAGAAGACATCCTGAACACACGAGAAGAGATCGAACCACCGGTTAGAAGGCTTCGAAACACCGGCGAGAAGCGTTCAAGAAATCGCAGATCTGAAGGAATGAAGGAGATTTTTGTCTTCGCGTGGGATAGGAGGTATTATTATACATGGTACGGGTCGTAAATATTGTTAACAATAAGGACAGTAGGGTAATTTTGTTTTTAAAAAACACTTGTATAAAACGGAAACCGTACTCTTGATTACGGTTTCAAAAACACTATATAAATACACTTTGCACTCTCTTACACTCGTCTACCAAACAACCCTAAAAGATGAAACACAATCTAACACTCATTTACACTAGGGTAAATGTCATGCCAAACACAACCAAACTATAATTAACAAACTATGATACATAATATTATATACTTACCAAAGTTACAATATCTCTAGACTTCTATTACCTCACTTTCCGATCTTTTACCTTTTTTAATTGATACAAACAAAATTTTGAACATTATATTGCACTATTTATATTAAAACTAAGTGGTTATTGTTTTACATTTGTACATTCATTGTTAATAAAATTTATACATAAATCTAATTTGATTGTAGCTAAGTACCCCTATATCCCAATTTTCTAAATTAAAAAAAAAATGTAATGAAACAAATTAACCAAAACATTTTTATTTTTTGCAGAAATTTAATAAAAAAATTTGAGCTCGATATTTCATTTTTTAAATATAATATATGATATGGGCTCGGTTTTCAAACAAAACAATATGTATGATATGAGGTTCATTAACAAGATATTTATATACGTTATTTTATATCAAAGATTTAATACTATTTTGTTTTACAAATAATCGTATTTAAATCATTTATTTGTAATCAACATTTTAGAAAATATTTTCAAATTATTTAACCAAACCCAAAAAGAAAGTTAAAAAATTATATATTTTAAACTTAGTCATATAAAAAGATCTAATTTTAACGGAATATATTTCCTAAATAAAAATTTTGTTACAAAAATTCTTAAACCACATTTAGAAGCCCATTTACTCCGCAATTTAGACAAACAATGTAATTGAATTCCGATTTTTTTTTTTCTAAAATAATTTTGGTAACTACCTAATTATATTAGTTTTGAATACACATAGGGGTATGATACACTTTCCTTTCTAGCTAGACTAAAATTTTGTATTGATAATTTTTTCTTTCTAAGATCTCTATTTTATGGATATTTTATGTCAACCAAAATACCTCTTATTTATATTTTACTTTTTTGACAAGTAAGCATGAATATATACCCAAACATCTATTTAAGAAGATGTCATTTACTCTACTCGACTTACCACTACTCGATACGTATTTTTCCATTAAGTTATTGGTCATTAATGTGTGTTTTTGGTTATTATTGTTGTTGTTGTTTTTTTGTTTTTTCTTATTATGACGATATATCTAAGTCAATTCATCACCTAAGATTTGAGTTCGCATTTTCTATTTATGGTGTAGTAAGCGGAAAAGTAATGGTTTTAATTGATGATGCATCATGTATTTTGTTTGTGTTTTTTTTACGATTTTTTATCACATTCTTATATGATTCTGATAGGATGCATAATTGCATATACAACCATACGATCATAGTAGACTCCGATTTGGTGGTTACAATTCTGCGCAATGCCTTTGGAAAACAATTCTAGCGCAATGCCTTTAGAAGTCATGGATATAGGATGAAACTTAGCTCTGCATACGGTCTTGTAACTATACACTAGGGATGATTTGATCGTTGAAAAGGGTAAAGTTTTGAGGGGCCCAACTGATCCAACATTTAGTGAGCATTTCCGAAATAACAGCATTACCTCCTATTGAATGAGCTAGTGTTATTGCATGTAAAGGAACCATGGATGTCGTCTTTGTTAGTAACACATGATAACTTGAAAAAGTCCAAGTACAAGCAGATTCTGGGCAAAGAATCAGGGCATGCCATAGGGACCCTTCATCAGCAACACCGCAACGAGTACATTTTGGGTTGTCAGTAATATGCTTTTGGTAGAGAGTTTGTTCAATTCTCTGACAACTCAACCATGCATCGGTGTCTCTGATTGCTAAGGTGTATAACTCCTCTCGGGTTGAGCACTTTAGGCCGATCTCATGTTGCAACTGTAACACCCCAAATCCGTAGGACTCGAGGTGCTACTGGGCTAGGATCTTACAATGGATCCTGATCCTAGCCTGACAACAAGTTCACTGAATCTTACAACAAGACACATATAGATTAAAACAAAACATAAAACTGATATATATATATAAACCCCATAACCCACGATATCAACCCTGTGTACGGAGCCCTCAGCGGATCACCCCTTTGGATCATTCTGCAGCTCTCCTAACCTGCAAAGGATCTACAACACGGTATAAAACCGTTAGTTAACCATACACATATATAAGAAGATGCTAGAGCACAAACACACATCAAGAATCATAACACATCATCATGATTTCACACATTTACCCGGTTTATTATCTTTATAACGTCAGTCACTCAAATAATATATAGATCTGCATATGAAAATATGTGACACGAGGTATGTATATAAACCTCGCTCTGCGTGCAATAGCTAGCTGGAGTTGTATCAGCGCACCTTCCCGTATACCAGAACTAGCTAACTTACAGAGAACTTCCCAGACTCCACTACGGGATGAAAGATAAGTTGTCACAACCACTACAATGGGCGGTCAATATAACATAGGTCGGTAATGAACCATATCGCATGCTATAAAGCATATAACAAACACCACCCATGCATACATCCAATATAAGGATGGTAGCTAAGTAAGTCCTATGGACTTACCTCAACCTCAGTAGTAGTCTCAACCACGATCTCAAACCCGGTCCACTCCAATCTGGAGGACAACACTGCCTAAAAACAAGGCATAACAATATATCAACTCATATCCATCAAAGGGGTCACACTTAGACCCAAGGGATCCATAAGGATCATATCCTAACTCATAAACCTCAAAGCCATAACCGGCAAACCATAACATGATCATCCTCATTCTATCCTCACACACGTACCTAGCATGCTACTAACCCGCTCATACTAGGAAAGGAAAGGATCTACCTAACTCTAGGTAGACCCGGGACAAGACGCACCTGCGTAACAAGAGAGACGCAGGGGCGGAACAGGCAACCCGCAGGCGCGGCAAGACTCAGCCGCAGGCGCGGTGACAAAGGCCGCAGGCAACGCAGGCACGGCGCTGTGGCACGGAGTCCGCAAGGGCGGCGGCTTCCAGGCGCGGGGGCGGCGACGGTGCAGAAAGTGATCCCGCGATCCCTCTTCAGCTCTTCACGTGATCAAATTGTAACACCCCGAATTCTGGGAACTCAGAGCGTTACTGGCTAGGACCTCACAGTGGGTCCCGGCCTTAGGTTGACTTTAATAACGTCGGATCTTGCAACAAGGCACAAATATTGAAACACAAATTCTTTCATCAATGCGTAAATAATTCTTAACAGACTCTAAACTCGAACATCGGCCAACTGTATACTATACCAACTCTACTGCAATAAAATCAATAAAACACAAAATATAACCCAACACCCAAGCTTCTAGTACGGAAACCCGGCTGTCCACTCTACACCCGATTTCTCGGTAGAGATCTATCCTGCAAATACCTAACAACACGGTAAAACTGTTAGCTACAATTTTAATACTAAGGTCACTAAAGCACACACACATATAAGGAATTACTGTAAATCACTCAGCATGCAACACACAATGTCCCGGTTCATTATCTTTCATTACGTGAAGGAGTCATTCTATTTTCCAACTTTACTTGTAACACAAGAGTCCCCGTCCCCGTTTACCAGTAGGACTGGTTTTGATGCATCTCCCCCGTATACACTACTGGACTGGTCGCGGGGCAATCCTCCGGCACCATCGGCCCGGACCGACGGTTACGGCACGTTATCATACACTTGTGCCTCTCTTATAAATTAAACGACGGTGATCTAGTTCGTTCATTTTTATTTCACAAGAATAAAACACACACACTACCCTAGTGCACACTCGGTATTAAAAAGGTAGCTAAGTGAGTCCTACGAACTCACCTTATCGGTACTGGTCTCAAAGTCTCGCGATCTTGCCAGCCAAAGATCCGATTATCCCGATCAACAAATTATCCTCTTTTTGAACTATTTCAACCCTGAATTCCGCGCGACTTATCATTCTAAGCAATCAGGGTATGATATCTAGCATCAATACCCTGACATTCTTTAACAACTTTAGTTTTAGAACCTATACGTACATTCATATTTTCTTATCTATAACATAGTCCTTCCCTTAAAGTATCACTATTCTTGGAAGCGTATAAGTATTCTTCATGTTATTAAACCACTTAACGTTCTTATTCTCGTGCTTACTAACATAACCTCATTACATCCTTGCACTAAAGTTCCGTTAACTCGGATGTCTCATAATCCGTCTATCGTTGTCTATCCATTAATTTATTCCTGGTTCTAGCCTTGTTTCTTCCAACATTTAGTTCACACAAAATGATACCGTTCCAACAATCTAGGCATTCCAAATATTATTTCCGTCTTCTACAATATATCGCAAACGACTTGCTAACGTTACTTTAGTACGTATTATCAGACCATGGTTGATTATTTATTAAATAAGTCATTAATAATTTCATGAAATAATTTAACGGAAATAAGCTGACGGAGAGGGTCGGAAGCAGTTCTAACCGAATGGTTATACGTTACGGGTTAGATTAAAATCGGGTGGCCCGGCTCACGCAGTTTCCAGGTTCGATTCCTGTTAAACAAACACATCGGTGTCAACAACCCGTTTACAACTTGATCCCGTCTCGGTACGAATCTCGGTCAAACAGACCGTCCGAGATCACCATTCGATGCTCTTCTTCTGTACAGGTTCACAAACGTAAATTAGATGAGGGTTCGAGATTCACCTGCTGCGAACAACGACCGTGGCGCTTCCGGGGTGAGAGGTTGTTTGTCTCGGTTTCGGCTTTCGTTCACTGCACTACGGCGGTTTCCGTTCTACCCGTCAGCGTGCTCCAAAGCGTCCCAATGGACCGGTGGACGACTTTCTCTATTTCCCAAGGTCAAAGGTGAGAACGAGGCATTAAGTCGGAGATGAAGGAGGGTAGGGCAGGGCTTACCGGTACTGTCACAGGAGAGAGAGGTGGCAGTAGCTTCGGCGGTGGTCTGCAGCGGAAGGAAGAGGCTCGGGAGGCGAAGGAGGAGGAAAGATCGTGAGGGATCACAGTGATGAGTCGATAGTCGTGAGAGAGGAGGAGGGGATCGGTTGCGGTCGGAACTGGGCAGGGTGAGGGCGCCGGCTGTTGCAGGTGCGACTGGGAAGGAGAACAGAGGATGTGGGAAAGAGAACACCGGGAGATCGCATGTCTCAGTGATGGTGGGACGCAGGGTGGTTGGTGCTAGCTTGGGTTGCAGAGGGAGGCGGCTTCCGTTGGAAAGGGACTAAGGTTCCCGGATTTAACTCGTTGTGAGACGTAACGTATTCACCATTAACACTCTTGAATACCGTTTCTGTAACCTTCGGAAATGAAGCGTCGGAGAGACGACGGAGGAAGGAGACGATTCTTGTCCAGGCGGCTACACGGGCCCAGAAGCAAGCAGGGACGAGGCTGGTCCAAAAAGATAGTGAATTGGGCCAGGCGTGGAGTTGGATAGCGAGTGGGCCTGGGTGAAGCTAATGGGCCGTGACAAGATGAAGACAAAACTGGTCCACGCAGCTGGTCCAAGAATTTATAAGGCCCGGTTTGGTTTAAAGAACACATAAATAAATGGTTTGGTTTAACTAGTGAGCGGGTTTGGCTCCGTTTATTTATTTCCTCGTTTCCGTTTTGGGTTCTCGGATTATTTAAAAAAATAAAAGCAGTTAGATAAAAAATTAAAATAAACAAATAACAAGGGAAATTGTTTTAAAATTTTCCGGTTATTACACAAATCACGTCTTCTCTCATCCAAAACCAAGCACATACATATACATACACATTCCAACATCAATCTATGTTCAATTCATCTAATCCTAAGTTAAGAAAGGAAGAACAAGAAAGAAAGAAAGAAAGGAGAACCAAGGCTCACCTCTACTGCTGGACTAGGCAAGGACAAGCTGCACAACCACAACTCAGATGGCTTCCAAGCTCAACAACCACATCTACCATCATCAACATCAACAATAACACACAACTCTTTCAACTCTAAGGAAGAACAAGATCAAGATCAAGATGGAGAGAAGGAGAAGCAAGAATGACGTATGGTGGCTGGAAAAAGGAAATGAAATGGAACCCTTGCTCAGCAAGGTAAGACGGAAGAAGTAAGGAAGAGAGTAAAGCACGAGTCAACCGGTCAACAAAACCGGCTGCAGCCGCAGGAAACCGCGGGGGCGGTTCCCTGGGCCGCGGGAGCGGAAACCCGCGGGGGCGGCTAAGGTAAAAACTAGGTCCAAAAGACTAAGGCTCTTACATCTCACCCCCCCTAAAAACAAGTTTCGTCCCGAAACTTGTAAAATCCTCAAATCACTCGGACTCACAAGCCGGGATACAACTCTCTCTATAACCTCAAACATAAGCATGAAGGAAACCATCAACTCCAGCAACAAAACAATATCCAAGGCATAGAGGAAAACCATCTCTAGCCAAACCATAAACATATTACAAGGCATAGAGAAATTACATCTCTAGCCGTATCATACTCATAACAGAAAGGCATGGAGGAAAAACATCTCCAGTAGCACTATGTCCATCAAAATAGCATGGAGGAATAACATCTCCAGCTAAATCCTAAACGTATCACAATAGCATAGAGGAAAGAGCCATCTCCAGCTATATACAATAATCATACTAGCACAATAAGATCTAATAAGATCATAAATCACATCAAAGCTAGTATGACAATAAACACATCATAGCATATAAGCATATAAGCACACAATACTCACCAAGATAGTACTAAGATCTACTCGGTGATCCTACTGGTGCATCTAACTCGGCATAGAACTCTGGATAGTTCCTCTGGATACTATCCTCAGTCTCCCATGTAGCCTCATCGGGTCCTCGTCTCGACCACTGTATCCTCAACATAGGAATGTCCTTCGAACGCATGCGTCTCATACCTCGTTCAAGGACTGCAATAGGGTGCTCAACAAAAGAGGGGTCCGGCTCAACCACCAAATCATCATAACTCACGATGTGTCTCGGATCTGGAATGTACTCCCTCAGCTGAGACACGTGAAATACAAGGTGAACACCCTCTAATCTCGGAGGCAAAGCTAATCTGTATGTTGCGCTCCCAACCCGATCCAGAATCTCGAACGGTCCAACATATCGGGGGCTCAACTTCCCCTTAATGCAAAAACGCCTAACACCTCGTGTCGGGGACACTCTCAGCCACACATGGGCTCCAACTCTGAACTATAGAGGTCTACGCCTCCTATCAGCATAAGACTTCTGACGGCTCTGCGCAGTCAGCATCCGCTCTCTAATTAGTGCTACTCGAGCCACATCATCCTGAATCTAATAAGGTGTCAAACCACTAACACTGCTCTGCTCATCCCAACATAACGGAGTACGGCATCTCTGTCCATACAGTGCCTCATATGGGGCCATCCCAATAGATGCATGCCAGCTGTTGTTATATGAGAACTCAACAAGTGGGAGATAATCCGTCCACACTTGCCCCCAATCCAACACACAAGCTCGCAGCATATCCTCCAAGGTCTGAATGGTCCTCTCTGACTGACCATCTGTCTGAGGATGGAACGCAGTAGTAAAGTGCAAACTCGTTCCCAAAGCAGTCTGAATTTGCTGCCAGAATCTCGAGGTAAATCGCCCATATCTGTCTGAGACGATCGTCCTCGGTACACCATGGAGTCTCACTATCTGCCTAGTGTACTCCTCAGCTAATCTAATCACTGGCCACGTTTCCCTAATAGGGATAAAACGTGCCGTCTTCGTCAGTCGGTCCACTATAACCCAGATGGCATCAAAGCTCCTACTCGGTCTCTTGCCAGTAACAAAATCCATGGTGACGTCCTCCCACTTCCTTTGTGGAACAGGAAGTGGATGGAGCTCACCTCCAGGTCTGCAATGCTCTATCTTGACCTACTGGCAGGTCGCACACTGTGCCACATCGGGCTTCAGCCCTCCCTACCAATATAGACGTCTCAAATCCTGATACATCTTACTCGTACCTGGATGTACAGAGTAAGGTGTACAGTAAGCCTCCTGTAAAATCCTCTGTCTCAGCTCTGTATCAGCAAGTACACAGACGCGACCGCGGCGTCTCAAAACTCCATCTGCTCCTAGCAGGAACTGTGGTGCCTCATCTCTAGACATCCTCTCTCGGATCCTCCTCAATATCGGGCAGGTCTCCTGCTTCTGTTGGATCTCACCCAACAGATCAGGAAGAACCTCTAAAGTACGCAGCTGGGCATCCTCATCAGGAAACTGGATGTCCAACTCTAACCAGATCAGATCTCTCTGCAACTAATGTTGTATTGTCAATCTCGCAATCGCCTACTCTCGGGGCGTCTTCCTGCTCAGGGCATCGGTGACAACGTTCGCCTTCCCTGGATGATACAGAATCTCTAAATCAAAATCCTTGATCAGCTCGAGCCACCTACGCTGGCGGTTATTCAATTCCCGTTGCGTGAAAATGTACTTCAGACTCTTATGGTATGTGAAGATTTGACATGTAGCACCATACAGGTAATGTCTCCAGATCTTTAGTGCATGAACTACCGTTGTCAACTCCAGATCATGAGTCGGGTAGTTCTCCTCATACGTCTTCAACTGTCTAGACGCATATGCTATCACTTTGCCCCGCTGCATCAATACACATCCCAAGCCTAGCTTGGATGCATCACTGTATACCACAAAATCCTCTGTACCCTCTGGCTGTGCCAAAATAGGAGCAGAAGTCAGACGTCTCTTCAGCTCCTCAAAACTCTGCATACACTAATCAGACCATACAAATCTGGTAGTCTTCCTCAGCAAACTCGTCAGTGGACGGGCAATCACAGAAAATCCCTCCACAAAGCGTCTGTAATAACCGGCTAGGCCAAGGAAGCTACGTACTTCCTTGACGTTCGTCGGTGTAGTCCAAGCTGCTACAGCCTCTATCTTCGCTGGATCCACCTTGATCCTTTCAGCTGAAACCACATGACCCAGGAATGCTACATCTGACATCCAGAACTCGCACTTAGAGAACTTAGCATAAAGTTCTCTATCTCGTAAAACCTGCAACACAGTCCTCAGTTGTCCTGCATGCTCCTCTCTGCTACGAGAATATACCAGAATATCATCTATGAATACCACCACAAACTGATCCAGGAAGTCGATGAAGATATTGTTCATCAACTCCATAAAAACTGTTGGGGCATTCGTAAGCCCAAATGACATCACTACAAACTCGTAGTGTCCATATCTGGTCCGGAATGTTGTCCTATGCACATCCTGCTCTCTCACCCTCAGCTGGTGATACCCTGAACGCAGGTCAATCCTGGAAAATACTGTCGCTTCCTGAAGCTGATCCAACAAGTCATCAATACAAGGCAGTGGATACTTGTTCTTGATGGTCACCTTGTTCAGCTCTCTGTAATCTATACACAATCTCAGTGATCCGTCCTTCTTCCGTACGAAGAGGATAGGTGCTCCCCATGGGGACACGCTAGGGCGAATGAAGCCCTTCTCAGCCAGCTCCTCAAGTTGCTTCTTCAGCTCCAGCATCTCGACATGTGCCATCCTGTATGGGGCCTTCGAGATCGGTCTCGTACCAGGCTCTAAATCAATACCAAAATCCACAATCCTCTGAGGCGGCAAATGACGCTCAGCAAATACATCTGCAAAATCACAGACAACTGGGATATCCTCTAATGTTGGACTCTCCCCCTCCTTCATGGCATAACACCAGAAGGTCTCACAACCCTATGCAATCAGTCTAGCTGCCCGTATCGCACTGATAATTGTGCCTGTCTTTCCAAGGTCTCAACCTCGGAAAACCTCTATCTGACCTAATTCTGGTAGAGAGGGTAACAGTCCTCCTACCTACATCTAAGACTGAGAGTGTCTATCCATCCAATCCATACCTAAAATGACTTCTTCATGCTCTAATGGCATGACAAAGAAGTTAACTAGTAACACACGAGTCCCTACAGAAATGGGACAACCATGAATCTCACGGGTACCTCTGACCCTACCACCATCGGGTAACCCTATAATAAAGTGGCATCCCCTCAACTGTATCTAGACTTAGACGCTCTACACAAGCATCAGAAATAAAAGAATGCGTAACACCAGTATCAAATAAGACTCTAACAGGTAAACCATGAATCAGAATGGTACCTGTAGCAGTCGGTGCAGCTGGCTCCTCTGCACTCCTAAGCTCAAAGACTCGACCTTGTGGGCCTCTGGTATCAGTGGTGCTCCCACCACGACCTCTGCCTCTACTCGGCCTAGGAGCAGATCCCTGAGTCGTAGGGCGATCTGGGACCCTCTGTTGTCCCTGTATCTGTTGTTGCTGAGGTGGCCTCTGCCACCTCCCGCTACACTGGCAGGGGAAGAACCCTGCTGAGATGAAGCTCTGCCCTGTCGGCAATAAACAGCTATGTGACCCTACCTACCACAGGTGTAGCAAGTCAGCGGCCTCGTGCACTCGGGCCTCATATGTCCTGGATCACCACAATTAAAACACTGACGTCCCTTATTTGCAATCGGTGCAGATGAGGGGTGACTCTGGCGTCTCTGACCACGCCAACACTAGTAGTACCACCAGTACCACTGGTCTGCCCGTACGCTGTCTCTTCTCAGACCCTCCGGTCTGAGATGCTCTCCTCTGACCAGCTCGCTCCCTCTCATAGTCGGAAGCTTTGTCTTGATAATCAACCAAGGTCTCACAGTGAAACCCTGCCATGTAAGTCCGGGTAGTATCCCTCAGTCGTCGGGAAAACAATATACATGCTGATCTGCAGGAGGTGCAATTGGACCCAGCAATGCAGCTCCTCCTGGAACCTCCTCATAGCCTCGAGACTGGTACATCTCAAACCCAGCCTCCACAAAATCCCGCAGTTTCTCCCTCCTCAGTGAGGCAGGGCAGAAACGCTCTCTAATCAGGGTCCTCATATGCTCATAACTGGTAACCTGACCCGTACTGATCTCCACCAGTGTTGTGCCAAGTCCCGGAATAAAGTCTGCACCAACTCATTCTGTCTGTCCACTGGACATCTAATGGACTCCAGAGCTGAGTCCACATGTCCAATCCAGAGCTCAACCTCTAACCCCACATTCCCAGTGAAAGGGGGTACACCCATATGGTGGAATGCCTTTAACCAGGTATCTGGTCTAGGCCCTCGATGCTCCTCTCGAACCTGAGGAATCTCAGTAACATGTGCCTGTACAGCTGGCACCTGAGTCATTCCATGGGATCTCTCAGATGGTCCCTCATGTGCTTGTAAATCTGGGGCACGTCTACCGGCTCTGGCAGCCTCCTCTACCCGTCTGATATAAGCACGGAACTCTGATCCCCATGGAGACATGATCAGAATCACCAGACTGGGCTCTCTGTGACCCCTGTCTCTCAGTTGCACCGTTCCCAGTCTCAGGAACGGCACTCTCAGCAACCTCCTCGTGAATCTCTCCCGCTGCATGTGAACCATCAGGCAAGAGTCCTACCTCGTCCTCTACCTAGAGGGGGTCTACCTCTACCTCGTGTAACTACAGGTAAGGCTCTAGTCTGAACCATCTGCAGAAGACGTAAACTTAACTTAGAAGGCTATATATATGTTATATGTATAGATATATATCAAATCAATCACAACGGAATATCTATATATATCTATACTGTCGAGATCTTCAAAGGGGCGATGGCTCACGTACACGATATCCAAAACATTTATAACTCATTTCAAAACCAAACCTTTTGAAAAGTCAGACCCCTTTTCGGGTTCTGTTTATTTATCTATTCGACCTTTATCGCAGATTACAAGTGCCATTGTTGTCAACCTGGGCTCTGATATCAACTTTGTAACACCCCAAATCCGTAGGACTCGAGGTGCTACTAGGCTAGGATCTCACAATGAATCCTGACCCTAGCCTGACAACAAGTTCACTGAATCTTACAACAAGGCACATATAGATTAAAACAAAATAAAATTGATATATATATATATATATATATATATATATATATATATATATATATATATATATATATATAAAAGGTAATACAGAGTAACCGCTGAGTACAAAATCAGAGTATATATCCGTACAATATAAAAACCCCATAACCCACGATATCAACCCTGTGTACGGAGCCCTAAGCGGATCACCCCTCTGGATCACTCTACAGCTCTCCTAACCTGCAAAGGATCTACAACACGGTATAAAACCGTTAGCTAACCATACACATATATAAGAAGATGCTAGAGCACAAACACACATCAGGAATCATAACACATTGATAACATGATTTATCGACCTGTTGCACTCATGCATTTAATTAGATTTCCCCTTTCTGCATTCATATTTTAGCCTTAGTTTGTGCCATTTATGCTTGTTTAGTTCTACTTTGAAGAATATATGTCTACACACACTATTTGTGGCTTTGTAGGTGATTTGGCACATTTTGGAGCTAAAACGACGTATTTGAGGATCAAGCCTCGAAGTGGACGCATTGGAGTGAGCTACGTGCACGGAAAGGCGAGGAATCGAGCTAAAGACGCGAGGAATCGAGCTAAAGGCGCGAAGGAACGAAGAAGACCGCGTCTCGGACCAAGATGGACCGATCTCGGTCAGACCAGACCGAGATGGTCCAAATCTCGGCCGAGATTCACGGCTCGGCCGAGATGCCTTGGCTCGGGCCGAGATTCACCTGCTCGGCCGAGATGGCCTAGCTCGGCCGAGATGGTTCAAGCTCGCCGAGATTTCTCGATCTCGCCGAGATTTTCGAAGTCTTGACGCGCTGAAGGTTTTGTTGCCAAATCTCGGTCCCGACTGGCCCGATCTCGGCGAGATTTCTTGTTCGGCAATTTTATTTTATTTTTGGATCTGATTTAGGCCCAGCCCATTCTTTGGAAGGTTGTTGGGTATAAAAGGAAAGCTCTAGGTTATTTCTAAGGGCCGATTTTAGTCTCTTTTTAGGGTTAAGTTACCCCATAGGGGGAGCCGCCTCCCTTCCTTTCCCTTCTTCTCCACCATTGTTCTTCTCTAGTTTAGATTGAAGTTTCATACTTTCACATTCAGTTTTGTTGGGAATACGTTGTTGAGAGATTGTTGATTCGAGTTTGTCAAGATTGAAGTTTCCAGTTATTGAAGTTAAGTTCTTTTTATTCCCTTTGTTATTTATTTATTTGTCTTTCTTTGATATGATTGTTATTGGCTAGAATCTTGAGTTCCAAGGTTGACAGGGATTTGTTTATACCTTGGATTATGATGGAATGTTGTGCTTTGTGTTTTGGCTTTGACTTGCTAGAAATCCTAATGGTTGGCTTGAACTTGAATCTAGTTAGAATCCTTCTAACTAGTAACCTAAGTTGGAATTGAGACTTACCCGGTGATATTCCTTCATAGATATATGTGTGACTGATCATAGGTAATAAAGATTTATCCTTTATTGGTTGGATGTGCTTAGATTCCTTTCTAAGTAGGGTAATACCTGAGACTTACCCGGTAATGGTTTACCTTTCCCTTAGTTTGTAGTCTGGTTTGTTTAGAATTTCCTACCTCTCTACCTTGAGACTTACCGGTAATATGTAGTTGGTTTGGAACTAGATAGTCTTGAGACTTACCCGGTAATAGACTATCAGTTTAGAAACGTTCATCCCTGTAGTTTTTCTACCATATATCTTTATGAGTCTTCCTGAATCTATATGTATAAACAATGATCTTGAACCCTTGGAATCCATTTTTTTCCTTTAACTTGATTATCTTTGTTTTCCCTTTTTGTTTGTTTTGACTTTCAATCAATAGTGACAATTGATTGCGAGTCCTTTAAACATTTCCAAAAACCCTTTTGATTTATTTCCCTTATCTTTTCCAACCTCCTTCTTTAATTGAGATCTATTCTGTTTATAATCATTATTGCATATTAATCCTCCCAGTCCTTGAGATCGACCTTGAAATACTTACATTTACTGTGATTGACCCATACACTTGGGGTTCGTTGCTATTTAGGGAATTATTACAGGTTATAAATTTAAGACTATCCCTTCCTTGTTTTACTAACTTATAGGTTTTTATCATTATTGATAAAGGTTTATAGGGGTGTAAAATCAGCGAACACACATCATCATGATTTCACACATTTACCCGGTTTATTATCTTTATAATGTCAGTCACTCAAATAATATATAGATCTGCATATGAAAATATGTGACACGAGGTATGTATATAAACCTCGCCTCTACGTGCAATAGCTAGCTGGAGTGGTATCAGCGCACCTTCCCGTATACCATAAGGAGTGGTCAGTGCCCTTCCCATATACCAGAACTAGCTAGCTTATAGAGAACTTCCCAGACTCCACTACGGGATGAAAGGTAAGTTGTCACAACCACTACAATGGGCGGTCAATATAACATAGGTCGATAGTGAACCATAACGCATGCTATAAAGCATATAACAAACATCACTCATGCATACATCCAATATAAGGATGGTAGCTAAGTAAGTCCTATGGACTTACCTCAACCTCAGTAGTAGTCTCAACCACGATCTCAAACCGGTCCACTCCAATCTGGAGGACAACACTGCCTAAAAACAAGGCATAACAATATATCAACTCATATCCATCAAAGGGGTCACGCCTAGACCCAAGGGATCCATAAGGATCATATCCTAACTCATAAACCTCAAAGCCATAACCGGCAAACCATAACATGATCATCTTCATTCTATCCTCACACACGTACCTAGCATGCTACTAACCCGCTCATACTAAGAAAGGAAAGGATCTACCTAACTCTAGGTAGACCCGGGACAAGACGCACCTGCGTAACAAGAGAGACGCAGGGGCGGAACAGGCAACCCGCAGGCGCAGCAAGACTCAGCCGCAGGCGCGGTGACAAAGACCGTAGGCAACGCAAGCACGGCGCAGGCGTTGTGGCATGGAGTCCGCAGGGGCGGCGGCTTCCAAGCGCGGGGGCGCGACGGTGCAGAAAGTGATCCCGCGATCCCTCTTCAACTCTTCACGTGATCAAATCACGTCTTCTCTCATCCAAAACCAAGAACATACATATACATACACATTCCAACATCAATCTATGTTCAATTCATCTAATCCTAAGCTAAGAAAGAAAGAACAAGAAAGAAAGAAAGAAAAGGAGAACCAAGGCTCACCTCTACTGCTGGACTAGGCAAGGACAAGCTGCACAACCACAACTCAGAAGGCTTCCAAGCTCAGCAACCACATCTACCATCATCAACATCAACAATAACACACTACTCTTTCAACTCTGAGGAAGAACAAGATCAAGATCAAGATGGAGAGAAGGAGAAGCAAGAAGGACGTATGGTGGCTGAAAAAGGAAATGAAATGGAACCCTTGCTCAGCAAGTTAAGACGGAAGAAGTAAGGAAGAGAGTAAAGCACGAGTCAACCGGTCAACAAAACCGGCTGCAGCCGTAGGAAACCGCGGGGGCGGTTCCTGGGCCGCGGAGCGGAAACCTGCGGGGCGGCACACAAGCCCGAGGGGGGGCTAAGGTAAAAACTAGGTCCAAAAGACTAAGGCTCTTACAGCAACGTGTTGTACAAGATCATCACCAAGCTCTTGGCCAACCGGCTTGGCTTCTGCCTTGGCTACCTTATTGACCCTGCAGTCTGCTTTGTTCTGGGGAGATTGATGTCCGAAAACATCTTCCTTGTCTAGGAGATTCTTCGAGGTATAACATCCAGAGAGCTACTAGGAGAGGTGTTTCATGAAGATTGATCTGGCTAAGGCGTGTGATACCATTTCTTGGGTCTTTCTGAGATATGCCATGACGGAGCTCTTGTTCCCGACCAAGTTCATTGATTGGGCGATGGAGTGCGCACTACGGCATCCTTCTCCATCCGGGTTAATAAGACCTCTCATGGTCATTTCCAAGGCCGATGGGTCTCCGCCAGGGATGCCCCCTTTCCCCCTCTTTTTGTTATCTATATGGAGTTCCTCTCTAGGATGAATCGTCGTGAGACTGCTAGACTTGACTTATAGTTTCACCAGCGTTATTGAGGCCTCTGTATTGCCCACTTGATGTACGTTGATGATTTTGTCCTCTTCCGCGTGGTGACAAGGCCTCGTTGATATCTTATTGGGTTGCCTCCGCCGCTTTGAGAGGATCTCGGGTCTTGTGCTTAGTTTGCCCAAGTCATCTATCTACCTTACCCTTGTTCCTAGTACTGAGGCGCGTTGACTTGATACAGATCTCCGGATTTCTATTGTTGGTGAGTTTCCCTTCGGTTATTTGGGCATTACGATTGCGCCCCATCAGCTCAAGATGGTGGACTATTCCCCCCCCCCCCCTATTGAGTGAATTGGAAGACATATTAGTGCTTGGAACAAGAGACACATCTCCTTTGTTGGCCGTCTTGAGTTGATTCGTGTTGTCCTCCAGGGAAATGTCTGCTTCTGGTTATCCCTTCTTCATATCCCCGGCCTAGTTATGGATTGTTTGATTGGGATGTGTAGGAAGTTCATTTAGATTTGTACGAGAGAGTTGCTTGGATAGGGCTTGCATGCCGAAGAAAGAAGGTGGCTTGCCTTTTTGATCTTCGTGCACGGAACTTGGCTTTCATGTAAGCACTACCATCACATCCACGTCAGCCGCGAAAGCCTTTGGGTGAAGTGGACACACCACCACAATCTCTAGGTAGTGACTGAGCCTTGTGATTGGGTTGTTCACAAACGTGACTCACCCTTGATCAAGTCTACCATCAGGGCGAGAGATGAGATTGGGAGATGCATGGACCCCGACTATGAGTCTGACAAAGACTCTTCATTCCTGATGCCATGGGGAGAAGTCTTTGGTGACTCGAGCGTATGATTTGTTTAGAGAGCATGGACAAAGTGTGGATTGGTATAACCTGGTCTAGGATTCGGGGAATACGCCAAAGCATTGCTTCATTCTCTGGATGGTCATCCTTGGACGCCTTTCTACTAGAGATAGGATTTTTTCTTCACATCGTTCGGACCTTCCGTTGGTGCAGAGGAGCTAGTGAGTAGCATGACCACCTGTTTTTTGGATGCATGTAAACTAGAGAGGTTTGGAGACAGATTTGTGAGGGATTTGTATGTTTGGCAGCCTGGCTTCTATTTTGTCTTCCCTTGATTGGCTGAGGCATTTGGCTATGAAAGAGGTTGTACGAGCCGACAGAGGATCTACGCCTTCTCGTCTACGGTCTACGGTCTACTACATATGGCATTCTAGAATGTCCCGGTCTTTAACGGCAATAAAATTCCTATAGACGTTTTGGTTCGACTCATCAGATCTCATGTTTTCAAGCTCCTCCATGAGAAGTTCCCCTCCAGAGTTGGTATGTGAGTTTCTGGTTTACGTTGCTGACATGAGAAATCTCGTGATTGATGATGACACTTTGCCCTGGTGTGACCTCTTCTCTGTCTACTTTTTGTACAAGACTTGTAAAAAAAAATCTCGAGGCTTGCGCTTAGTTTTAGGAGTGGAATAATTGAGTATCTAGTGGTTGATATTTAGGACTACTAAATAATTGTTGCATTTTGTTCATCCATTGGATTATGAAGAAGAATACACAAATAGAACTTTTAAATCATGTCAAAAAAGTAGACAGAGAAGCCCTTAGCCTATTTTTCTTCTCACACTTGATGGTATATATGCGAAGTTTTCATCTTTGCTATAGATTTTTATGAGTGGATTAAAGCTTGATTCATTGTAAACTAGACCCTAACAACAACTTTAAGGATGGAGAATTTGGATCCATCGTAGGCTCTTTTGGATCATTTGATTTAGTAAATAGCTTATAGGCACATCTCTCATGAAACTAGTATGCGTGTTATCAGACATACACGTTAAAGCAGTTATATTTTTTAGAAGCCTTGTGCTTCTTAGGAGACTTATGAAGGTAAATGAACGCTTCATGTTACCCCTTCGTACGTCTTAAGATGCATATAATTTGGCGTGTCTTTAGTAATATATTTGCGTGTATTGTTGTAATAGGATATCTGAAACGGTTTTTGAAATAAATATTAATATCAACTCATGTTTAGTATGTTTTATTGTGTATGTGATCTTTTTATTTGAAAAATGAAATTTTTTTTAAAGTGTAACAGTCATCGACAAACTAATTTCTATTATTATTTGATATAATTGGTATCCTCCATATTTTTAGTCCTAATTAAGTCGTTATTAGATTGCTTCTAAAATTTTATGTGTTCTCAATGGGTTTTTACTTTTTTAGTCTGTGGGTCCATATCAGTGTGATGGTTTTACAATTTTCGTAAGACTTCGTACCTACAAGAGGGTGATACTATTTTGGTTCTCTTAACCAAATGAACAAAAAAGATCCGATCCGGCTAAAAATATCGGATACCTGGATGCTCTCGGATTCAGATAGGCCCATGAACTAATCTTCCTCACATAGATTCTTATCAGTATTCTTGCAAAGGCGAGATACATTGAGTAACGAGAGGATATATATATATGTCGAGCCAAATACAATTCGCTAAGCCATGAACTTGAATACCAACGTGTACCAAGCTAGTTGAAAGATATACAAATAAGAAACACATGAACTAATGAACAATATATATATGGAGACAGTAGTTACAACTACTGCTAGCCAAATTTTCTGCCAAGTAAAACATATAACATCGAAGTATCGAACAATTAAAATGCTTGTGTTAGGAGCAGTTTCGCCGTGACGATTCAAAAACAACATGGAGACTACCTTTTTATGATTGTCGTGTATAGAGCTTTCAACCAAATGATGGAGCTAAACACTCATCAACCATCTCCACAAGATTAGGATTTTCCAGAGCAGCAGCCACACGTTCTTTATCATTCAATTGTTTATTTACTGCAAAATACAATAGGAAATGCTAAGATGTAAGTTAAATAAAAATAATAATTATGAGCTATATTGTATATCAAGGACTAATAATTATATAGTTTTTTTTACAGATAAAACTTAGAGAAAGCTTTTTTACATTTTGATGAAATTTACATATCAAAGCAGTTTTCCTATACATCTCAAAGCTTAAGAGGAAGCTCTCCCTCGTGAGTTGAATGCAATTTAATATAAAGTAGCTCAATATTTATAGGAATGGGTACTCATGCAGTCCTATTAGAGAAGAAACTCATGTCATTACACGAACAGACGCCATACCATGTAAAACAAGATTACATTATTAATTGTTTCAGCAATCAGCATGCATTTGCAAGTATATCATGGCGCTGCCCTTCCTTCTACCAAAAAAACAACTACGCAACTACATATGAGATTCCAGGAGAACAGCAAATTCATAACTTACCCTAAGAAAACTGCTATTTAAGATGGTTCTTGCACTGCTAAAACCGTAGAATTTCATAATGAAGATTGGTGTATGTCAAATGTCAATCAAGTATAAGAAGGGATGAGAAACGTTATTGGACAAATGCATAGATGATATATCCAAGTTCAACATGCTATGATGTGATGTCATATCGCACATATGGAAAATTAAAGCTATGTTCAGCATGTAAGTTAAAATTATTAGGTGGCATTGAAATTATAGCTGATTTTAAAATATTTAGGGCGGTTTGTATGGCTTATTGAGTAATTTTGTGAAGCTTTGTAAATTTGGAAAGCTTGTGTTTGGTACCATAAGCTTTTTTAAGAGATTAGATTTTCTAGGAGGTTTTTGGGAGATTTTAGAAAGCTAATGGGAATAGCTTTTGGTAGATTATTGTGGAGCTTTAAATTTTATCTTCCCCTTTGCTTATATTATAAAAGTATTTTTAACATTTGACCTTAACTACAAATCTTCTCTTAGATTTTTCATTAGGTTTTCATATTTTACAAAACTTTTCAATAAACAAATCAAGTAACTAACTAAAAAGCTCAAACTACCCCAAAAGCTTTAAATAATGAAAAATTTTGTGGTACCAAGTGTGTTTTCCTTTTCAAGAAGACAAATAAGCTCTTAAATATTCAAACTATTAAGCAGTTGGATAAACTGATATGACGATCATAAAATAAGATTGGAGAACAAGAGACAACCTGCTGCCTCAGTTGCATGAGTACCTGGGGCTACCCTTATATCCACCTGCAAGATAGAAAAGAGCATTTGGGGATGGAATACCAAGGTATAAAGCTAGAAAATCATACAGGACCATGCATATATCACACATCAGGTTAAAACCAATATGCACGAAAAGGAAGCATGATCAATGTAATTGTCCTGGAATTTGGTAAGGGGGAAACAAACTGACAATGTAACTCTTTATGACCATAGGAAAATGGACGCACCTTAAAGTAGAGCAAAGCGCAACAGCGCAAAAGTTTCACCCTCAAGCAAAGACCATAACGGTTGCCATGCTGCAATGCTCGACAGTAGGTGTAAATGTTACCCTGCATATAAACACAATTCCATAAGTGCTTCCAGTGAAAATGAGTAAATATGTATGCATTCAGTTAAGTTATTCATATAACCTGACATGATTGCGTTTGTCATCAAATTTCAATGGAATCCTCGGTAATTACTTTAAGCTCTTCCAAAGAATAAGGATGCTCTGGGTCCTTTATGTCTCTAATATGATGTATGAAGAGTTAAGGAAATCCACAAGTTGTTACAATATTGGCCACTACAGAATAAATTGCTCATAATCGCACGTGATAAAATAGAAGTGATTTGATCCTTAAGCATAGACTACAGAAAAAAGCTAAAGACTGAAGGATGTAACAATTACAAATTTACAACTCCTGAAATCATGATAATGCTACTTAATTTGAAGCACTAGAAATATTACAAAAGAACTTGAAGCACTAGATGTTACATGCTTCAAGGAATCCTTCGTTCCAACAGCATACCAAACACGAAGTACAAGGAATGATTAATTACAATTCTTCATTCCATTCCGATTCCTTTATTTTTATTCCTAATGTCATACCAAACAAGCACTAAATAATGTATATTTTCTCAGACACATAAAAAATGTACACGACATTGATGTGCCAAAACTGCCAAGCATTGAACAACAGAATTCTGTGTATTTTCTATGATCTTGATCACATCGATCCAAAGAGTATGTGTATATGATATTTTAACTTACAATAAGATATGCTGCCAGCAGAAATTGTACTCAACATACATCAATAATGAAGGCTCCAAAGCATATGTTTGCCTCATAAAAAGCAAAAAAGACAGAAGCAATGGTCAAACCAGCTATCAGCATTAGATATATCGCAAATCATGAAATAAATTTTTGCCGAGTTTAACTCGATGCAAAACAACGGGTAGCATAGTGTATACATGGTAAACAACTATACATCATTAACTGTAACAATATCATACAAATCAGATGATCCATCATTAACTGTAACAATAGTCATTATTGCTTGGCAGTAGCTTCTGCAATCTCTAAAAAGAGAATCAATGTTCCAATCAGATATGAACAGATGATATTTGAACTTTTTGGAAGAAACCTTCAATTCTATTTTTAACCATCGCATGTAAAACTGTCAAACAAGCAATGTCAGGGAGAAGCAATCACAAACCTTCATTTTCTCAGAATTTTCAGGGAGAGGAGGTTAAATCTTGTAATATTAATTGGACAAGAATATAAACGTATCAATATATGTTGAATCTGCTAATATAATAAGAATGCTAAATCTTGTAATATTAATAGGGCAAAACATGATTCAGCGAGAAGATGAGAGCTAGAGAACAGATACTGAAACAGTTAAGAGATTAAGAGCTTCTAAGAATATGTTTCTTGAATACATAAGCATAAATTAATATTAATTGGACAAGAATATAAACGTATCAATATATGTTGAATCTGCTAATATAATAAGAATGCTAAATCTTGTAATATTAATAGGGCAAAACATGATTCAGCGAGAAGATGAGAGCTAGAGAACAGATACTGAAACAGTTAAGAGATTAAGAGCTTCTAAGAATATGTTTCTTGAATACATAAGCATAAATTAATATTAATTGGACAAGAATATAAACGTATCAATATATGTTGAATCTGCTAATATAATAAGAATGCTAAATCTTGTAATATTAATAGGGCAAAACATGATTCAGCGAGAAGATGAGAGCTAGAGAACAGATACTGAAACAGTTAAGAGATTAAGAGCTTCTAAAAATATGTTTCTTGAATACATAAGCATAAATTTGCTTGCAAAAGCACAGTGGGATCAATGTGCAACAAAAGATACAAAATCAATGGAGAAATCCTATATAAAAGCCAGGCGATGTATACAAGTTAGAATGGAACACATGAAAAGCTATCAATGAAATAAAAACCCAAACAATTTCTCTTCTTATTACGGAGTATTTGTTTAATTTTTGTTCTTGCTTCCAATCATGCAAGTTTAGATCTCGGTTCTTTTATTAGCTCAATTAGTGAAGTTTAGCGTAGATTTAATTTGACGTCAGTTCTTGCTTCCAATCATGCAAGTTGGAAGCATTGGATTCAAAACTACCGATAATCATTCAATTCCACATCCTGTCATCTTCAGGGAATATGACAAAGCACAAACCAGGTAAATAGTAATGATTTATATCATCAAAACTTCTTAGAGAAGTGATCGGATCCCAAAACATATGTAACATATGAAACATATGAAGACGGTACATGTAATAAATTTAAACCCTAAATAATGAGAACCCAACAAACTTGAAGCACAAGATGTATTTATTGTGTGAAGTTGCAATAAACAACACTTGTGACACCAATTTTAAGAATTGAAAACACTAGCTTACATAGATAGCATAATTATTGCATTCAAATTAACAAAATACCTACAACAAGAGAATCAAAACATAAGAACAGAATTGTAATTCATGTGGAGAAAACTAGGGTTTTGAAGATATTTCCAGAAAAAGAGAGGTAAAAAGGATATCGAAAATTTCCAGATTGTCGATGGACTCAACGGCATATTCATCTTCAAAGTCGCGTGCATCAGGGCGAAGGCGGCGCTCTTTCTTCTCGTACACAATTGGATTTGCGTTTATCAAGCCAGTCATCGTTTTCTCTCCTCTTATTTGCTTCTGCTATCCCTATGTCGGGTACAAAACCACAAAGAGTGATATTTATTTTTTTGAAAATAATTGAAGACTTGATCATAAATAGACAATCATAAATAGACAAACTAAGGTTACCCAAGACAAACTAAGGATACCCTATGACAGATAAAACTAAGAGAATTATATACTCCAGCAAACACAATTTTATCACCAAATCATTCATGTATAACTTTATAAGACAGATAAATCTCCTCACAATTCAGGTATAACTTTATAAGACAAATAAAACTAAGAGAATTATATCACTAAACCATTCAGCAAACACAATTTCAAACTCATTCAAAATTTCCTTCTGCACCAGGAATATGAGATGCCCAGAGAATCACCATACTATTTTATCTACTCCAGCGAGACCTCAAAAGACGACACCAACAAAACCCGAAATTTCTCAAAGAATCCGCGATTAAGTTGGCAAACAAATCTGAAAGGGAGGAATATTGGTCCTCACATCCACCCATACTATTTTATCTCACCATTCGTGCAACTTGCAGAGCAGCAGATACCGACAAGGGTTTTGCGATTGAGAATATTTACATACCGACAATAGATAACCGAAGGTGTGGAACGTCTGTCGTCGGAGATTCCTCGCCGCCGGAAGAATCGAGGTGGAGAGTCGGAGAATCGTCGCTCGCCGCCGCCGCCAATTTTTAGGGATTGAGAGTGGAGAGTTGAGAGAGATTACGACGAGAATCAGCGTTTTGTTTTTTTGTTTTTTTTTGTAATCCACCGGACCGGACCGAACATCGGCGGGCCGAACTGTTTGGACCTTAAACCGGACTTGTTGGTTTCAGTCCGGGTCGATCCGGTCCGTTTCAAAATTTTCGTGGTGTTGTGTGCTTGTTACTTGTTAGTACTCTCGCCTAGACTTAGAACAAATTTGGGCTAATGCCGGACACGGGCCGGGCCAAATTTAAATTCCTACCTGAAATGATCGGGCCGGTCAACCCGGTCCATCTTGTGAGGCCTGTGCCCACCCATGTATAATCATGGACGCCGGGTGGGCTGTCGGGTCAGGCCGTCCGTTATTAGAAGGGTTAAAATGGTAAGTAGGCCTTTTTTGTAAAGAAGAGCACTAAGAGGGCCCTTTCTATTATCAAGGGACAAACTAAACTCCTTTTATTTATCAATAAAGATAAAATAGAAGCGCAAATTGGTAATTGCAAGGTAAACTCAATCCAAAAGAAAACCCTAAACTCAACCAAACCCAAACCTTGAACCGAACCGGAACCCTGAACCGGAATCCGAACCGGAACCCCGACCGGAACCCGAACCGGAACCGGAACCCGAACCGGAACCGGAACCGGAACCGGAACCCTGAACCCGAACCGAAATCCCGAACCGGAACCCGAACCGAAACCCGAACCCAAACCTAGATAAATCCTTTATATGGGTTTTATTTTAACTTCTCTCTAAAATTTCCTTTATACCCTTACTTTTAAAGTTAAGAATAAATGTGAAATGACTAAGGGCCTATTCGATATCAACAATATAAAAGGTGCTTTATTAACTCATTTTTCTCTTATTAGAACTGATATCAAAATTTCTCTCTTATATTTAGGCATGGCATAGAAATGGCTTAGAGTTTAATATTTTTTTTAGGAATTTAGGACTATTATCAAAATTTTCCTCTTAAGACAACATTTTATTATCTTTTTTAGGAATGTTGGGTTATAGATAATTATAATTATTATATATGTATATAACTTATTAATATATATACACACACATACGGGCTGGCCCACAGACTAAAGCTCGTATCCTAGCCCGTCTCATAAACATTTGGATCGGGTCAAACTGCTTACCTATGTCCATATTTTTTGACGCGTTGGACGGACCGGCCCGGATTTATTCATATATACTCAGCCTTATGCCATCACCTTGTTTTCAGATTTTGAAGTAAAGTCCCATTTTCAAAAGTTGAAGCTAGTCATAGTATAATGCAACTATCGAGTACGGAGAAATATGTACACGCACGGTTAAATCAGTGTTTGTTAATACTATTCATAAAACGTGTAGTCAATTGCTAAAACCTGTTTTGCTTATCAAAGCCATTCAATGAAAGCTACAAAGTATGATCAAATTTAGTTACTATAGTAGTATCATAATCTGTCAAGGTTCAAGGAGTCCGGTTTTCTTGTGAATTTTGTATATAGCTCCTCCGTGTACGGGAATTGTAACCTTCATTTTTTCTATAGTCTATTTTCATAGATGTGCGCTTCTTAGCTTAACCAATCTATACACTCGGTAGACAACATTTACCACAAAATTTAGCTAATAAATCAATAGCTTTTGATTTTGTTTTTAATTTATCCCTATAGATATAACAAAGTAATGACATTTTGCCGACGTGACACGTTATGCTCTCGGTAAAAACCAAATTTTACTATATTATTATATTGTCATTATTTAAATTAGAAATTTTTAAATAAGTAAATACTTGTTAATGGTATATCAACCAAAATCAATTCACACTGGATATTTAAATCTGTTACAAATATTATATATTTATTTTTTCCAAAAAAAAATATATATATGCATTTTTATGTACAATTATTTTTTTTAAAGAATTATTAACTGTAATTCTTTCAAAGTATATTCAAATATTTTGTAAAATTTTCATTTAAGTTAAGCTTAACTTTTGTTTATGAAAAAACAACCAAAAGTAAGGTCATACTTTTTAAATTTGTTGTTACAAATTTTTACCCAAAAAAGAAATTAGGATAAAAATAAATTCAGAGTAGATTAGTGGAGATTAAAAATAAATTACAATTAAGAGTATTTACAACAAAAATAAATTGACTGGTATAATTTTTATTGTTTGAATTGACCCTTTTTTAAAATCTATTTTTATTGTTTTAACTGACTGGGATAATTTTTCTCAATTTTATTTATTAAAATTTGCTAAAAATAATAACAACAATCATACAAGACACGATATTAAACTAATTAATGTTATTATGAAACGGAACAACACCATAATCCCAAAAGTTCCCGTAACTTATAAGTCAATCACGATATCAATAATTTAAATGATATATTATTTATATAACTACAATCTACATAGAAACAAAATGTCCCATTAGCTCAGTTGGTTAGAGCGTCGTTCTAATAACGCGAAGGTCGCAGGTTCGAGACTGCGTTGCCAAATAATTTTTGTTCGTCGTTTCTTTTTTTAGTTTTTTATCACATTATAGAAATATATTTTAAATAAACTGGGCTGCTATATCAACAAATTGGCCTATTAGCTCAGTTGGTTAGAGCGTCGTGCTAATAACGCGAAGGTCGCAGGTTCGAGACCTGCATGGGCCAAAAAAGTTTTGTTCGTTGTTCACTTTTTTATTATATTATAGAAGCCGGACTACAGAGAACCGGAATCTAAGATGTGGGCCAAAAAAAGTTTTGTTTGTCGTTCACTTTTTTTTTTTTAGGGAAATTCCGGATGGTATTGAGGTTTTTTTTAGTTCGGATAGTACCCTTGTGTTTTAATATTTTTCAGAAAATGTCCAATTTCATTTAAATTGTAGAGGGATATCAACTAAAATAATTTTTTTTTAAAATGAGAACAACTTCTTTTTTAAAAAGGGATAAAAGAGGCTAAATATTTTGCACATAAGTTTTTTTTAAAAAATAATTTAAGTTGATATCTCTTTGCAATTTAAATGGAGTTGGGCATTTTCCGGAAAATATGAAAACACAAGGATACCATCCGAACTAAAAAAAACCTCTGGGCAAAATCCGAAATACCCCAAATCACAGGGGTACCATCCGAAATTTCCCTTTTTTTTTATTATGTTATAGAAGGTGGAGTGCCGGACCGTAATGAACCGGATCTAAGATGTAATTTTGCGATACGCCGATACATAGTAGCTAGGGATGATAACCTTGAATCCGATGGGTACACAAATCCGCTCCGAAAAACAGGTGAAACCCCGATGATGAACCGGGTGAAATTCGGGTTACGGGTCGGATACTGGTGACCAACTTAAAACCCACCGCTAGACTTTAATGAACCGGATTCCAAGATGTAATTTTGTGATAGTAACTTGGCATGACAATATCATTTGAATCCGATGGGTGCATGAAAACTCGTCCCAGAAAACGGATGAACACCAGATAAAATGCGGGTGAAACTCGAGCGAAGGGTGATGGGACAGGTAAGATACGAGTGAGTAACTCGGGACTCACACCCAACACCCGCATTCATCACCCATTTTAATATTAATATTATATATATTTTCATGATAAATAAGGATTTCATGACCAACATATTTTAATATAAATAATTTTTGATAATTTAATAATGCAAGTTTACATTAAAATTTCATAAACTCTAAAGTTCTTAATCTTTTATTGTCTTTACTGTTTTTATAACCTTGACGGCTACTAACTTTCAATTCTATGAATTTGAAGGTATATATTTTAACTGAAGATGGCGAGTCAAATAGAGCGTGATAACTTTTTAGATTATGAGAGTTGAAGACAACTTTGTATAATAGTACTTGGTTTAATGTCTTTGAATAATATATTTAATTTAGCTTGCACAATTTTACATTGTTTGAAATTTTAATTAATAATTAGCTATTAAAATTATGTTAAATTTTACCCGGAAAAACCCGATCCACCGTTCACCTGACTAGTACACGTACCGGTCACAAAAGCTATGATTCGGTTGACAGAAGTGACATGTTCACCCATCACCCGACACATTGTCATCCTTCCCTATATAGTTGCATTGTCACCCATCACCCGAAATTTTAGTTGATAATTAGCTATTTTTTGAGTTGTTTTAAACAAAAATTAAATTTTCACTTTTGGTCCGTGATTTTTATGTTGTTGTAAAATGTCCTTAAACATAATTATTTGTTTCATTGTGGTCCATAAACCAAAGGTATTCCATTTTTGTAGAAATATTTTCACAAAATTAACCATAAAACATTACACATCACTCTTGTGCAAAAATAAGTAAAAAAATAATAATAAGGCTCTGAGTTTTTCCCCCCAAAATATAACAATATAGGCCCAATCCATAAATGTGACATTTATTACACCAAAAAAAAAAAAAAGTGACATTTCAGGTCATCTTGAATATCGAGTTTCTATACGTTTGAGTTCCAAATTTTCAATCTCAAGTATATTTCTACAATTTTTTCTGCCACTCACTTTCTTGAATTTCGAGTTTATTTTATCAACAACCATTTTATTTTACAATATTTTTCTTAATTTTAAATCATGTAAAGGACCATGCAGGAATTTTCGCCATACCGGCCTACATCTACAATTCCGAACGTGATATCATGTTTTTAGTTATATTTTATATCTATGCTTGAAACTTTACAACAACAAAAAAAAGCTAAAATACATAGAATATTATTTATATTGATATTGTTAAACAAATACATAAGAATGTCCTATTACTAGATCAACAAAACCAAACTCTCAACATTATATGAAATGTCCATACGAAATCCTTCATTTGTGAGGGCTGGATAGCCCCTAACTGCAGGATTTTTCGTCACACACTTCACCTGCAAGTAAGCTTCATCACATCTGTATCTTTTAGTCCAAGACATTGTTTCTATTTCAAGAGACCAAATTGAGCCATAGTAAGCATCTCCATCACAGCTTTGCCACCCTATAAACGATTCGCCACATCCACACGATGCCTTCAACAGATTCAGTGAACCCCAACTAGTAGGCAGATTACAGTAACAAAAATTCTCTGTTACAAAATCAAAACAAACCAACCTTAGCCAAAACTTGGTGGGGCGAAAGTCGTGTTCAGACCGCCATTTCTCCGTCCAAAACAACCTGCCCTGATAGGAAACTGAATCACAACAATCAGTGTCTCGAGTGAAGGGACCGGGGCCAGGGCAAACTAAAGCTGAATAAGTGCTGTTTTGAATTGGGGTCCAATCATGATTTCTAAGACTATAAACCCAAACCCTATGATCATCAGTTTTGAGTTCTTTGACAACAGCAAGCACTTTGTAATCTTTAGAAGAGGGATCATACCCGATTCCAAAGTAGAGAGCGGTGGAAGAAGTCAAGTAAAAAGATGGCGAGATAGGAGGGAGTGTACGAGTTTTTCTAATGGAAGGATTCCACAGCATAGCAACGTCGAAGCCTAATCTATCATCTCTAGCCATCAATACGATGAATCCGTCAAGGGGAGTTGATGGTAGGATCTTTGCATTAGTCAGCAAATGGAACCCTGCAACAAAATTGGTGGTTAATGGACTATCAAGGTTAGAGTAGCCATTTTGACGGAGTTCACAATAGATTGGGCGATTGCAGTTTTTGGGATCACATTTGGAGTGACGAAGGGAGACAGAGAGTTCGGTTTTGTCTCTGAGATTTCCGGGAAAGCGGCTGAGGTGTAAGGTAATGAAATCAGAGTTATCAGTTACAGAAAGGAATAATTTGCTCACGGAACGAACCACTAGAAGATTCTTAACAGAGAGCAGAGATAGAATATGAATCCATAACTCCTCTGGGAGGTATGAATTAGCTTTTCTGATCGGCCTGAGAGGCGCTTTCCCTGCAGAATAGATGATAGCTTAGTTTCACGACCAACATTTGCCCCATAATTTCTAGGACAGTTCATTGTCATAGCAAAATCTGAACATGTACTAATTACAATAAAGTTTGATACATCATCCGATTTCACAATAGAAAATTGAAAGCAATTACCAGATAACACACGCGGACTGAAAATAAAATTTGAATATCATGAGAGAAAAAAGATGGAATTCATCGACAGCCAATACCATTATAAAAATATGAGTAGAACGAGAATCATTACGAAAACTAAATGCCAGAAAGCAAGAGAAAGCCTTTGATCGAAGATAATAAAACATTTACGCATCTACATCCGAATTATGACACAACACCTAAGAAGTAGACAAATTTCACTCATACAAGAGCCAACAATTCTCACCAAAAAAAAATACAAGAGCCAACAATTAGAATCGAACAAGCAAACTGACCTCTATGTTTCTTCCGATGATGTTGCGAGGGAGACATTGGGCGGTGCTACCACTGGAGACGTGACATCGACAGCGGTTCAAACTCGATGCTCGTTGGGATAAAGGGAATGTAGGTTAGGGTTTTTCCAAATGTTATATACTTTGGCACGCTGGTTGTTCGTTTGTTAGATTTTGATGTGTTATTTTTAAAATAATAATAATTCTAACTCTCCAATTAAAAAAAGAAGATTTTTGGCTCTTTATTAATGTGTTGTGTGTGGACATATAAAAAAATCTGGAGTATATATATTCGTGATGGTTGCAAAATTCACATTGCTTGTATTAAGTACTTCATTAATCTTCTAAACATTTGTGCCCATTTGGTTAGAGTGTTGAAATGAAAGCGGATAAGGGGAAGGAAAGGAAATGAGAATGACGAGATTATTTTCATGTGTTAAAAGTCCTCTAAACAAACATAGTTTTTTTTATTGATTAGGAATCATTCCGTTACCGGGAATTATTCTTGCCCCCCGTTTGGTTGTAACTCTGGAAACGGAAACAGAATGAAAATGAATCTAATCCACATTGATACCTTGTTCATGAAATCATTCCACGTGGTTTTATGCAAAATGCACTTAGCTTCTCCCATTTTGTTAGCCTATAGGTATCAAAACTAATCAATTTCTACTACAATTACTTCAAACCACAAGAAATGATTCCCAAAAACTTCATGAACATGGATATACGTATGGACTAGATACGTTTTCATTCCGTTTCCGGAGTTCAAACCAAACGGGCCCTTAGTATTTCCAAACGAGCCTTTAAGTTATTATGGTGTTATTGACGTGGTTTATGAGTTAAAAAAAATAGCATAAGAACACACGGAGAGTGTAAAGGGTGCTCGGACAAAGTGAGATGACTCGCAAAGCGCATAATCAGAGTGAACCATATAGACAATGCTCTATTGAGGCGGGTATAGACAAGACCTTAGGTCCAAATTCCACACTCGCCTTCATAAAACGGACAGTTCTTTCAAAAGTTCGGCCTTAGTCCAACTTTGTCCATATTTAGGAGTCATATTGATGGTTGGATTGATAAGTTGTTTTAGGATTGACACAACCATCATTGACTCTTTGGCTCGTTTATTACTACATCGGCTTTGACACTCTTTTCGGACATGTAATATCTCATTTGTAGGTCTGCTTTGGAAGCGTCGAGCGCCGGCTCAACAATGTGTGTGTCAAGTGCTCTCATCTCTCTCGTGAATCATGATGATATTGTATGCAACGTCCTTTGTTTTCGAGGAGTTTGACGGTGTTTGATTGATATCAAGATTTGAAACGTCTTCATTTACTTGTCACTTCCCGGAGGTATATATGTCTTGGGTAAATTTTCTTTTTTTGTTTAGTAAATTTTCTTTTCTTGTTTACTTCTTCACAATCCAATGCTCACGGAAATGGATTGGTCATAATCTACATGTTGAAAATCATGGTAGACTTCGGTGGACCTGATCATTCCTAGATCGCCCCCAGTCTAGCCGAAAAATGTGCAGGTTCAGACAAGAGAAAAACCGGTCAGCCAGATCCAATCAACTCCAAAAGCCCAGCTGGGCTGAAAAACACAAACCGATCCGGAGATAACAGGTCCGGTCTTAAGTCGATTACTGTTGGTATATTTTACTCATTTAGGATGGCTGCCACAAACATATTTTGAAGATACATCGCGAGACAAATGCTTTGGTTCGAGTTTATTTTCTGAATTCTAAAACCCCCAAGATCTACAGCTGCAAGCCTACAACAAGTGCCCAATTCTGCTCAATAATTTGGTCAGCAAACCAGAAGGCAGTATTTTAATCAGTCTTTCAGTACTTTCTGAAATCCAATTAACATTCCACTAAAAAAAAGCAGACGATTGAGATTTGATCAAATCTCAAACAAAACATCCAGAAATATAACATGAGTTTCGTTGCGATTTCACAAACCCCGTTGGTTAAGTATTTGCTACAACCGTTTCTTGTAACGAAGTAATTCAACCCCACGAAGAAGAAAAAAACAAAATGTTTATGTTGCAACTAGATCCGGAGTTTCAGCCTCAACGGACAACAATGCGGTGTGCACTCTGCCCATCCAGTTATCCAGCCGATCACGTAGCGATTTAATCTGCGGAATCCCCAAGACTCTTGGCTGCACCCAAGACACGTGAACTGTTCCTTCAACTTGGTCGATGATTCCCTCAATGAGATGAACCTGTGTTTATACGGCCAGGCAATTATCAGCATGTGCATACTTTGCTTGGTAATAGATCTTATACAAGTGGCAAATATCCAATTTGCATTTTACCAGGTAAGGAGACGAGGCTAAAAAATATATCCTTATACCCCTAATTGTCGTTTTAGCATTTTGCACACATATTAAGGAAACTATGAAATATACCCTTATACCCCTAATCATTCATTTATTTTTTGCTTTATTGAAAATCACATCTAACTATTGTGATAATGATAAGAAGGGCACACGTGTAAAGTGAAGGGCAAAATAGCTTAAATGACAATTATTCTCTAACAAAAGTACAAGGCTAAAACGACAATTATTTGTGAACGGATGGGAGTATAATTTTACATTCACATTCCAGGAATTCAAGTGAAAAGAGAAGAGGGGAGTATATCTTACAGAAAGGCTCTTCATGAGAAGATACTCAACATCCTCCACCGAAAGTTTGGTACGCTCAGCAATGACACTCAAAGGAATTGTTCGATCCTCTGAGGGGCGGCTATAATAACAGAAAGTAATTCTTTTTAGAGAACAAAACACATTTTATGAAACAGAGCAGTGTGTTCTATTTATAATCAAAGAGCTTGCTAGTGTAATATTGCAGGTTTCTGAGCTTCACACACCTGAATATGATTTCCATCAAGCAAAGGATGTTTATCTTCTCCAGAAGCTTCTTTTCGTTGGCTACCAATGCTGGTTGAGCATTTAAAGCCTCTCCATGGACACGACAAAGTTCCTGATACCGAACTAAATCTCCAGAGTTGAATGCTTGCAGAATATAGTACAGCCATTCCACCTTGGTGCCGAGAAGACTCTTAACCTGCACAAGGATAAATGTGTAAGCAAATGGTGGGAATGAACATACAATATCCGCTTTAGCCATGGTACTAGATCCTACGTTGATGACAGATTCAAGGGAAAAAAAGGAGTTCATGTATATCATGTTTGATAAAAGAATGGAATCCCAAGACTCCTTTATAGCACAAAAGGGTTCAAATACAGAAAGCAATTTATTTGTTTTTTTTTTTCCAAATAAAAAAAGATTTAGAAGCTAGACAGGATCTTACAATTGGATGTGCAAGAAGCTCCCCAAAATTGTAAATATTTTCTCCCAGCAGAGCAGACAATGACAGATCAAACGCCAAATCCTGAAACATCATCAAAAATATGAGCCACTTAGCAAACCTGGAATGAGTAAAACCTAGTCAAATTTATCAGTAAGTGAAAATGTGTTCATGGACAAATATTTTTTGAAAAAAATAAAATTGTTTAAGTTTAATCTAACTTATATTTTTTTAATGTACAAGTACACTACATAGACGATCAAGGAAATTTAACATATATAAGGTTCAGAATGTCTCAATGAGTTATAAACACAAAGCTAGAGATTATCCACGGATGACAACCCAACAAAACTAAGTCAAAGTCGGATGACGGATGGAGTATGTGATGGGGTTAGAGTGGACCCACCCCTCCAACTCCCCACATCCATCAACCCAAATTTCCGGATGATTGGCAAAAGATTTATAATGAAAAGTTCCAGTAGTCTTAATCTGTCAGAGATGCATAGAGGAAAGGAGACAAAATTATTTCCATGCATCCCAAGTTCCAAACATGCAGCCTAGTGGTACACCTAAAGATCTTCTTTGTCAGGGAATGTATCAGTCCTTAAAGGGGGTATCACTCTCATTCCAAACAGCTACAAAATTCTGATACACCTATGAGCTACAAGGATTGAGAGAATTCAAAGCTAAGAGTGAGAATGATCAAGAATTAATCGGTTAGGCTGTAAGATTAATATGCTAAAGTCACAGCGAACTATCAGTGAAAGTGACACAGTAATGCACTAGCCACTATAAGTAAGAGTACCCCCTAAAATTTGGAATACACCTTGTATTTGCATTGAAAAGGCTGTTGCCTTTGTATTTGCTCATTGAGTATTAGCTCATTTGGCAATGAAATCGCATGGCTTAGGTAGTAAATTTCTTATTCCAGTCACCATCCCCTAGTTTGTGTGTTCTTTGGAGTTAATTGTCTGATTTCCTGATCCATTCTCAATTACGCAGCTTACTCGAAACATCACCTTAATGAATGTGAAATTTGACTACTGATCAACACTGGTCTAAACCAAGACTCAAGGATACTTCAGGGATGGCTTCATAAGACATGCTAATCTAGTGGCTGCACAGTAGAATAAAATTCCTCCTGGGACAAGACAGACAACTACAAAGGATTGCAAGCAACAATCACATGCCACAAATTTAACAGCTTGCCATATTCCTGCCATTATGAACATTATGATAGCAGGAATGTATTCAATAAAACTTGCTTAAAAAATGCTGCAGGATTGTATCCACATTGGACAAACAACAGCTGCAAAATGGATTCACTTGAATTAGTAAAAAAGGATTACCAGCTTGAAAGAGTCAGACAGAGAATCCACTGAGGTGTAGGCAAGGTATAGAAGAGCATTTTTGTAGAAATCAGCAAACTCTTGGTGTGACTTGTAATACTGAGAGGACACCCAATAATAGCTTGCATACACAGTAGGATCAATATCAGTCATGCTATCAAGGGTAGTTTTCCCATCATCCAGAAGCTTTTTGCATTCTTTCGGTTCCCCATGTTCAAGCTTAAACGAAGCAATCTGCATCTTTATGTAAAGGATAGGCTCCTCTATACGTATTTCTCGTGTTTCACGAAGCTTTTCAATAACCCCTTCAAGATAGCTAATAGCAGCATTTTTCTCTGCATATTGTCGAGAAACAATGACAGCAAAATGTGCAAGCTTCAGAAGGTTGATCTTTGTCTCAAAGTCGGTTATGAAATTGTGATAAAATTGTATCAGAGCATCTCCAGCCTGAAAGATAATTGAAAATACATAATTAATAGATTACATGGAGAATCTCATCAGAAAATATTATGATTAATTAATTACTATAGCAGATTCGGGTTGGAGGTAATATCACGGACATAAAATGAATGGAGTTTTATAAATACTAATATTAGTAGCTGATTAAAACACATCACAGAAGGAACTGTGGGTCTATGAAATGTAAAATAACTAATTACAACTCATTTATATAATCAGGGGTATCTAATGAACAACATGCTATTTTCAGGAGCCATTTTCAGAAATATATATGATTATGGTAACTGCCAAAAAAGTATGGATTATTACTACTGATCCGGGCTTTGTTTCATTAATACAGAATCTATAGAATAGCTTACTATCTCTTTTTTCTAAACTCTAAAAAAGCTTATAATCCGATCCCTATAATCTGCAGGAGTATAGAAATACAAAATGCTTCAGGAGTACAAAAGGTGCATTTATTAACTAATGATATCGCTTTGGTCAAAACACCTAGCAGACATGAGGAGAAGACAATCTAGAAATTTAGCTTCCAATTTAAGTAAATACTATACATACAACATTCAGCAACACAAAGCAAGGCAATTAAGTTGTCAAGTTAAAGAACCAAGAATCTACTAATACAAGATATAAATAATAAGCCATGATGTTGTGTCAACCAACTGATTTAGGAACCACGTATTTGTGAGTGCTGGGACTCAGCAAAGAAGAAAAGAATGTTCCTTTTTCTCATATGGGTATCAGGAGACTGTCATAGTCACTCAAACTGAACTGCAGTTCGCTTTCGATGGGTTTAAAGGGCTCACTAAGAAAGATATGATATCCCTATTCCCTAATGAGCCTAATCCAACACCAACAGTTTCTCCTGCTTACAAGAAGGTTAACATGACTAATACCCATATTGATGCTGTTAGTTCTGCATTTTTTGAAAATCCATGTGTAGAATTTTGAATAAAAGTGCAGTTCCCTTCGGATGGTTTAAAGTGGAGAAGCAACAAGAATACTATACCCGTTCTCCAACAGCTGCTCTTCCTTACTTCCAAGCACTTTACCCAGACTCGGTGAAGCCCACTAAGCAAGCTCTATTTCGTTAATCCCCACATAAAACCCCATACCACAATATCCTCTACATGCTACACTCTACTCACATTCTATTAGTAACTTATCAGACAACAATCATGCTTCTTTGAGTTATATCTTCCAAAAAGAAACAACTAAAGACAAATTAAATCCCACGGGCAACCTAAAACATGGTTTTTTTAAAGTCTGATCTAACAATTAAGTTGTTTGAATAGTCTCTATGAAACGATCATCACACTGATTCTCCTCCCCCTCAGCCAAAACCCTATTTTTCACCAAATCAAGATCCCTATCCCTAATCTCCAAGTCAGGGTTACCGAACCAGAGCGAAACCACGAACGAAGCAAAGTTTTCGCTTTTTCTTTCATTAGACGTGCCGAATCCCTCTCAATATAGAATAGATCAAGACGAGCTATGGAAGAAAAAGGATTCCAAGAACCACTACGATAAAGAACCAGATAAATTCGTTAACCTAGGGATGAAAACCGGTAACGAACCTGGAAAACGGCGAGAGCGACGAACTGCTCAAGCTTCTGGGTGAGCTGGTGCCAAAGCTTCTTCTGGTACAGATCTGCGAGTGTACTGTACCATTCTGAGAGTTCCGGGTGCGCGTTTCGCTGGGATTCCAAGTATTGAAGAGCAGACATGGTGTTTCCGAATTGGATTTCGAAATCGAGTTTTCTCTCTCGATTCAATCGCAGAGAGAAGAAGAAATCGGGTTTAGAGTCTCTACTAGGAAATATACTTGGCTTGAGCCAAAAGAAAAATCGCTTGTTTGGTTTTAGGTTTTTCTAAAAGAGATAGGAGTGGTCTGGACGCCCTTGCATTTATCAGGCCCAAACTTCCAATTTTATATTAGAGATATTTCGTTTGGTGCCCTTGAGGTTTTGACTTTTTCGGTTAGTGTCCACTAAGTTTTAAATTTTCGGTTGGTGTCCTTAAGGTTTTATTTTTTTCTGGTTGGTGTCCAATCTTAAAAAAAACCGGTAGTTTTTAACAACTCCGTTAGTTTTTATGTAAAAAAAATAATATAAAGAAAACTAAAAATAAAAAAGAAGTGGTGAAGACAAAGGAAGTGAATGTGGCTCCTTGACTTGTATTGCCGAGTGGAGATGTTGCTTGGAGAAGTCGGCGGCGAAGGAGGGTTGGGAAAGTCATCGATAGATGCGATTGTCGTGAGAGGGGATATCGACGCCGGGTTTGCTTTCCCTAACTTTGTGTTGCCCTAGCGCGTCAACACATCCAGGTTTAGTTGAACCCTAATTTTTGTAATATCGAGCGAGTTATTAAAGCGTATTTCTATTTGGACATTTCTCGGTTCTCTTTGAAAATCAAGGTGAAAAATCAGGGTTCAAAATTAGGATTTGCTTCTGATTTTACTGCATCAAGTAGTATCCGACTTTGCTGAGTTGAATTCTAATTTTGGTTGTTCTTCAACTTTCCTCAGTTTGCTTCTGATTTTGCTTTAATTTCGTGGTTTCTAGTATTTTATTTGTGTTGTAATCTTGTTCGATGTTGCTGGCAACATTTTGCTCTGCTCCTAGTTCAACAACAAAGCATATAATTTATATATATAATGTGTCTATGTAAAAGCATAAATTTTATTTTGCTAAAAGCATACTTCTGATTTTGTAGTATGCTTTAGTAGCACACAATTTACGATAGAATCACATTTTTTGCAATGTGTCTATGTTTGGAGGCTTGTTTTGAAGTTTGCTACTGATATATAGTTTTAGTGCACTTTACTTGGACAATTAGACTCTCCTGAATCCAGTTAATTGTCTTAATACTAGGATGGAAAGCATACTCCTGTAAAACAATTTGTAAAACCCGAATCCAGTCAATTGTCTTAATACTAGGATGGAAAGCATACTCCTGTAAAACAATTTGTAGTTTTAGTGTCGTTTCAAGGCTGCAATTAATCTGTACAAATATGATATATAAGTAAGCCTATTAGCTCAATTGGTAGAGCGATGTGTTTATGCACAAAAGTGTGGGTTCGACTCCCACATAGGCTGTAACTGAATTCTAATTTTACACTAAAATTGAGCCTTTTGTTTTGTAACTTTGCTTGATTATGTGAATCACATATTTGATATTCAATATCTAAAAGATTCAACCAGTACTTAATTTTGCTGGTGTCTAAAGTCAGACTGTGTTACATTGTTACTTGAAGATGTATACAAAGACAAACATAACCTAATAAGGATTTTGTGTTTGTTTCATTTTCTCATAGAATGTTAAATTAAATTTGTAAAATAGGCTATAATGATTTCCTGCATCAATCTCTTGAGATTGAATCATAAATCTCGTGTCCACAATTTCAAGTATACTTTCTATGTTCATCCTTAAGTCCCTTAATTCAATTTTATATCCCTTAATGTCTTGTTGTAACTCATAAAGTATAATGTGACTCATGTACCTAGAGAGCATGTCTTAATTGATCCTAATTGACAGAAAAAGATAACAGCTCTTCACATTACCATGAAACAAACTAAGATTACTAAAGCTTGAGTAACCTTAATTGCAGTACAAAGCCAGAGCTAGAGAATCACACCAGTAGGTTCAAACTTTTATACCGGTCTTCAACAACATAGTCTTATCTTAGACACCAACACAATTAGAATATTATCTTAATCTTTTACATATTAAAAAATGAAGTTGTGATGAATGTCATCAAAATAACTTTAAAAACAAAAACAAAAAGACAATCAGCCTATGTGGGAGTCGAACCCACACTTTTGTGAATAAACACATCGCTCTACCAATTGAGCTAATAGGCTACTTCTCAACATATATGTACACATTAATTACAACCTCAAAACGACACTAAATCGATAAATATCATAGCAAAAAAGACCAATCGATAAGCACATAATATGAGCAAAGACTACAAACCTACAAACATGGGACTATTCCACTGTAAAAATTGATAATATTTAACCAAAATACCAATCTCACAAGACATCAAATTTGGTTTGATAAAGACCCTGAATTTATTTAGTAAAGCAATGATTGGAGTAACCCATCACTTTATTATCAAAAGGCAAGGTTAAAATCTAAGAGTTAAGGACTAAATAAAAGTCTTTACCTTCGTCTCAGCTCCTCATACAAAAGAGAATAATCAATATATATATATATATATATATATATATATATATATATATATATATATATATATATATATATATATATATATTTTGATGTGTTCTATAATTTTTGTTCTCCTATGTGAAATTAACTTACATTCAAAAGATTATTACGCAACTTTTGTTGGCTAAGTCATGATCTTGTCAAAAGATAATAACACACAAAGGGGTAGAACCAAAACTATTCTTGTTGGTGTTCTGTAAAGAGAAGTATAATTCATATACGTATATGAAATCGTCTTTAGAAGAAAAATTATACAATGTTAATGCTCATTTGACTGAAATTACAGACAAAACAAGTAACAATTACTCTCCACACAATAGTTTTTTCAAGTCAAAAACCCTAATTCATCCCAATTTTAATTTAAAGATAACTTGAAAGTTTTGTAAATTTAATTAGGACTCTAAGAACAACCTGGTTTCAAAATTCGAAAGTCAGAGCTAGACTCGATATGAAGGTTAGGGTGAAAGAATTCGAAGCTGAAGCGGAGGGTTAACCTCTTTTCACCCAAAAACTAAAATAAGAAATCAAACCTTATTACGAATATAAGATAAATAATATAGAAGAAGGAGATGAAACCTGGATTTCGAAGGAGATCTCGAGCAAAGAATAGCATCTCCAATTCGTCTTCAACGAAGAAGAACCATAGGATAAGAAAGCACGGGATATCGTTCGGAGAAGAGGAATCGCAGGTATCGTATTTCAATTTCTCCTATTTTCCTTTCTTTTTACTTTTTCCTTTAAAGTTTAAAAACCGACGAAAAATGTCTAAAAGTAACGGAATGTTAAGATTGGGCACGGAAGGGAAAAAAATAAAATCTAGAGGGTACCAACTGAAAAAATCAAATTTCATGGTCACCAACCGAAAATGTCAAAACCTTGAGGGTACCAAACAAAATTTCTCTTTATATTATGTGATCTCAAGGAAACAACGTAAAATATCCAAACTCAAATCAAATTATTTTTAGAAAGAACTTCCAATCTTATTTTCATTATAAATTTTTTAAATATATCTAAGGTTTTATTTTAAGATATTAAATATCAAATCAAATTATCAGATTATAAATATATTAAAAAAAATACTCTTTCTAAATATAGATCATTACATATGTGCATTTGTCTACGCCTTATAAATGGTTATAAATTATTTTTATTTTTAAAATATGTTTTAAGTTTTTTTTTTTTGTTGGAAATTAGATCTCATATAAATTTATTAATCATTTCAATAAAATTTTTTTATTTCATATCTAAGTTAGGGGATGGGCACGGAATGAGATTGAGTCATCTCACACCCCGTCCTAACTATTATAGTTTATACATGAGACATGATCGGAATTGGCCTTGTGTTTTAGATGAATACCTCCGGACCATATCCCAGTATGGGACCAATCCCTCTTGATCTATAATTATTTATGGTATTATTTGGATTGTTTTGTTTATCGGATCGATCGTTGTGGTCAAGTGCGTAGCAAAATGGGAGAACCGAGTTTGAAATCTCATTTGCTATATGTTCTTCAAGATGTTGTGAAATTGCAAGAGTTGATTCACTCATGCCCAAAATACTATGTTCGATGTGAAGAATAACCATCGTATTGGGTACGTGACAAACAACAAAGGTGACAAAACTAACAACCACGATGTATGACAAGCAACTTCTTAAGCACATGACAATCAAACAAAGTTATCTTCCATATAACATGATTTATATTTAATCGTGAAATTATCAATTGGGATATATGCATGTTGTGGTTATCTTGATCGTGGAATTGTTTTATTAATTGTTGATCCTTTTTTTTTTAATATCTTTTATATTCTTGAATTAAAAAAAGGCAGGGTAACCAATCTAAAATAGCTAATTTAAAAAATTAACCACAAACTTTTAATTGTTTTGGTTTCCAACCACTTATTTTTAAAAAAAAATTCCCGGACTGTGAACAAGTTGTCAACACTCAACACTCAACACTTATTGATAGTTAGTGATTTTTGACAATCAACAAGTTGTCAACGCTTGTTTACAACTACACTCGTTGACAATCAACAAGTTTGTCAACACTTGTTTACAACTACACTCCTTACATTCAACAAGATATGTTGTTGGTCAACCAACCATTGTGAAGTTATGATAAAACAAGATGACAACAACTGCTTGTTGATATTGCTTGTTGATATTGCTTGCCTTCTTCAATTCACTACTTGTCAACAAGTTTAGTTCAACACAAGACTTCCAGGAGAGATCAAAGATGATGTTCATCATATAGGTTTCTACTACTTCAAATTTGATGTTCGTCTAAATAAGTTCAGTTCAACACAGACTGATAAAACTTCATCATCAAACCTCATCTCAAGCTCCAATTCCTCACCTCTCATCTCACGTATATTGACGAACTCAACAAGCTCCCAAAACTGCCGACGAATACTTCAATTTTACCTTAATTATTTTCTATAAACATCCTCATCTACCCTTCAATCCTCAAACGCATTATTAACAACACTTGAAGATGCGTGTTGTGTACATTGAACCTGCAACATACATTAGGGATTTCAGAAGCAACTTCATATTCCGATTTAATTTGAGAGAGACGTGAATCGTTTGATCATTTGAGGTATTTGTTCATGAGGACATTGTTTAATTGATGAGAAAACCTCAAGAACGAGCTTATGACAGGTTGAGATTCCGAGTCCGACTCATTGGGAAACAATTCAGAGAGGCTCACTGATAGCAAGCCACCATATGCAAACGGCTACACGTTGTTTGATGGGGATAGCAGCGCGTAGCATGGTGTCTTTCTTTGTGACACCGAAATCATGATCATCAAAGTTTAGGTTAACATTAGCTTTTGACATCCGAAAAGTGCCCTTGAGTTTAAGTTCCGGGAAACCGGAATGGGCATACCATATACTTGTCCCACCAATCCTTTGACCGATCCTTCACCCAAAGCCTTTTATGATGTCTCTTCGACAAGAGAGACTCTGATATCGATGACATTGGAGAAATCAAATACATGCCCTTTTTTTTTAAATATTTATTTATTTATTTATTTATTTTATTATTATTATTGTTATTGCGGTTAGAAAGGTCCAAAACCCTTCAAATTAGTGGTTCGTTTTTCAATTCCTAATTTAAGTTAGTTTAAAAAATTCACCATTGTCGAGTTCTTTGAATCCCGAAAAATACAACATTTCTTCCACCCCTTATTGCGATTGTTATACGTGTTTTTACTATGGAGGTCGACCAACAAAGAGCCTCTAGGCTGATCGGTCACTTCCTGTTTTCATTTCCCTTTCGATTATGCTTTCGTATATAATTAGTCGTTGGTTTGTAACTTGTTTGCGAGATTTGAGCTTCATGTTTCAACCATTGTCGGCCGGTTCCAAAAAGATGAGCCCGTTGAATATACTTCAACAACCTTATACGCCCTGAAATTCTATCGGTGTTATCAACTTTTCTAGTAGCGTTGGCGTAACCATTATCAACTATTTACGGCATATTGAGTTTCTATGAATAAGGAAATAAGTGCAATATAAACTACATTCAAGTACTCGTCATAATGGTTTCAAACAAGCAATTAATACACATTAATTACTACATCTAGCCATTAAATCTCTTATAAAAGCAAAGTAGAGCATATGAGATAACACCCAAAGAAAAGCCTAGATATATACAAACGATGAACTCTAGAGCAAGAACCCATGGATGCATCCTCATCTTGTTCATATCATTCCTCACCTTAAAGTCAGGTAACAGCTTCTCGATCCTCCCCTTCTTCAATTACCACCTATGCATGATGAACGAGCTCGCGGATATAACCCTGACGCTCAACTGCTCGAGCACGGTGAACCCGAGCCTGAACGGCATCTTCAAGATAGCATCTCATAATAGCTACAATTGGTCCTTTCGTCCTTCTGTCATTGGGGTTTTAGCATACACTTGTGTTGCAACACATGGACATAGCTCTATTGCTTTATTCAAGGCTTTCTCAGATTCGCGGGAATTTGTCGATGATCTTTGTGGCGGAAGGCATTGCATTTGGGGGTTTTATCCGCATGGAGCTTATCTGTATAATATTAAGTCAGGTACCTACAAATTTATGCATCCTTGGATCAAAAAACATTTGTAATAGATACTAGATAGACTTTATGCATCTTCATGTGATAATATACGTAATAAAGGATCGACTCTGATCGATTTCGTTTCTTGGTTCTCTTATTATAAGATCACTATGTGCACCCTTGGTTTTCATGGCACACGATCTTACAGTTGTGGTGCACGATCGTGCAAGTTTATGGGGTCCATTCAGCTTCCCAAAATAATGGGTTATTATGGGATCATTTGGACGCAGATTATTTTGGGTTAGTTCTGTGTAAAGTTCAATACCCACATATAAATTTAAATATTTTTGTCTGCTAAGATGGCAAGATGGAATCAAGGAAGAAGTATTAACATAGAATTATAGATACAGTCATACAGACAAGGTTCTTTTGTGAAGAGAATCTGACATATGTACATACATACCATCTGTTGTTGTCTTTGAAGTACTCAGCCTAGTAGCAAAGAATTTGCCAAAGAGAAAACTAGAGAAAGGCATATGGGATTTCAGTTCAAGGAGCCAATTTCCTTCCAAAATACACCACTCTTTACCAACCATTACAAGTTTCCAGAAGTGTTACATTCATCCAACAAGTGAAGAAGGTTGTGCTCCGGTGCACTTAAGGATGGCAAAATTGAACGCTTTGATAAAGGTGGGAGAGATTTCGTCCTAACACCTCCATCAGAATCACCACCTCCTTCTTTCTTCACTGTCAAGTCACTCCTTCTCCGAACACCCGCAGCAGATACGCGCTGCTTCCATATCCTTCCATCCTGAAATGTAATTTCTCAGACAAAAGCAACGCTGCAATATATATGCTAGGCTTTGTATCTGTTTGTAATCGATGTGGGACAGTTTTTATCTCCACAAATACTAGATTTACCAAAACAAATGATACAGAATTGCTAATTTTAGACACAAATAACACCAGTGAATGCCATAATGGCAGCAAACAGTTAACAGCATGAGATTAACAACATAAGTAACTGATTTCAAAGATTTCGGTAACGACCTATCAAAGTAAGTAAGCAATCAATGCTAGTCATTACATAGAGGACACCAGCATCATGAAATATGTATCCAGAATATTTTCTGCAAAAGGTCAAGCACTTTTTGAAGGTTCATTATTGATGACAAACTGAACAAGTAGGACCATCGAAATGATTGAAACAAATGATATAGATTCACCGAGTATCAGACAAAAGCAAGGGTGCAGTGACATAACACCAACAAAAGGAATGTCATTAACAGCATAAGTAAATGTGTCATTAAACTGGTCTATCATTATCTAAAGAAAGTCGAATTAAGGCCTTACATTGAGAATGGATGGTTCGGGTAATGGACATTGAACTGGTCTATCATTATCCATAGGCTCAACCGGATGCTCCACCGGCTTAAATTCTAAAGCTACTTCAATTCCATGAGATGCAGCAGTATTAGCTGCAGCATTGGCATCTGCATTTGGAGGCAATGTCTCTCGCTCCTCCTGCATATATAAAAAAAAGTGGATTTGAGGATAAACATCCAAATTAATCAAACAGTACAAAATATGTTCATATGAGACCTTTTCTTCACATGAGAACTGAAAAGCTTAAATCCAAGCCATTGAATAAAAATGGTTAGAAAGCTCACCATAATTGCAAAAATGTTACCTTGAATGTCTTAACATTAATTTTTCTATCTACTGATTAAAAATTTAAAACTCGATTTTGTGTGATAAAATTATCCACTATCATGAGCAAATTGCTGTTACTGTGACAAGAATGAAGAAAGAAGATGGAAATCTTCTGAAAGTTATTACCAACGACAAGCGAGAAGAGATGTCTTGAGAAAGCTTAGAACAGAAATGGCAGAAGTTCATTTTGAACAATAGCCTCACGAACAGAAGTAGAAGAAAAGTATGACTAAATCAAAAGCAGCTGAACACAAATCAATCTATAAACCAGAAGAAAAGTAGTCGATTCAGTAGATTTCAGGTGTTAGAAAGGGCGAGAAGCCGATAATATTCCGAGGAAGCATGACTAAATCAACCCCCCAATCAATCCCCACAGGATGTTACAGTAAATTAAAAAAAATCCGGATAAATCGGGGTCAAAGAGCAGGTCTACTAACAAATCAAATCATATGCGAAAAAACAGGTTCTCCATTCGGGGAAATTCGAAATGAGATAAAAACAAATGAATTGGAAGTTTAGGGCTTACAAGTGCACTTTGAGTCCTGCGATGCCCAGATCTGCCAACTGAGAACTTGGAGAAAAGACCCACCATCCTCTTGAAAATCTCACAAATGGCTGCTCAAACCTAATCGAATTCGGTCTAATTAATCAATTTTTTACTCTAGACTTAACAACGAAGGTTCGTTGTAAATCCTTTTTAAAAAGTTCCTTCTCTGCTCCTTCTACTGGGAGGTAAAGAAGAAGGTGAGAGGGCGAAGAAAAGGAGGTAGAAGGAAAGGTGAGTGGGTAAAGGAAAGGAAAGGAATAGCTTGTAAAGGGAAGTGGTTGTGATCTTCTTCTCTAATGGAGGGGCTTGGGAGATTCTCTGGTTGTCGTCACTTCAAAGCTGCCGCAACTCAATTCAATCTCTTTCATGGAGGAAATCTCTACGATTGGGCATTTAAAACGCAACGAGTTGGAAATTGAAACCGCTTTGGAAATCGGATAGTGACGTGGAATTGGGACTGACAATTATGCAGATCTAGAGCTCTGTTTCGAAAATCCAATCGATGTTACATTAATATTTATTTTAAAATTTTCTATTTTTTTATTAATTTTTTTATAAAGGAAAGCGGTTCGAAACACTAGAGGACACGCCCGTCTAGTGGGTCGAAAGGCCGAAAAAGATCGACAGACGGACTAACTGTCATGAGGAACAACAATAGTAGAAAGATAACCACAAAAAATACATCAAAAAAACCCGACAACAAAGAAGTCAACGAGGAAAAGTAATATGATCCGGTCCAACGGAAGCGGTGAGCACAAAGTTCGTCAACAACCGTGAACACCTCATATTTGGACTTACAACAAAATCTTCAGAAGTCGATCACAAATCCACGTCTAGACAAATAAATTTTTCTATATTTCTTCTTACATATTATTGCAAAACATTTTATGTTAATTTAACAAGTCGTTTGCTTATTTTGAATGAATCAAATTCTATTAGTTTATATTGACTCAATTAAGTATTTGATCGGATAAGCTAATTAAGTCATTCTATTTTTAATTCTAAATAATCGATGTAAGGCATTGGCGATCTTACGTCGAAAATAATGATAATGTGCTAAAAAGATTTAAGAATGAGGAATAAAATATTATTAGGTCAATTATCAAAAATAAGCAATGAAAGGGACCTTTCCAAGATAAGTTGATTAATAAAAAATGGGTAAATATAATTAAAAATGATTTATCTTTTTATAGAGTTTTAAAAATGAAAGGGACCTCTCCACTTGCATGTAGTAGAGGAGTTTGATCTCACATGTGTTGCTCTCTGCTCACCGATGCTTTCGTCCGCCGCCTCCCTCTCCACCGATGTTTTTGATACATCGCCCATTGTTTTTTAAGGTAAGGTACCTTAAACTCTCCAGCAAATTTATGAGTATTATTCTCTTTATATTTTACAACTATTTTGATCTATCTATTTCGTAGATGTATGTTTAAATTGAATGATGTTTGATGCATTCCTTCAAATTTGTGGGTTGTTTAAGTGAGTCGACTAACGGACCGTTTGGTATTCATATCTTAATTAAAGATATGGGTACATACCCATACTCGTTGTTTGACATTTTTCAGGTATCGGTATCAATTTGATATCTGATATTCCAATTTCTCCATTTTGATACCGTAATATTTTTTGGAGGTATTAAAAATTTCTTTTCATTCCTTCTCTCGACATTTCTCTATTCTTTTCTTTTCTTCCTCACACAAATACTCACGAGAGAGCATCAACACCTTTTCCCACCTACTGCCTCCGTCAACCGGAAGAGCACCGCCGACCGTCGACCGCCTGCTACTACTGCCGCTGACCGGAGCAAGGAGCTGCCCACCCTACTCAAGTTTAGGGTTTGTGAAAGAGAACATATCTGATATATGGAAGCACATTGATAGGTCTGAAATTGGGATGATGAATAGAAGACAAATTGATAAACAGTCTTGCTCTCTTTCAAAAGAAGTGGAGATAGAGTATCGATTTTCATTCATTTCGATCTCCATTGATTTTTTGTTGTTCTTGCTCAATCTGATATCTGATATCTACCAAACGGAATACTAGGATATTAGATATCAAATTGATACCCATATATTTGATATCCATACCTCATACTCATATCCCTGATACCTTTAACCAGGATATCGATACCAAACGACCCCTAAGTGTATGTTGTAGTATGAGTATGGTCAAACGGTTCTATACGACCAAAATTTAGTTTGTTTTAGGTCGGAAGCTAGATCGGAACACCGAATATATATAGAGAGAGAGGGAGGGAGGGATCTTGATCAATGACTTGTGTTTGTATTTGAGTTATTTGTATAAAACAAGTAAGTGATTTGTACAAGCTTTTGCTTTGAATGATGCAAAATTTATGTAAAAGTTTAATTAAGTTATACTGATTCGGTGCAAGTATGTTTGATAGGGGGCATGGGGCAACAAGTGGTAACAAGCTAACGACGGCATAGCGGGTAGACTTCTTGGTGGGTGGAGGCGGCAATAGTATGGTTGGACGTGGAAAAAACTGTTCAAGAAAGGTTGCCATATAGCTATGATAGAGATTGAGTTGTGTTAGAGACTTGACTCTTTAAATGTCGGTAACTATTTCAATATGTCACAAATAATTGGTTCAACGGTGTATCTTAAAGAAGGTTTGTATTAGTGAATGATGGACCGCGGAGAAGGGAAGATCATTTAACTTAGTAAGGCCTCTCCGTCGGACCAAACCGAACCATGAATATGGTGAATATGAATCTTCGAGAATTCAAGGTCGTATGGAGCTCCGTGATCCAAATGAGTTGTCTCATTACCTTCAATGTTTGGTCACAAAGATATTCACGTCAAAATACAAATTTAAAAACACAAACAATATAATGCTTGATCACAAATTTTGATAATAATATCATGTTGATCCAAATGCCACTAAGCAATGTGGTATGCATAAGAAGTCGACAAATCCATGATAGTCATAGCACCATGTAGGGGAGAGGATACCAGGAGGGACATGATGAAGCATAACGAGCATTATTTTTGGAGAGGTTTAGGAGTTTATAGAAGATTACCAAATTAGATTATATAGGAAATTTAGCCTTTCTTGGGAGTTTTTTTTTTATTAGCTTTTTCAGTAAACTTGCAAAATTAATTGAGTATAGTCAGTCTTTTGGAGAGGTTTAGGAGTTTATAGAAATATTATTTCAAGCCTACCCCTATCCTAAAATACACAATTCTATTTTTACTTGTCCATTTTGGTAAATGTACAATAAAAATCCACCCAAAACCTACTTATTAGATTTTCTTGATTTAAAATTCTTTTAAAAAAAAACTAATTAAATAGATTAAACCATTTAAAAATCTCGTTTTACCAAATATGTTCTTACTCTCTCACTTTGATTTCTCCTTCCTATTTCTTAGGATGCATCTACAACATTCGAATCTCACTTCATGATCTCGGTTTATCGCCGGACTTTAATTTGGTTTATCGCTCTCGGTTCTTCGTTTTCGGGTTTGCAACCAACGTCCACAACGCAGTCTTATTTCGAGAGTGGGACATTTTGCATTACAGGTGCAATGAACACTCTCCTAATGTTCCCTTTGGATAACCGGTAAAGGAACGCCGTGGTAAATAACATCCTCATTTTACTAAACTCATTTTGTTGAATCGGTGAGACTTGCCTTCCGTGAATAGTATTTTGTATAGGATACAATTACGGAATGGTATAGAATAATAGAAGATAACTCAGCTCTATCCTACTTTGATAGAATATTAATTATTTTTGGCTAAGAAGAGTGACGTTTGCAAGACTTTGGGTGGCAATGACATATATTAACACAATAATCACTTTCTTGTGGTGCAGCTAACAAATTAGTAGAACCAACTGAAATATTCGTGTGGTGCTGCTTTCATGTACAGCCAAGCCAACTCACAATTTCATATTGGTTCTCGATGAAATTGCATAATGTTATGTCACGCAACTTGTAATCTTTGTGGTCAATAAAATTTGAAATTAAAAAATGATAATAAAGAACTCAACATCAGGAATAAAAATATGGCACATTCTTTACCACAAATCAACCAGAAGAAATGCACAAATGACCCAGGAAAATGCAAATAATTAAAACTTGTTACAAAACCAGAATATGACTTCTTCGAATAAAACCCACAAGCAAGTCTCTCCAATGATATAACCGAAAAAGGCCAAAATTTCATTCTTATTACTTCTTCCTGCATCAATAAGAACAAAGTCTACAGAAACAGCTCCATCCTGAACAAACACACTCAGGGAACCCTAATTTACCAGGTTCATACACTTGTATTCGTCTTCTGAAACAAATCGCGTTGGTGGCCTCTAAAATCATACTACGACTTTGATCATCAAATTGCACTTCCTCTGTTGATGTATGGATCAGCAAGAAAAGGAACTAATTTCTAAGAGACTTACATTGGTATTGCTAATGGCCGATTTAATCAGCTGCCATGAATGGATCTATGTCTCCTTGATCTGCAACAATTGGTTCCAAGGCTTCTGGGTCCTCGTCTTCTGGTGCAAAATAGGTTGGGAAAGGTAGTGTTGAAGCTTCGGGTTTCTTATAAACTGCATCTTTTATAAAAACAAAGTTTCCTTCTGCACCGGGAACCTAAGGATGGAATGCATTTGCGTCACTATGTGTATAGAGAAGGTAGGAAATGAGAATTACAAAGAAAGTGAGAGCATACTTGGCCTTTCACCCACATCAGATTCCTTTTAGGGTCGACCTTGTAAACCCACACATTCTTAACTGTCCTTTGTGCACCTCCCATACGACCAGGCATCTTCCTCGCTTTGAAAACCTAAGCAATACAACAATTATTCAGCACATACAATGAGAGGTATCATTCTTTGACACAAAAGATCTAAATACATATGTCAAATATGGGTCTTACCGAGTTGTCGCGGAAGCACTCATGCTAATTACCACCCTCAAAGTTTAAGTTTTTCTTCTTGTTCAAACTACCCATAAGTTAATATTGTTGTGAGCAATTTCCTATACCAACTTCAAGTTCCATTGTTTCTAAAAGTATAAGGCACTTATGATGAAAAAAAATATTTACTAAACCAGCTTATACCTCATTTTATTACTTACATACTAAAAGACCGTTCAAGATGCTTAAAAGCATCCTAGATAACAACAAGAACAAAAATTTGACAAGAGACATCTATGAGGAGTTTATGTTGTGCATAAAAGGAGGCGTCTAGTTAGGGAGCAGAGGAAAAAGGCCCCTCCTGTTACTAAATGGAGTATATGCATAAAAGAAGTTTATGAATTATAGATTACAAAGTTCTGAATTCTATAAAATGCAGGCAATGGAGACACTATTCTTCAGAGTAGTTCAACTACTTGCATGCTTATGTTTAATATCACATCAATGATATTCAGGATAATCTTTAGATGATGTCAGGCAAGTGAGACAATTAATCCAAGCAAAGATATCATCACCCCGAGGACAAGAGGAGCATTGAATGTTGACTACATCAACTGTAAAAATGTTCAGCAAGAATGCCCCGAAATGTAAAGTGCTTCATATTATATTTAGAACAAATTTAACAGTGATAGAGAATATTACTACTACTTGAGGGGGAAAAAAACATAGAAGGTGATTATGATCATCAATAGAAGGAAACAACAAATGAAAGATGTTCTTTACCCTTCCAGGAGCATCCCTTTGTCCAGTGGAACCACCACTTCGATGTGATTTGGATGCACCGTGACTAGCAGGACCACCCTTAAACCCATACTTTTTCATGACACCCTGAACATATGAAAAATAATCATTTGATTCAACAAAGAATGATGGCGTAAAATATGAGCTTCTGTAATTTTGCACATCCATATGTTATATCCAAAAAAAAATGACTGCAGAAAAATACACAATCCAAGTAAGACTCCACCAAAAAACGATTAAGAATACAAATCATATTTAGGTAGTATTACAATGTCAGAGAGAAGAATCAAAACCCTAGTTCTAAATTAGACTATATCCACATCACTGAAATAAGGATTTGGGGGCAAGTACAAGCTAGCTTAATATTTCAGCATCAAACTTTCAGGTTAATTAAATAGCAAAGCTGAGACAATGTTTCATCCTGAATTATGCAAAACTATTTGGTATAAGACAGCCAAAAACCAACAAATAATTGAAACAAAACTGACAAGTTTGCTGGAAAATATTTCATAAGATATCTAAACAGATCCATCTCATTTATTGATAAAAGTGTAAAACTGTGCAAACTGCAAATGGCTTACTTAAGAGATACAAAATCTGTCATTTGACTTGATAAATCAAAGGTTTCCCTGAAATGAGACTAATAAGTACCTGAAACCCTTTCCCTTTAGTAATGCCAGTCACATCCACAAACTGTCCTGGAACAAAATGGCGTACACCAATGGACATACCCAAAGGCAGCAGTGCATCCTCTGTCACTGGAAACTCTCGCAATTTTCTCTTCAAAGGAACCCCCTGAGCTCTAAAATGACCAACCTCAGGTTTTGTCAAATGTTTTGCCTTCTTCTGACCACATCCAACCTAGCTGACACCACAATTGCAAAATCTCCACACAATTAACTCTGTAAGGATAACTTTACCCTAACTCCAACCAAAAAAAATAAATGAAGCTCAAACCGATGATATTCATCTGTCTAAATGGTTGTAAAAGGCAAAGAGTGCTCCACAAAGTTAAATAATGCAAATTGTTACCATAACTTCAGCTAATTTATATTTAGATTCGTTTTACTGGAACATCCTCTACGAAAAGCTTTAAGGCTTGATAAGATCCAAACCCAAAACTATCCCATCCACCTACAGCTTCAAAAGCAATGAAGTTCAAACCAGTGATACTAATCAAATCAACCACATCCAACAGAAAAGAAAGCAAAGAGAAGTCGTAACACACAATCAACTCGTTAATGAGAAAAAACAAACAAACTAACACTCCAAAATCGAATGGCTAATAGCAGAGTACATTACCTGTAAAGCGAAGATGCCTTCCTTCTCAACAGTCTTGACCTGAGAAACAATATTGTCGTCCAACCAAAGGACAGTGATAGGAACCCTAGCACCCCACTTATCCCAAAGAGCAGTCATTCCACACTTGACCGCAATCAATCCCGTCCTCTTCGAATTAGGAGTCATGATTCCGGGCTTAGGATCGATGACTCGTGGTCTTAGCACTTCGATCTCGTTCTCATCAGCAATCACGACCGCATCGGTACTGAAAAATCTGTAACTAGCTAACCTGGTCGTTGTTGCGGCGGCACAGGACGTCGGATTAGGTGTGATTAGAAGGCTTCGGATGCGCGAAATCAGGCCTCTGGATGCCGCCGCCATTGATGAGTTTGAAATGGATGGTAAGTGGAAGAGCGAAAGCGTCCTAGTGGGGAAGTGCAGGAGACATCGGAGAGAGATACAGAGGGGTTTGGAGCTTCGAGAGTGAGAGGCGAATTAGGTTTTCTACGGGTGTAGGGTTTTAGGTGGTTGGGAATATATTATTTTTAGCATGTTTTATTAGCGTATTACCATCGATTTTTCCAAATGTAACTTACGTTAATAAAATTAGCATCTTTACTCGTAGGTCATTTTAACAAAATATATTTTCACATTATTTTATAATAATTTCCAAAAAAAACATTTTTATGAATATATTTAGAGTATTTTTTTTTATCACATATCTTATTATTATAATTCTAAATTTAAAAATAAATGAAGAAAATGTGTGCCAATTTTATTGATCAAATGTATTTATAAGTTAAATGATCATTTAACTTTTTTGTATATAAATTAAGAGATTGTTAGAAATATTTTTTTCATACTATATCGATTTTTACATTTCGTATAACGTGTGAAAATATCTCTTATGATAGGGGTAAAAACCTTTAAGAAAATCGTTGATCGAATAATACAATACTATGGATTTTCGACACCTAGCACTACGTGTGGGTCTTATGCAGGATTGTGCTCCATTTAGCACGTTTGTTGATAACATTTGTTTAGGTCTTGTTTCACTTTCATTTTCACACATTTATTTACTCTTTTGAACATAATAACATAGTTTATTGGTCTATTTCCTACATATTTATGTTTTGGAGGTTTACCGGTCAATTTATGTAATTGCGCGCATTCAACGTATTTGCGGAGCATAACAACAGAATGACCTCGTACAAACTAAGGATTTTCATGCGATCAAATAAGTCAAGGTTAAGACGGAAATGATTGAGATCCGATCCGAGAGTGAAGACAAAGAACACATCGAGAAACGTGTAGGCCAATCGGCCACGTGTAATTCCTCCCTACATGTGACCCATACATGAACATCAGTCGAAAGCAAAGTATCAACCCACATTTTGGACTAGGTTGATCGGCTTGGCCCATGGAGACCAACCGGCCTAGTCCATATAGGCCATTCAACATGTGCACATGACGAGCCCACTTCAACATCTTATATGCTTTCTTTTTTTCTTTTTATTTTGTGTTGTCTTTCAGCCCGTCCTTTTGTTTCAACCCGTCATTTTGGACTTTTTTTAACTTGTAGTTATCCATTAAGGACAAATATGTCGCATTAGAAGATATATTTTGTAGATTATATGAGATCTTAGTAGATCTGATAGAGACATGTTAGTTTCTCGTACTATAAATAAGGCATTTTGTCTTAGGTTTTAATTGATAAGTCCAAAATATACGTATATTATGTAATCTTTTTCAAGCATCATCATACCTTATTTGGTTTGATTTGTGTTCATATGGGGGATAAAACCTCATATTGTGTTTTGTGGTGTCTACTTGAATTTATTTCGTATTTCAGGCGTTCGAGGCCAAAAATGAGTAAAGAACGATGAAAGAATGCCAAAATGCGAGTTTATGTCCTCTCTGAGGTCAAGCATACCATATAAAACATCTATATTGAATGATGATTGAAGTTTTGTGGTAGATTCATGTTGAAAAATGAAGAATTGAAGATACATGTGAAGATCATTGAGGTTGCATGCCATTTATGACGGCTCATGAGAGATTCCCAAATTCAACCATTTTACTTTTGGATTCGGACAATTGTGTCAACTACGGAGCTGTAGATCTTCGAAAGAGCTTCGAAATTAGTACTCATGGATCTCGTGGTTCTAACTAGAGCAGCGGGAAAATTTAGTTTTACTGAACTGTCAAAAACTTGTCAAGAGCAAATACGGGCTATGAACAAAACAATATACAATTATGTGTTAATGGTATACGACCTGTAGACCTATATTAGTCTTAAACCGCATTCCCTCATGAAGATCGTATTTTCCTCATCAGCCGCCGAAATCGTATTTTCTCCTAGCTTATTTTATGTGTTTAGGTCGGGCTTTTTATTAATGCCCTAGAGTTTTATCCAAACATTATAAATAGAACCTTCTAGGGTAGATTAGAATCATCCCACAGTGTGCAGTATATCAGGGTTTCGAGTGTCGTAGCCGTAGGGTGCGACAGAGTTTCTAGGGTTTCTAGAGTTCCAAGGCCGCAACGGCGACGCCGTAGAGTTATATTTTCCTTCTCTTGTAAGTACTTTTCCGCCTTGATATTTATGAAGACTCCTCTTATTTTATCTTGTTTGGCTTATTCTTCTCGATCTAAGGATTGAATGATCTCTATAATAGTTTGATTTATTATCGCATATATGTTTGTGAATTGAGATTGCGATATTGTTTCTTTTCAAAGTGTTTTATTACTACCTTTTAATTACCTTCGAAGAAGTAGCGTTTTTAATTGGTTTAGATAAAACAAAGTGAAAAATCAAACACTTTGTTTTATTAGATTTATTGAAAAGATCTTGATTTAAAAGGTGAAGTCTAATTTATGTTTCGAGGATTTTTAACTATCGTAGAAAGTTCCGGTCTTTGTACCTTTTAACAATGAAGAGCTAAACATTTTTACTTGGTCTTTTTCGGATTTCTAAATGCTTCATGGGTTTTCCTATACTAGATGAACCGCTTGATTGAGAGCTACGTGAGTTGGAAAGCACGATCTTGGTTTGTCTATGCTCAAGGCTATTTTAGATGGTTACCTTCAATGTTTATATATCAATATTCATGAGTCTCCTATATGCAATATTACTTTAATTTATTGTAGTGGGATTCTTGTTTACTTAGATCACCTTCTCTCCTCATTCTTGTTACCAGCAATCATTGCTTTCTAGTTCTCTTAGCCTCTTCAAAGACAATTTTTCCTCTTCCCCTTTCTATTTATCTTCTCCCTTTACTTAGCGTAATTACTATCATTTATATCTAAACATACGCGGTCCATGTGATACGATACCCGATTATACTACATCCGATCATGTAATACTTGCGGGAGAGGTTGTTTTATTTCGATTAAACTTCTACGATCATTAATCATCTTCTCTTGTTTCAATTTCCGAATTCAGCGAGCAACATTTGTACTACAAACTAATCGGCCGACCCCCTATAGTTAATCGACTAACTTCTTTTTCGATTAATAATAAAGTTTGTGAGTATTATTCAGGAATGTTCGGCTAATCCTCATCTTTTTTAGGGTCTGAAGAGCCCGACTACATTGAGCTATGATATTGAACTGATTCTATAATTGTTGGATGTTTGCCAATATAAGTTATGATAGTATTTGGATTGTTCCTTGCAAAATGCGAGAACCGAGTTTGAAATCTTCCTTTGTTATGTGTTCTTCAAGGTGTTGATGGCAAAATGTGAGAGTCCAGTCACTCATGCCTCCGTACTAAGTTCGATGTGAAGAATAAGTTTTGTATTTGGTACATGACAATCAACGGGGTGGCAACCATTGATGTATGCCAAGCAAAGTCTTTACCACGTGACATTCAAAAAAATTATCTCCCGCATAACTTGACATAAATTCAATTGTGGAATTGTCCATTGAGATCTATTTTATATGCATGTTTGTGATGACTTGGATTCCATAATTGTTTTGTTGATTAATTATCTCATTCTTATTCTCCCTCTCTTGAATTATATGGTTTCGAAATATACAATTCCCCCTCTCCATTAGTGCTTCTGTTTTACAAGAAGTTTCTAGTGGAGGCCGATCATCCTAGCTTTGAATCTTGGTTTCTTTTGCTTCGTTTTTGCTTTTGCTTTTGTGTTTAAAATTTAACAAATAAATATGTAAAAGATTTGTGTTTGTGTGATATTGATTTGAAGGTAATGGATGAAGGTGATGGATGAAGGTGAAGTTTCAAGATTTGTGTTTGTGTGAGATTGCTTGGAATAAAAAAGAGAATCAATGTGAGATTGCTTGGGCCTAGGGGTCTATATAACAATATGAATTGTGTGATTTAAACATTAATTTAATTCCATAGACTCGCATATGATTTCTCATAACGTGATATTCAAAATTCCTGATATCTACTGGGCAATCGCAATCTACGTGCACTAACAAATCACTTTCTTACGGAGTTACGGGTATATGTATGCTTTTGCATAATTCATTCTTTTCAAAATAGGTGGATTTTCTGTGAACCTAATAAAACTCTTTTTTATAATAATTTGTAAAGGGTAACACACCGTTTTAATATGGGTAAAAGGAAAGGAAAATCTAATTTATATACATATATTAAAGCATAAAACCATTTACACCCCGTGTCAATCTCTTATAAACTTTGTGCATGTCATTTTATCGTGCATTTGTATTTTATAATTATTCTAAATTAATAAATAAACAAAATATGATTGGTATAGATAATTGTTTCCATTTTATACTTACCACAATCTTCAACATACCTTTGTGATATTCTTATAAAAAAAAAGATTGATTTTATTTTTGACTTTTATGTAGATGATTACTAGCTTTCTATACCAAGGCACGGATATCATTTTTAAGTTTAACAAGATAAATATTTTTTTTTACAAAACACTTTTTATTAAATTAATTATATTTTAGATAAAAAAAAAGTCTAATACATAATCGAATTTTTCATATCTTGTATAATATAAGAGTGCAAAAATAAGTTAATCTCAACTGATTATCTATAAAGATAATAAAGTGAAATAAATATTTTAAAAAAAATTTAAAAAATTTAAATTGAAATGTAAACGTTTAAAATATATATATATATATATATATATATATAACAAAATTGTTAGGGAATTTAAAATACGATATTTACAAAATATTTACATTTGAGAGAGAGAGAGAGAGAGAGAGAGAGAGAGAGAGAGAGAGAGAGAGAGGAGAGAGAGAGAGAGAGAGAGAGAGAGAGAGAGAGAGAGAGAGAGAGAGAGAGAGAGAGAGAGAGAGAGAGAGAGAGAGAGAGAGCCATTGTTACGGTACGAAATAAGAACCTACATGAGTCGTCGGATTATATGATGGACGTCCAAGATTTAGTGAATTATATAAGGTAACCGTGCATTGTCTTGATTAGATAATTTATTTATTAGGTAATTAAGTATAAATGACATTTAAAATCATTACCAATTAGGAAACAAAATATTGTTATTGTGCTTTGTTCAAATTTGTTTTAGTAAATTCTATTATGAATATAAATTAAAAATATTAATGATTTCTTTATTCGTGTTTATATTTAAAGAAATATCCGGGTTATATTTTTGGGTGAAAATGGTAAGTGTATAGATTTTTTATCAAGGAAACAAAGTGTGTAGACAAATTTTATAGAAACACTAACTATGCACTTTCTATTTGTGAAGGGACCCAACGTTATACTCTGTTACCCAACTCTGTTACCCAACCTTGTTACCCAACCTTGTTACCCAACCTTGTTACCCAACATTGTTACCCAACGTTATACTCTGTTACCCAACTTTGTTACCCAACTTCGTTGTTACCCGATTTTAATACCCAACGTTCTACATCCAAATTCACTTATGTTACCCAACTTCGTTGTTACCCGATTTTAATACCCAACGTTCTATATCCAACTTCACTTTGGTTACCCAACTTCGTTGTTACCCGATTTTAATACCCAACGTTTTATATCCAAGTTCACTTCGGTTACCCAACTTCGTACTTACCCGATTTTAATACCCAACGTTCTACATCCAAATTCACTTATGTTACCCAACTTCGTTGTTACCCGATTTTAATACCCAACGTTCTACATCCAAATTCACTTATGTTACCCAACTTCGTTGTTACCTGATTTTAATACCCAACGTTATACATCCAAATTCACTTATGTTACCCAACTTCGTTGTTACCCGATTTTAATACCCAACGTTCTATATCCAACTTCACTTTAGTTACCCAACTTCGTTGTTACCCGGTTTTAATACCCAACGTTCTATATCCAAATTCACTTCGGTTACCCAACTTCGTACTTACCCGATTTTAATACCCAACGTTACATATTCAACTTCACTTCGGTTACCCAACGTTACATATTCAACTTTGGTTACCCACTATTATTTACCCGGATATAACAAATATATCCGGACTGGTTCAGTTTCTGGTCCAAACTTTATATATGTAACGGTCCTAATGACATATTGAGTTCATAAAATTCAGTTAGGTTCAAACCATATGCACATTTAAGCCAAAATGATCAAAACATGTATTTATTTTTTGAACTTTGCAAACTGATTTAAGAATTCAAGTCTTGAATATTTAACAATAGATATAATAAATAATAAACACTACTTGAGGAAGGGGTCCTAGAGCATAAGTGTCATCATCCTCTGCTATTACAAGGACCTTATCACCTTCTTTTAAAACATAACTATCCTCTGGGTTCAATTTAATTTTTCCACCATTAGCAACAACCTTCACTCCACCAGGCACGACATCTGAAAATGAGATTGTATTAGCTTCAGTAAATAGATATGATATGGAAAATCCTAAGTATACATCTCTCTATTGTGATAGTAATCAACAAAACTAATAAGTTGCTGAAAATACTTTCAAACTCCGTATGGACTGTTCCTCATGCTTATCCAATTCATTCAACCCAAAGATCGTACGTCGTGTCTCCACCTCCTCACTCGAGAGACCATGATTGTGGCTCACGCCACATTTCTCCTCACATTCCTTGACATCATTTGCCCATGCTGCAAAGGTATCTTCGTTCTTTACCCCTCATGCTTTGTATTCTTCTCACAAACACTATAACAGTTCTCTCCATTGACAGGTTTTTTCTTGGTATTCATCAAACTCCCAAATATTCGAACTCCAGTCCTCGACATGACTAACTACAAATATCAATGTACTTGATCAACACTAGGCATCATCAAATAAGCCATACAAGCAGTTTCTAAATGTCAAATTGTATTAATCATGTGATGGAGTTGTCAACTGCAATTGAGATATGTATAACTTTCGTTAACAAACATCGGCAAGCTCAACTAGCTCATGAACATATATTCAAGCATTTCTTATTCAAAAGTAGAGCTTCGTGAACTTAGATTTCGTATGAAGCAGTGAATTTTCAAAAAAAAAATCAGACATATGCAAACCAATTCCCAAGAAATATGGAAGATGAAGATTATACTAACTGATATGACTAAAGATAAGTTTTAACAGAAACATGGGCTGATTCTCGAATAAAAATATCAAGAGGAGGCCTCAAAACATTGTTTGTTGCCTTGTACCAAGCAGCTACTGTCATTGCTCCTGCATCCGGAATTGATGCAATGATTCTACTCAAAACATAGGCAAACTAGTTTAAATAGTCGGTGTTGGATGTTAACTGAGCAGAGGGCAAAGTGATTTTTTTTTGTGTCTGACCAGCAAAATATAATGCTGGATCCTTAAAACAAGGAACTTGAAAAGAGATTGTCAAGAATGTGATGCAAAAACTTGTCCTGTATAGCCCAGTGAGAAATGAAGTCCAACATGTAAGAGCCGTAATCTTTCGGACCGAGATTGGTATTTGACCGAGACGAACTTTGGCCGAGATTAGCTTTGCCGCCCCTGCGGCCAATCCCGCCGCCCCTGCGGCGCACCGCACCCGCGGGCACTCCTACCGCCCCTGCGGATTACGGCGGCTCAGCCGTTTTCCTTGACCTCTTGACTCGTGCTTTACCCTTAACCTTATTTCTTTCTTCTACTTGCTGAGCAAGGGTTTCATTCACTTTGTTCTCATCCCATTCCAGGCTTCCTACGTCCACCTTGCTTATCCTTTTTCCCTCGTGAGTTTGATCTTGTTTCCCTTGTGAGTTTGATCTTGTTTCCCTTGGAGTTTGACTTTGAAAGTGTACCTTGTGGTTGATGATGATGCTAGTGTTTGTTGTTGCTGAGCTTGAGGCAAGCTTGTGTTGTGTGTGACCTTTCCCTACAGCCTTAGATTCCAAGTGTGGTAAGGATCTTCTTGCTTCTCTTCTTCCTTTCTTGTTCTTCCTTCCTAGCTTAGGATTAGATGCTTGCATAGATGTGTATTGATGGTTGTATGTGTATACTTATGTATGTGTACGAATCTGGAAGAGAGTAGACGTGATTGATCACGTGAAAGAGCCGAGGAGGAGATTGCAGAATCGTTTCTGCGTTTTCACCGCCCCTGCGGCCAGGAGTCACCGCCCCCGCGGCGACAGTGTCCAGCGCCAGCGGCTGCCCGCGTCCCGTGTCACCGCACCCGCGGCCACGTTCCGCCGCTCCCGCGGCCATCTGTTTTCGCCCCTGCGCCTTTGTGTTCCGCAGGTGCGTTTTGATCCTGGCTCTACCTAAAGCTAGGTAGATCCTTTCCTTTCTAGTATGAGAAACTTAGTACCATGCTAGGATTCGGATATTGATGATTACGGTATGGAATTTCCGGTTAGGGCTTTGAGGTTTACGAGTTGGAATTGATCCCTTATGGATCCCTTGGGTCTAGGTGTGACCCTTTGTGTGATAGGATTGTGATATATGTACGTGTGCCTTGTATAGGTTGTGTTGTCCTCCAGTTTGGAGTAGACGTTTTGAGAGTGGATCATACTTGAGTTACTTCTGAGATCGAGGTAAGTCCATAAGACTTACTTAGCTACTATCCTTATATTGGATGTATGCTTGAGTGATGTTTGCTATATGCTTTATAGCATGATTAGAAATAGGATTACGAGTATGATTATGTTATGATGGTCACAGACCTATCTTTATTATACTGACCGCCCATCGTAGTGGCTGTGATAACCTTTCCCTTTCATCCCGCCGTGGAGTCTGGGAGGTTCTCTGTAGTCAGGCCAGTACTGGTATAAAGGAAGGCCCTCACCATTCCCACAGGGTACACGGGAGGTGTGCTGATACTACCCCAGCTGGTTAGAGTACTCAGAGGCGGGGATCATATTCCTCGTGTCACCTATCTTCATATATATACATATTTTATACGATTGATTGATTCACTTATTAAAGATAATAAACCGGGTGAATGTGTGATACCATGATGAGTTGTTATCTTTTATATGATGTGTGATTGTGCTCTTGCTTCTCTTATATATGTGTATAGTTAGCTAACGGTTTCATACCGTGTTGTAGTTCCTTCGCAGGTTAGGAGGACTGAGGAGTGATCCAGTGGGGTGATCTGCTGAGGGTTCCGTACACTGGGCATATTTGTGGGATTTTGGGGTTGTTATCGGTTGTACGGCTTTTGGTTTAACTTTTGTACTCAGCAGTACCATGTATACTCTTTTGACATGTACATATTTATATCAGTTTCATGTTTTGTTTTAATCTGTTAGTGCCTTGTTGTAAGGTTCAGTGAAGTTGTTGTCAGGCTAGGGTCAGGATCCATTGTGAGATCCTAGCCCAGTAGCGCCTCGAGTCCTACGGATTCGGGGTGTTACAAAGTTGGTATCAGAGCCCAGGTTGACAACAATGGCACTAGTAATCTGCAATAAGTACGAATGGATAAATAAACAGAACCCGAAAAGGGGTCTGACTTTTAAAAGGTTTGGTTTCGAAATGAGTACAAATGTTTTGGGTTACCGTGTACGTGAACCATCGCCCCTCTGAAGATCTCGACAGTTTATATATAGATATTCTATCATGATTGATTTGATACATACATACGGCATATATATAGCCTTCTAAGCTAGGTTTACGTCTTCTGCAGATGGTTCAGACTAGAACCCTCCCTGCAGCAAGACGTGGTAGAGGTAGACCTCCTCTCGGTAGAGGACGAGGTCAGGTTCCTGCTGTTGATCCACGCGCAGCAGGGGGGTACATGAGGAAGTTGCTGAGAGTGCCGTTCCTGAGAATAGGAACGAGGCTGCTGAGAGACAGGGGTCACAGAGAGCCCAGTCTGCTGATTCTGGTCGCATTTCTATGGGTAGATCAGAGTATCAGGCTCATATCAGACGTGTAGAGGAGGCTGTCAGAGCCGGCAGACGTGTCCTAGATTTACCGACATAGGAGGGACCATCTGAGAGGTCCCACACCGTTACTCAGGTACCAGCTGTACAGGTACCTGCTGCTGAGATTCCTCCGGTTCGGGAAGAGCATAGAGGGCCCAGACCAGACAGTTGGTTGAAGGCATTTCGTCAGATGGGAGTACCCCCTTTCACTGGGAGTGTGGGGTTAGAGGTTGAGCTCTGGTTAGGACACGTAGACTCAGCTCTGGAGTCTATTCGATGTCCAGCTGATAGACAGATAGAGTTGGTACAGAGTCTGTTCAGGGAGTTAGCTCAACACTGGTGGAGATCTGTACGAGTACAGGTTACCAGTTATACGCAGATGAAGACGATGATTAGAGAGCGTTTCTGCCCTGCCTCATTGAGGAGGGAGAAACTGCGGGATTTCATGGAGGCTGGGTTTGATGATGTGCCTGTTTCTGAGGCCATCAAGAGATTCCAGGAGGAGCTGGCCTTGCTGGGACCAGCGGCCCCTGCTGCTGATCAGCATGTATATCTGTTTTCCCGACGTCTGAGGGATGCCACCAAGGCCTATATGGCCGGGTTTCATTGTGAGTCCTTGATGGACTATCAGGATAGAGCTTCCGATTATGAGCGGGAGCGAGCTGGACAGAGGAGAGCTTCTCAGACCGGGAGGTCTGAGAAGAGACAACGTACCGGGCAGACCAGTGGTACAGCTGGAGCTGCTAGTGTTGGGGGTACCCAGAGACGTCAGGGTCGTTCTGTATCTGCACCGGTTACAGAGAAGGGACGACAGTGTTTTAACTGTGGAGATCCAGGGCATCTGAAGCCCGAGTGTACGAGACCACTGGTGATGTGTTTTACTTGTGGCCGACAGGGCCATAGAGCTGTTTACTGCCGCCAGGGCGGAGCTGCATCACAGCAGGGTTCTACTCCTGCCAGTGTACCAGGAGGGGGGCAGAGACCACCCCAGCAGCAGACTCAGGGACAGCAGAGAGTCCCAGACCGCCCTACGACGCAGGGATCTGCTCCTGGGCCGAGTAGAGGCAGAGGCCGTGGTGGAGGCACCACTGATACCAGAGGCCCACAGGGTTGTGTTTTTGAGCTGAGGAGTGCAGAGGAGCCAGCTGCACCTACGGCTACAGGTACCATTCTGATTCATGGTTTACCTGTTAGAGTTTTATTTGATACTGGTGCTACGCACTCTTTTATTTCTGATGCCTGTGTAGAGCGTCTTGGATTAGATACAGTTGAGGGGATGCCCTTTATTATAGGGCTACCCAATAGTAGTAGGGTGAGAGGTACCCGTGAGATTCATGGTTGTCCCATTACTGTAGGGACCCGAGTGTTATTAGTTGACTTCTTTGTCATGCCATTAGAGCATGAAGAAGTTGTTTTAGGTATGGACTGGATGGATAGACATTCCGCAGTCTTAGATGTAGGTAGGAGGACCGTTACCCTTTCTACCGAGTTAGGACATATTGAGGTTTTCCGAGGTTGGGACCTTGGAAAGGTAGGCACAGTTATCAGTGCGATACGAGCAGCCGGACTGATTGCACAGGGTTGCGAGGCCTTCCGGTGTTATGCCATGAAGGAGGGGGAGAGTCCAGCATTAGAGGATATCCCGGTTGTTTGTGAGTACATAGATGTGTTTGCTGAGCCGTCTAGTTTACCGCCTCAGAGGAGTGTGGATTTTGGGATTGAGTTAGAGCCTGGTACGAGACCGATCTCGAAGGCCCCATACCGGATGGCGCCTGTCGAGATGCTGGAGCTGAAGAGGCAACTTGAGGAGTTGGCCGAGAAGGGCTTCATTCGCCCTAGTGTGTCCCCATGGGGAGCACCTGTTCTCTTCGTACGGAAGAAGGACGGATCGCTGAGATTGTGCATAGATTACAGAGAGCTGAATGAGGTGACCATCAAGAACAAGTATCCACTGCCGCGTATTGATGATTTGTTAGATCAGTTACAGGGAGCGACTGTGTTCTCCAGGATAGACCTGCGTTCCTGGTATCACCAGCTGAGGGTGAGGGAGCAGGATGTGCACAAGACAGCATTCCGGACCAGATATGGCCACTACGAGTTTGTAGTGATGCCATTTGGGCTTACGAATGCCCCAGCCGTCTTTATGGAGTTGATGAACAGTATCTTCATCGACTTCCTGGATCAGTTTGTAGTGGTTTTTATTGATGATATTCTGGTATACTCTCGTAGCAGTGAGGAGCATGCAGGACACCTGAGGACTGTATTGCAGGTTTTGCGGGATAGAGAACTTTATGCTAAGTTCTCTAAGTGTGAGTTCTGGATGCCAGAAGTAGCATTCTTGGGTCACGTGGTTTCAGCTGATGGGATCAAGGTGGATCCAGCGAAGATTGAGGCTGTAGCAGCTTGGACGACACCGACGAACGTCAAGGAAGTACGTAGTTTCCTTGGCCTAGCCGGTTATTACAGACGCTTCGTGGAGGGTTTTTCTGTGATTGCCCGTCCACTGACGAGTTTACTAAGGAAGACTACCAGATTCGTGTGGTCTGATCAGTGCAGACAGAGTTTTGAGGAGTTGAAGAGGCGTTTGACTTCTGCTCCTATTTTGGCACAGCCAGAGGGTACTGAGGACTTGGTGGTTTACAGTGATGCATCCAAGCTAGGCTTGGGATGTGTTTTGATGCAGCGAGGTAGAGTTATTGCATATGCGTCTCGACAGTTGAAGACGTATGAGGAGAACTACCCGACTCATGATCTGGAGTTGGCAGCGGTAGTTCATGCACTGAAGATCTGGAGACATTACTTATATGGTGCTACGTGTCAGATCTTCACAGACCATAAGAGTCTGAAGTACATTTTCACGCAGCGGGAATTGAATAACCGCCAGCGTAGGTGGCTCGAGTTGATTAAGGACTTTGATTTAGAGATCTTGTACCATCCAGGGAAGGCGAACGTTGTCGCCGACGCCCTGAGCAGGAAGACGCCTCGAGAGTAGGCGATTGCGAGATTGACAATTCAGCGCCAGTTGCAGAGAGATTTGATCTGGCTAGAGTTGGACATCCAGTTTCCTGATGAGGATGTCCAGCTGCGTACTTTAGAGGTTCTTCCTGATCTGTTGGACGAGATCCGACAGAAACAGGAAACCTGCCCGACCTTACAGAGGATTAGAGATAGGATGTCTCGAGACGAGGCACCACAGTTCCTGCTTGGAGCAGACGGAGTTGTGAGACGCCGTGGTCGCGTCTGTGTACCTGCTGATACAGAGCTGAGGCAGAGGATCTTACAGGAGGCTCACTGTACCCCTTACTCTGTACATCTAGGTACGAGTAAGATGTATTAGGACTTGAGATGTATATATTGGTGGGGAGGGCTGAAGCCCGATGTAGCCAGATTTGTAGCACAGTGTGCGACCTGTCAGCAGGTCAAGATTGAGCATTTCAGACCTGGGGCGAGCTTCATCCACTTCCTGTTCCACAGAGGAAGTGGGAAGACGTCACCATGGATTTTGTGACCGGGTTGAGATTGAGTCGGAGTTTTGATGCCATCTGGGTTATAGTGGACCGGTTGACGAAGACGGCACGTTTCCTTCCTATCAGAGAGACGTGGCCGGTGAGCAGATTAGCTGAGGAGTACACTAGGCATATAGTGAGACTCCATGGTGTACCGAGGACGATCGTCTCAGATAGAGATGGAAGATTTACCTCGAGATTCTGGCAGCAGATCCAAACTGCCTTGGGGACGAGTTTGCATTTTACGACGGTGTTTCATCCTCAGACAGATGGTCAGTCAGAGAGGACCATTCAGACTCTGGAGGATATGCTGCGAGCTTGTGTGTTGGATTGGGGACAGGTGTGGACAGATCATCTTCCGCTTGTTGAGTTCTCCTACAACAACAACTGGCATGCATCTATTGGGATGGCCCCATATGAGGCACTGTATGGACAGAGATGTCGTACCCCGTTATGTTGGGATGAGCGGAGCAGTATGAGTGATTTAGCGCCTGATCAGATTCAGGATGATGTAGCTCGGGTAGCATTGATTAAAGAGCGTATGCTGACTGCATAGAGCCGTCAGAAGTCTTATGCTGACAAGAGGCGTAGACCTCTAGAGTTCAGGGTTGGAGCCCATGTGTGGTTGAGAGTGTCTCCGACACGAGGTGTTAGACGTTTTGGCATTAAGGGAAAGTTGAGTCCCCGATATGTCGGACCGTTCGAGATTCTGGATCGAGTTGGGAGTGCAGCATACATATTAGCCTTGCCTCCGAGATTAGAGGGTGTTCACCCTGTGTTTCACGTGTCTCAACTGAGGGAGTATATACCAGATCCGAGACACATTGTGAGTTATGAGGATTTAGTGGTTGAGCCGGACCACACTTTTGTAGAGCATCCGATTGCAGTCCTAGAGCGAGGTATTAGACGCCTGCGTTCGAAGGACATTCCTATGTTGAGGATACAGTGGTCGAGACGAGGACCTGAGGAGGCTACATGGGAGACTGAGGATAGTATCCAGAGGAACTATCCAGAGTTCTATGCTGGGTTAGATACATCAGTAGGATCACCGAGTAGATCTTAGTACTAGCTTGGTGAGTCTTATCTGTTTATGTGTGTATGTGCTTATATGCCATGTTGTGTTTTGTTCATGCTAGCTTGATGTGATTTATGATCTGATTAGATCTTGTATGCTGGTATGATTATTGTTATAGCTGGAGATGGTTCTTTCCTCCATGCTATTGTGATGCGATAGGTTTAGCTGGAGATGGTTCTTTCCTCCATGCTATTTTGATGGACATAGTAGTGCCGGAGATGTTCTACCTCCATGCCTTTCTGTTATAGATATGTTTTGGCTAGAGATGTACTTCCTCTATGCCCTTGTGATATGATGATGACTACGGGAGAGGTTTTTCCTCCCTGCTTGTGTTTGAGGTTTTGCAAGTTTCGGGACGAAACTTGTTTTTAGGGGGGTGAGGTGTAAGAGCCGTAATCTTTCGGACCGAGATTGGTATTTGACCGAGACGAACTTTGGCCGAGATTAGCTTTGCCGCCCCTACGTCCCGCCGCCCCTGCGGCGCACCGCACCCGCGGGCACTCCTACCGCCCCTGCGGATTACGGCGGCTGCAGCCGTTTTCCTTGACCTCTTGACTCGTGCTTTACCCTTAACCTTATTTCTTTCTTCTACTTGCTGAGCAAGGGTTTCATTCACTTTGTTCTCATCCCATTCCAGGCTTCCTACGTCCACCTTGCTTATCCTTCTTCCCTCGTGAGTTTGATCTTGTTTCCCTTGTGAGTTTGATCTTGTTTCCCTTGGAGTTTGACTTTGAAAGTGTACCTTGTGGTTGATGATGATGCTAGTGTTTGTTGTTGCTGAGCTTGAGGCAAGCTTGTGTTGTGTGTGACCTTTCCCTGCAGCCTTAGATTCCAAGTGTGGTAAGGATCTTCTTGCTTCTCTTCTTCCTTTCTTGTTCTTCCTTCCTAGCTTAGGATTAGATGCTTGCATAGATGTGTATTGATGGTTGTATGTGTATACTTATGTATGTGTACGAATCTGGAAGAGAGTAGACGTGATTGATCACGTGAAAGAGCCGAGGAGGAGATTGTAGAATCGTTTCTGCGTTTTCACCGCCCCTGCGGCCAGGAGTCACCGCCCCCGCGGCGACAGTGTCCAGCGCCAGCGGCTGCCCGCGTCCCGTGTCACCGCCCCAGCGGCCACGTTCCGCCGCTCCCGCGGCCATCTGTTTTCGCCCTTGCGCCTTTGTGTTCCGCAGGTGCGTTTTGATCTTGGCTCTACCTAAAGCTAGGTAGATCCTTTCCTTTCTAGTATGAGAAACTTAGTACCATGCTAGGATTCGGATATTGATGATTACGGTATGGAATTGCCGGTTAGGGCTTTGAGGTTTACGAGTTGGAATTGATCCCTTATGGATCCCTTGGGTCTAGGTGTGACCCTTTGTGTGATAGGATTGTGATATATGTACGTGTGCCTTGTATAGGTTGTGCTGTCCTCCAGTTTGGAGTAGATGTTTTGAGAGTGGATCATACTTGAGTTACTTCTGAGATCGAGGTAAGTCCATAAGACTTACTTAGCTACTATCCTTATATTGGATGTATGCTTGAGTGGTGTTTGCTATATGCTTTATAGCATGATTAGGAATAGGATTACGAGTATGATTATGTTATGATGGTCACGGACCTATCTTTATTATACTGACCGCCCATCGTAGTGGCTGTGATAACCTTTCCCTTTCATCCCGCCGTGGAGTCTGGGAGGTTCTCTGTAGTCAGGCCAGTACTGGTATAAAGGAAGGCCCTCACCATTCCCACAGGGTACACGGGAGGTGTGCTGATACTACCCCAGCTGGTTAGAGTACTCAGAGGCGGGGATCATATTCCTCGTGTCACCTATCTTCATATATATACATATTTTATACGATTGATTGATTCACTTATTAAAGATAATAAACCGGGTGAATGTGTGATACCATGATGAGTTGTTATCTTTTATATGATGTGTGATTGTGCTCTTGCTTCTCTTATATATGTGTATAGTTAGCTAACGGTTTCATACCGTGTTGTAGTTCCTTCGCAGGTTAGGAGGACTGAGGAGTGATCCAGTGGGGTGATCTGCTGAGGGTTCCGTACACTGGGCATATTTGTGGGATTTTGGGGTTGTTATCGGTTGTACGGCTTTTGGTTTAACTTTTGTACTCAGCAGTACCATGTATACTCTTTTGACATGTACATATTTATATCAGTTTCATGTTTTGTTTTAATCTGTTAGTGCCTTGTTGTAAGGTTCAGTGAAGTTGTTGTCAGGCTAGGGTCAGGATCCATTGTGAGATCCTAGCCCAGTAGCGCCTCGAGTCCTACGGATTCGGGGTGTTACACAACACACATAATTCAATAACCCACAAGATTGCAATTGGAAGTACTAGCCTCACAACAGGATGTAGAAGTCAACAATAAAGCATGAAATTATTCTACCTTCAGTTCAAAGAAAATCACGGGATTAGGGTCACAAATGGATGATAGCAGCATCCCTTTCGCTTGGCTGGGACATCGAGGAATGACAACCTGGTGAAGAACTAATAGAGAGCAATGTCAGTTCATGCAACAAAACAAGTAGGAATAATAACATCTGAATGATTATACCTGTGATGCATGATAAGTAGTAGATGTATACCTTGAGACCAGGAACGTGACAGAAGAAAGCCTCAGGAGACTGGAATGATAATGACCCCATGGCCAACAACACCATATGGAGACATTATTGTCAAGCCTAGAAAGACAGGTGGATCGATTGATCGCTAGAGGCGATAGCGTCATCGTTGTCGTCGATAATTTCTTCACTGGGAGGAAGGAGAATGTCGCTCACCATTTCGGAAACCCTAATTTTGATCGTTGGGGAAAAATCGAGTGATTAACTACAATTCTAGGGTTCCTGAGACGGTCGAATCGGGGGAGAAATCGAGTTCTAGAGTACGAAGGAAGAACGAAGGAGGAGAAATTGTTGAATTTCAGAGAAACGAAGGATCGAGTTCCAGAGGACGAACGAGGAACGAAATCGCCTGAGATGAGAGCGGGGAAGAGAGAGAGAGAGAGGTGAGAGAGGAAAAAAATTAAAAAATCCTATTTACACCTACATAGTTAATACCCATTAATAATCTTACCTACATACCTAGTGTACCTAATAAAAAAAGAGCATTTATACCCCATTTAACTCTATATTTTTTTATAAATTTATATTTACTATCAAGTATTATACAAAGAGCTTGCACGAGTATGTTTTTTTTAAAGTATGCACGATTAAATATTATTGCACGTGTAGTTTAAATATTACACATTTTATGTACCGTTTTATTTATAATTACACATATATTTTATGTTTTTTTTGAAAGCATGCACTAGTAAATGAAAGAGAGATAGAAATAGAATGTTTACTCGTGTAATATTAAATGAATGAGAGATAATATGCAGGAGTAAGTTGCATTGAGTGCACCAGTAAGTATTGCACAAGTAAGTGCACTAGTAAATATTACACGTTTTATGTTTTTTTAAAGCATGCACGAGTAAGTGCAAATGAACATCAATGTGCATGTGCATGCATTGGTTGTGCACATGTACATTTCGTGCATATATTATAATATTACACAATGTACGATCAAATGATATGTATCATGCACGTTAAGTTCGATTTATGAGCAAGACGCCGGAATGGGTAAAATAAACAAAATCGAATAATAGTTTATCTTAATTGTGTCAAGTTATATATAATGGTAGTAAATATCTTTTGAAGTTTAAAAGGTAACCATATATATATCTATCCTAAAATATCAATCATCTAATTAATATGCAAAAATAATATTGAATCATGATCGTTGATTTTATTTAATCATGTGGTCTAAATTGGTTCTTATTTCTTACCGTAACTATGGTTCTTACTTGATCCTATCCCTATATATATATATACATATATATATATATATATATATATATATATATATATATATATATATAAATTTTAGAACATAAAATTATCTAATCATCTTATGATTAAAAGTGGAAAGATTTAAAAAAAATAATTGATAAGATATCTTAAAATATGTAAAAGATTGTGGTAATATTAAAAAGTAGGATATTAAATTATTGTTGATCGTACAAATTTAACATATCTATATACTACTATTAAAGTCAAAGCATTTACTCTCTTCTGGTGCTTCCTCAAATTTTTTTTTGCCACGTGTCAATTTATTAGAATTTTGAGCTTTTTTGTTGCCATATTAGAATCATATAATAACTCTTCTACAATGCTTAATATTTAAATTTTAAAAACTATCTTATAATAGATAATAGATAATTATTTACAAATCTTACTTTTAAAAATATCTATATTACACTATATATAATTTTTATGATTAATTTTGTTTGAGTTTATCCCAAATCTTAATAACTTAATACTATTACAAATTACTCATAAATTGGTGATTTTGCAGAAAATATCATTTTTATGGGTTTGATAATGAAATCCTTCAATACATATCTTAAAAGTGTTTTAGTTCAACTTTTATTTTTATGATTAATTTTGTTTGAGTTTATCCTAAACTTTAATAATGTAATACTATAACAAAAATATTTTCAGGCTAACAAACCAAGTTTGTAATATTTTAGGGTATATAGTTTAAACAAATGGAATATTTTGGTATATATACTCAGATGAACAATACCCAAATAAAAAATGTATTGAATTTTTTTAAAAATCAATAGTATTTGATATACATGTAATAAGGATCGGATGATAAAACAATGTACACATTTATAATTTAGTGAATAATTAATTTGTAAATTTTAAATCTTTTGACGGATAAATAACCAAATAAAAAAGAATGAAGGATACTACCCAATACAATTGCCTTATTTTTATTTTTTTGGTGGGAAATACAATTGCCTAATTGCCAAAAAAGAAATAACGAAGGATATTACCCAATACAGTTGCCTTATCTATATACTACTATTAAAGTCAAAGCATTTACTCTCTTCTGGTGCTTTCTCAATTTTTTTTTTGCCACGTGTCAATTTATTAGAATTTTGAGCTTTTTTGTTGCCATATTAGAATCATATAATAATTCTTCTACAATGCTTAATATTTAAATTTAAAAACTATCTTATAATAGATAATAGATTATTATTTACCAATCTTACTTTTAAAAATATCTATATTACACTATATATAATTTTTATGATTAATTTTGTTTGAGTTTATCCCAAATCTTAATAACTTAATACTATTACAAATTACTCATAAATTGGTGATTTTGCAGAAAATATCATTTTTGTGGGTTTGATAATGAAATCCTTCAATGCATATCTTAAAAGTGTTTTAGTTCAACTTTTATTTTTATGATTAATTTTGTTTGAGTTTATCCTAAACTTTAATAATGTAATACTATAACAAAAATATTTTAAGGCTAACAAACCAAGTTTGTTGTAACACCCCAAATCTGCGGGACTCGGGGTGCTACTGGGCGAAACCTCACAATGGGTCCCGACCCTTAGCTTGACAACAATTTCACCGGACCTTCCAACAAGGCACAAATAAAGGCGAAAACTCAAAACGTTTTTAATGTATGCGGAAACCAAAAAGTAAGAAACAACAACTTGGAAACTCAGCCGAGTCCTCAAAACAACACAACTCTAATACGAAACTTAAACCGTACAACATAAACCACAATACGAAAACATAACCCAAAAACATCCCCGTCCTATAATGTACGGAGACCCCGGCTTTCCACTCCTCCACCTCACTCTGCGGCATCCCTAACCTGCAAGTCATCTACACAAACGGTTTAAAACCGTTAGCTAATATTCTAAGCATTAGAAAAGCAGTGAAGGCACAAACACATACATAGCACATAACATAAAACACGCAAGTCCATTTTATTATCTTTACATCATTAAGTCGTATCCCGTTCTAATTCAACTTCGGTTGTGACACGAGAACCACCGTGGTCTCGCCTCGGTCCCCCCACCGGCAAAGAATGGTACGGATGCACCCGACCATCTAACCCGCCGGGCAAGTCGCCGAGAATCCCCTAGACCCACGCAAGGCTAGGCAGTATTGTCACCGCCCGTTATCATACACTTGGGCCAAAATATACATATAAGGTCGGTGGTCCTATTTACCGGTGTTATAGTTATAACAAGAACATAAACACACACCACCAAACACACATCGATGCTAATACGTAAAATACGAGCTAAGTAAGTCCGGAGACTTACCTCGTCACCAAACCCAAGTCAACCACACTCTTGCTTCCTTAAGGAGGAAGCCCACAACCTGCTCACAAGAGATATGCATATCAATACATACTCACACTCAAGAAGTCTTAGACTTCACTCTAGTGATCTACGCAAGATCACCTAACCCTCAAATTAGGAAACGCATCCTAGGTCCCAAATACTCATCACACTCTCAACACATGCAACATCCCACAACAGTCCATAATTCCACAAGAGTAATCCTCAACCAAAGAGGCACAAGCTAGCCTAGAAGGTCCATCATGCTCACCTGCTCATATCCATCACTTACATCGAGCCTTAAGGGCTCATAGGTTCACAACCACTAAGTGGCATTCCAAGCTACTCTAGATCCATCCTAGGCATGCTACTAACAAGATCCAACATCAATACTAAGGAAGGAACGAAGAGGAAAGGAGAGGAGGGACCTACTGTTGCCGAAACCGCAGCCGCAGAGTCAAGCCGGCGCCCCCTGCGGACACAGGAGCCGCCCCTGCGGAACAAGGAGCCGCACCCGCGGAGGACTGCGTCGCCTGCCAGGAGCCGCCCCCTCGGTTTTGCCGAGCCTCGCCCGCGCCGGAGACCAGCCGCACCCGCGGCCGTCCGCCGCCGCACCCGCGGCCGTCCGCCGCCGCACCCGCGGCCGTCCGCCGCCGCACCCGCGGCTTGTCACGCCGTGAGTCTGCCGCCGCCCCCGCGGCCATGCCGAGCCGCACTCGCGGTGGTGCTGGTCCGCTCCCGCGGCTGTGCTGAGCCGCCCCTGCGGCTGGCCGCGCCCGCGGGCGTGATGATCCACCCCCGCGGTCGTGTTGTAGAACGTCGTCTTCGATCGTGGATCCTTGGCTCCAAAGTCCTTCTTCTCTTACTAGATCTTCTCCAAACACTCACCACTGGTCTTAGGCACCTCTCCTCGACCTAATCGAGTTAGGAACACAAGCATGCAAAGGACTTGAGTAAAAACTCCTCAAAAGCTTCCTCCATAGCCATGGATGAAGGAGGGAAGAAGAAGAAAGGAAAAACAGCAAGGAAGAGAGGGAGGGAGAGGAAGGAGCTTACCAACAGACTTGAATCCCTTTGTTGCAGTCCCCACACAAAGATCCCAACCAAATGGAAGAAGAGAAGAGAAGAGAGCAAGGAAGCCATGAGAGGAAAGGAAGAGGGATGATTCTAACGTGAAAGAGAGTGGAGGAGAGAGAGGGAGGGGGAGAAGCGCTGCAAAGTGAGGGGACAACGGCTGTCTTGTCCTCTTTTGCCCGGAACGAGGGGTCGGAAATGACCCCTTGTCACTTCGACTCGGAACGAAAGGTCGGAAAGCGAAAAAAAGGGAAAAATGACGAGTCGGCTCGGGATTTTCTTAGGAATAAATCTCGGCTCTCGGCATCTCGGGATTACGGGATAACTACAAGGTGCTCCAAGTCCGGAATTAAATTAATAAAATTCCTGACGTTACATTTGTAATATTTTAGGGTATATAGTTTAAACAAATGAAATATTTTGGTATATATACTCAGATGAACAATACCCAAATAAAAAATATATTGAAATTTTTTTAAAATCAATAGTATTTGGTATGCATGTAATAAGGATCGGATGATAAAACAATGTACACATTTATAATTTAGTGAATAATTAATTTGTAAATTTTAAATCTTTTGACGGATAAATAACCAAATAAAAATTAAAGAATGAAGGATACTACCCAATACAATTGCCTTATTTTTATTTTTTAGGTGGGAAATACAATTGCCTAATTGCAAAAAAGAAATAACGAAGGATATTACCCAATACAGTTGCCTTATTTTTATTTTTATTTTGGTGGGAAATAAATTGCCTTATTTCCAAATAAGAAAGATTCAAGGATACTACCCAATACAATGCTTAATATTTAAATTTAAAAAACTATCTTATAATAGATAATAGATAACTATTTACCAATCTTACTTTTAAAATATCTATATTACACTATATATAATTTTTATGATTAATTTTGTTTGAGTTATCCCAAATCTTAATAACTTAATACTATTATATTTGCCTTATTGCCAAAAAAGAAATAACGAAGGATATTACCCAATACAGTTGCCTTATTTTTATTTTTTTGGGTGGGAAATAAAATTGCCTTATTTTCAAATAAGAAAGATCTAAGGATACTACCCAATACAATTTTCAAATAAGAAAGTTCGGATGATATTTACCAAAAAAAAATTGCCTTATTGCGTTAATAGAAATAAATAAGTAAATTGTGTGTCATAGATAGTAATTCCAAAGATGTGCTTCCTAGAAATAAATTTAGAATCAAATATAAACTATAAATCATAATAGATAATAATTAATTAATATCTTCCCAAAAATTTTAAATAAAGTTTTAAACAATAGTATTTGGTAGACATGTAATAAGGATCGGATGATAAAACAATGTACACATTTATAATTTAGTGAATAACTAATTTGTAAAATTTATATCTTTTGACAGATAAATAACCAAATAAAAAAGAACGAAGGATACTACCAATACAATTGCCTTATTTTTATTTTTAGGTGGGAAATACAATTGTGTTATTGCCAAAAAAGAAATAACGAAGGATATTACCCAATACAGTTGCCTTATTTTTAATTTTTTGGGTGGGAAATAAAATTGTCTTATTTCCAAATAAGAAAGATCCAAGGATACTACCCAATACAATTTCCAAATAAGAAAGTTCGGATGATACTTACCAGGAAAAAAAAATGCCTTATTGCGTTAATAGAAATAAATAAGTAAATTGTGTGTCATAGATAGTAATTCCAAAGATGTGCTTCCCAGAAATAAATTTAGAATCAAATATAAACTATAAATCATAATAGATAATAATTAATTAATATCTTCCCAAAAATTTTAAATAAAGTTTTAAACAATAGTATTTGGTAGACATGTAATAAGGATCGGATGATAAAACAATGTACACATTTATAATTTAGTGAATAACTAATTTGTAAAATTTATATCTTTTGACGGATAAATAACCAAATAAAAAAGAACGAAGGATACTACCAATACAATTGCCTTATTTTTATTTTTAGGTGGGAAATACAATTGTCTTATTGCCAAAAAAGAAATAACGAAGGATATTACCCAATACAGTTGCCTTATTTTTATTTTTTTGGGTGGGAAATAAAATTGTCTTATTTCCAAATAAGAAAGATCCAAGGATACTACCCAATACAATTTCCAAATAAGAAAGTTCGGATGATACTTACCAGGAAAAAAAAATGCCTTATTGCGTTAATAGAAATAAATAAGTAAATTGTGTGTCATAGATAGTAATTCCAAAGATGTGCTTCCCAAAAATAAATTTAGAATCAAATATAAACTATAAATTATAATAAATAATAATAATAATAATTAATTGTATACCTTCCCAAACAAAAAAAAGACTAATTTTTAAAAGGATAATAGGATAATCTTATTCCTTTTACATAGTAGTTTAGTAGTTTATAAATGGTAGATATTTTCACGAAATATATCTGTTGCTATAACAATTTATATATTTTCTTATTGTAAATCAATGATTTGTCAAACGTTTTGTATATATATTAATCATTCTCGATCCATATGAATCACCCTGCACCTCTCAACTTTACGAAGACCAAACCATGACTACACAATATACATCAATCGATAATATAGATGTTGGGAAGATGATTATGGTGCGTATTATACGCTTATACTCGAGGTCTCATTATCCGAGTTATAAGTCTAAACCCGCACTCAATATGGTGCTTATGGATGACAAGGTATACTTTTATGTTGATGTTTATCACATATTTTATTCAAATTAATTTTTATTCACGTGTTGAATAACAATATTTTGAATTACTAAACATGCAGGGGTCTAAGATTGAAGCACAAGTACGGCCGTATATTGTTTGGAGATTTGCCAAACATTTGAAAGAGTTCTCCACCAATACTATAGTCACCACTTGTGACAACTTGGCTATTCCTAAGTATGGATTTCAGTTTGTGGACTTTTCAGCCATTTTGAATGGCACGTTAGTGTAACACCCCGAATCCGTAGGACTCGGAGTGCTACTGGGCTAGGATCTCACAATGGATCCTGACCCTAGCCTGACAACAACTTCACTGAATCTTACAACAAGGCACTGATAGATGAAAACAAAACATGAAACTGATGTATATACATACCGTCCAAAAGTGATACAAGGTACTGCTGAGTACAAAAGTCAAAACATAAACCCGTACAATATAAATATCCCAACCACGATATCGTCCCCGTGTAAGGAACCCTCAGCAGATCACCCCTCCGGATCACTTTGCAGTTCTCCTAACCTGCAAAGGATCTACAACACGGTATAAAACCGTTAGCTAACTATACACATATATAAGAAGATGCTAGAGCACAAACACACGTCAATAATATTAACACATCATCATGATATCACACATTTACCCGGTTTATTATCTTTAATAAGTCCAACACTCAAACGTATAATAAATGTATATGAATATACGTGACACGAGGAATGTATATATATAACCCTCGCCTCTGCGTGCAATAGCTAGCTGGAGTGGTATCAACGCACTTTCCCGTATACCATATGGAGTGGTAGGTGCCCTTCCCGTATACCAGAACTAACTAGCTTACAAAGAACTTCCCAGACTCCACTACGGGATGAAAGGTAAGTTGTCACAACCACTACAATGGGCGGTCAATATAACATAGGTCGGTGACCATAATAACACATGCTATAAAGAACATAACACACACCACTCAAGCATACATCCAATATAAGGATAGTAGCTAAGTAAGTCCTATGGACTTACCTCGATCTCAGAAGTATCTCGCTACGAACAACTCTCAGAAACGTCCACTCCAACTGGAGGACAACACAGCCTATACAAGGCACACATACATATATATCACAATCCTATCCCACAAAGGGGTCACACCTAGACCCAAGGGATCCATAAGGATCAAGTCCAACTCGTAACCTCAAAGCCGTAACCGGCATAACTATATCATACTCCTCAACATCCGAATCCTAGCATGGTACTAGTTCCCTCATACTAGAAAGGAAAGGAACTACCTAACTATAGGTAGTCCCGGGACAAGACGCACCTGCGTGAACTAAGGACGCAGGGGCGGAACGCAGGCAACCGCGGGCGCGGCGACACTCAGCCACGGGGGCGGTGACTTGGGATCCAGGTAACGCAGGCAAGGCGTTGGCGCTGCGCGGGCGCTGCGGCACGTCTTCCGCAGGAGCGGTGACTTCTGGCCGCGGGGGCGGCGACAATGCAGAATGAAATCTCGCGGCTTCTCTTTAGCTCTTCACGTGATCAATTCACGTCTACTCTCTTCCATAATCATACACAAGCATAAACATACACATTTCAACATCACCCTATGATCAACACATCTAATCCTAAGCTAAGGAAGGAAGAACAAGAAAGAAGAAAGAAAGAAGAAACAAGGAGGACATAACAAAGCTGTGGCCTAGGCACGAAATTGCTCCAAAACAACACTTCCACTAGATCTCAAGCTCAGCATATCAAACACTAGCATCAACATTAACATTCACCACCAAAACTCTCTTATCAACTCAAGGAAAAACCAACACAAGCCCAAGAAGGATGAAGGAGAAACAAGGAGGACGTGAAGGCTGGATGGAAAGTGAATAAGGAAACCCTTGCTCAGCAAGGAGAAGAAAGAAGTAAAGCTAAGGGGTAAAGCACGGTCAAAAGAGTCAACAAAACCGGCTGCAGCCGCCGGAAACCGCAGGGCGGTCCCATGAGCCGTAGAGGCGGAGACCCGCAGGGGCGGCCAAAATGCCCGCGGGTGCGGAAAAGTCTAAACTCGGCCAAAGCCAATCTCGGCCATGGTCCGATCTCGGTCTGGAAGAGTAGGGGTCTCACAGTTAGAATCCAATTTTTTGATTGGTTTGTTATTTATATGTAGTTTATATCATAGCTTAATCATCTACTATTGTTAGTTCTTCCATTTAACATTATTAACTCAGTTAGGAACCCACATCGTCGAGGCAAATATTATTTCTGGTAGAAATGTTGATCACAAGGTATTCATCCCTCGCATGCTTTTAACTCCATCCGATACAAGTTTATCTTTCAGGTTTCAAAGAAGACAATTTTCCTTGGCTGTTTTGCAATGACGATAAATAAAAGTCAGGGTCAATCTCTTTCGCATGTTGGTTTGTATCTACCAAGACCAGTTTTCACTCATGGTCAGTTATATGTTGCTATATCGAGGGTTACTACAAGATCTGGGTTGAAGATATTAATTTGTGACAAGGAAGGACATCCATCAAATACAACCACTAATGTGGTGTATAAGGAAGTGTTTCAAAATTTGGCTTAATTTCATAAACATGTATTTTTTATTAATATGAATATTTTTGTGTTATTTTAAATTTACACACTAATTTATGTTTTTACTAGTTCATAAATTAATATACTTTCTATTTTGTTTGCAAGGTAGTTGAAGTTTATATTTTGGTTACACATCATTTAAAGTACATTTCTCACTCTAACCTTTTTTTTGTCTGTACCATCATCCCATATATGTTACATGTTTTGTATGTTTGAAGTTTATTGTTATCGATATTTTTTTCGAACAAAACCCGTGCAGGGCACGGGTATCACACTAGTATAGTATAATATAGATATATTTAAAAGTAAGTTTGGCAAGTGAATATATATTTTTCATTATAGGATAGTTATTTTAATATGAGAGATGTCAACTATATATATTATTTGAAAAATCATAATTATGTAAAATGACATGTGGCGGTGAATAGATTAGGAAGCAACACGCGGCATAAGGTTGTGCAAAATTATTGTTGACCGTACCAATTTTTTTCCGGTTCGGTCCGATCCCCGGTCCAGGATTTTAGGAACTCCGGTCCGGACCAAAAAAGACCGGGTCGGACCAGAATTTATCTTTTAAATTTTTTTTATTAATTTATATTTTATATATATATTAAAAATTCATATATATTTTGTACATATTTAATAAAATTATTTTTTTTAGTTTTTATCAAAAATATTTTTTTAAAATTTATTATATTTTATTCCGGTCCGGTCTCCGGTCCAAGTTTTTGAAAATTCCGGTCCGGTCTGGACCGGATGCATAGCCCTAACATGGCATATATCATAATATTTATTAGATGAATACATTTTTTAATTTATAAAAACTCTTTTGATGTATCGTAATGGTTTAAATTAATTAACCGGAAAAAATTTGAAATTACTTTTAGATGTTACTATCAAGTTACTTATATTTTTCTATAAACAATAAAAAAGGATAATCTAGACAATTTCACATATCCTAATTTTAAATGCGATTTTTAAAGAACAAAGAAGAGGTAATTTTTATATTATAATAAATTCTAAATTTGTTAATTTAATGAGTATTTACTAATTAATATAAGAACTATATTTATATGTAAATTTGGAAAATGAAATTATATAATCTTCTTATACATGAAAACGGAAAGGTTTTTCAAAAAATATTTTGTAAGGATGTCTTATAATATGTAGAAGATTTGTGGTAAGATAAAAATAGAAATAATATATGTATTGTCTATATTAACGTTTCATAAATTAATTAATTAGTAAAATTGTAAAATGAGATGCATGAGAAAATGACATGTGACACAATGATACTAAGAAGGTGACACTTAGGAAAAATTGTTTTGCCTTTAATAGTAGTATATAAAGAAGGTAATGGATGAAGGTGAATAAAAAAAATGAAAGAAGGAGAAGAAGGAAATGAGAGAAGGAGAAGGGCGGGAGAGCTCGGAAAGGCCGCTAAGGAAGCGGTGGAGGAAGGTGGCTCTTCTTCTTGCAACATAGGATTACTTATCCAACAAATGAAGGAAGAGGTACATCGAAGAAAAGTTAAGTGAACTTAGCTTTTCTGAGTTGGTTTCAAGATTTGTGTATGTGTGAGATTGATTGGAATAAAAAAGAGAATCAATGTGAGATTGCTCAGGCCTAGGGGTCTATATAACAATATGAATTGTGTGATTCATCCATTAATTTAGTTCCATAGACTCGCATATGATCTGATACCTACTGGACACAATCTACGTGCACTACCAAATCACTTTCTTACGGAGTTACGGGTATATGTATGCTTTTGCGTAATTCATTCTTTTCAAAATAGGTGGATTTTCTGTGAACCTAATAAGATCCTTCTTGTATAATAATTTGTAAAGGCAATATGCCGTTTTAATATGGGTAAAAGAAAAGGAAAATCTAATCTATATACATATATTAAGGCAGAAGATAAACAATAAAAAAAAGGTCTAATCTAGACAATATCACTATCCTAATTTTTTATCTTATAGTATGTAGAAGTTGTGGTAAGATAAAAATAGAAATAGTATATGTATTGTCTATATTAATAATTTTTATAAATTAATTAATTCAATAGTCAATTCGCCGTCGAAGAGAAGGTTCCGTCGGAACCATTTTTTTTTTGATATATGACATAAAAATTATAAGAAGATAACGCCTAGAAAAAATTACTTAGACTTTAACATAACATACTAGTGTAATACCCGCACCTTGTGCGGGTTTGGAATAATAATAGTTTATATGTACAATGTGTTTTTATATGTTTTTATTGTTTTAATTCCATACATATAAATGATTTGATAAATAATTATATATTAGTTCCGGTGAAAAGGTGAACAAACTTTAAATGATATTTATAGGTCAAAAAAAGTAAAGATATAGTTTTTTTTTTCCAACAAATATAAAAAATTCTGATTTAGCAAATAATTTGTCGATTGATAAAATATTTATAAATTAAATGTTAATAGTAAATATAATTGTTTATAAAATGTGTGAAACAAATTATATTTGAGATATGGACTCAATTTCATAGTTTAATATGAGATTAAAAAAAAACAATATTTCACACTTTGTTTACATAATATATTATATTGAAAATACATATTTCATTCGATTAGGGACAAATAATATATTTGTTCATACGCAATCTTCATCGAAACATTCGACATCAACTCCAATTTAAACGATATCGTTCTTCCTTTTAAACATGAAAAGTTAATCATTTTCTGTAATTAAAAAAAAGGAATTAATGAGGGAACTACCAAATAATTATAAATAAATAAATAAACAAATAAGTAATTCAGATCTTACTAAAGCTTATATTAAAAGATTACCTCTAACTTTCGTTAAAAGATTAATAGATTTTATTGAGATGTTAAAAAATGGTTTTCAATTAATCTTATTTCTTAAATTATAGTATTATTTGATAAATTTACAGATGTTATCAATTATTTCATTTTATAGTTTTTGAAATATATATTAATAGTTATTGAATGATGCCATACAACTTAGTGTTATAATCCTAAGACTGTATAAAATTAAATTAAAGCAAATTTGTGTTATTAAAGTTCAAAACATTATTAAACATGGTTGTACATATTTAACTTTGAATATTTAAAAAAGAATTTAAAACTTTTATTTTAAATAAAAATTCGATTTTTTAAAAATTTATATTGTTGAAGATATATTATTGGATTAAAATAAGGTTTGACAATTTGATTTTTAAAATTTTAAAAATTCCGAATTTAAAATTTTGAAAAAAGTTTTGAGAAAAATCTTGTACTAAAATCCGTGTAAAAGAACTCGGTCATTATATTTTCACGGATTTTATAAGATACGATGATGATATGATTTTAGTTTTTAAAAACCAATTTGATGTGTATTTTTTCTATTTTTTTTTAAAAAAATTAGTTAAAATATAAAACCGATAAGATTTAATCATTTTCTAATTTTTTTTAGCTGTAATCAAATAAAAATTTGAGATATGGCCAGCTAAATTTATTTTAAAAACCAATTTGAATATATACTTGAATTTAGTTTTTAAAAATTTTATATTGCTGAAAAGATATTATTGAATAAAAAAATTGTCCTGAGAAAAATATATGATTTTTAAAATTTTAATTATTTTAGTGAAGAGATATTGTTGGGTAATTTAATAATTTTTTTAAAGAAATTAGTTTTTTAAATACCAATTTGATATATACTTTTTTCTATTTAATAATTTTTTTAAAGAAATTAGTTTTTTAAATACCAATTTGATATATACTTTTTTCTATTTTTTTTTTGGGCTTCGAGAAACGTGGGTGCTACACGCGGGTTTGGAATAATAATGGGTTAGATGTACAATGTGTTTTTATATGTTTTTATTGTTTTAATTCCATACATATAAATGATTTGATAAATAATTATATATTAGTTCCAGTGAAAAGTTGAACAAACTTTAAATGATATTTGTAGGTCAAAAAAGTAAAGATATAGTTTTTTTCCCAACAAATGTGAAAATTTTTGATTTAGCAAATAATTTGTCGATTGATAAAATATTTATAAATTAAATGTTAATAGTAAGTATAATTGTTTATAAAATGTGTAAAACAAATAATATTTGAGATATGGACTCAATTTCATAGTTTAATATGAGATTTAAAAAAACAATATTTCACACTTTGTTTACAGAATATATTATATTGAAAATACATATTTCATTCGATTAAGGATAAATAATATACTTGTTCATACGCAATCTTCATCGAAACATTCGACATCAACTCCAATTTAAACGATATCGTTCTTCGTTTTAAACATGAAAAGTCAATCATTTTCTGTAATTAAAAAAAAAAGGAATTAATGAGGAAACTATCAAATAATTATAAATAAATAAATAAACAAATAAGTAATTCAGATCTTACTAAAGCTTATATTGAAAGATTACCTCTAACTTCCGTTAAAAGATTAATAGATTTTATTGAGATGTTAAAAAATGTTTTTCAATTAATCTTATTTCTTAAATTATATTATTATTTGATAAATTTACAATTAGATGTTATCTATTATTTTATTTTATAGTTTTTGAAATATATATTAATAGTTATTGAATGATGTCATACAACTTAGTGTTATAATCCTAAGACTGTGTAAAATTAAATTAAAGCAAATTTGTGTTATTAAAGTTCAAAACATTATTAAACATGGTTGTACATATTCAACTTTGGATCGAGAATATGTTAGGAAAATATATTGATTAAAAATTTAGAACTAAATAATAATTATCGGTTATTTTAAGATATAGAACTAAATAATAGTTATTGGTTAATATCAATACTAAAATAGAAACTAATATGGTAAAATTTAAATCAAAATGTAGAACTAAATAATATTAAACATGTCTGTACATATTCAACTTTGGATCGAGAATGTGTTAGGAAAATATAAGATAAGATAAGATAAAACAAATTATAAAAAAATTTACTGATATAAATTAATTAAATTAAAAATCTTATTATTAAATAAAATCTATAGATACTTTGATAAAAGTAAATCACGTATAAAATTAAAGGCATGACATTTAACAAAATTTATATAAATAATTTAGTAGACTATTTTTGATGAATATTTAAAAAAGAATTTAAAACTTTTATTTTAAATAAAAATTCGATTTTTTTAAATTTATATTGTTGAGGATATATTATTATATTATAAAAAGGTTTGACAATTTGATTTTTAAAATATTGAAAATTCCGAATTTAAAATTTTGAGAAAAGTTTTGAGAAAAATCTTGTACTAAAATCCGTATAAAAGATCGAACTCGGTCATTATATTTACACGGATTTTATAAGATACGATGATAATATGATTTTAGTTTTTAAAAACCAATTTGATGTGTATTTTTTCTATTTTTTTTTAAAAAAATAATTAAAATATAAAACCAATAAGATTTAATCATTTTTTTAATTTTTTTAACTATAATCAAATAAAAAACATGACAAAAGAAAGATTAGGGATTAATACTGAAAAAACCTATTTTATGAGAGGTTATATGCAATTACCATTTTTAAGTGCATTTTAGTGAAAAAAACCTATTTTATGGGATGGTTTCTGAAATTTACACCAAGGCAAAAGTCCATTTAAACGTTTACCTCGTTATTGCTAGTTTGCTTCACTAAAACTCACTGACGCAAGCCTGAAGTGAGAAGGATTGAAAGAGAGAAACTAAAATGGCGAAGGACGAAGAAAATGAAATTGCATCAAGTTCCCCACATTTCTTCAGAATTATCTTGCCTCACATCCTTCAAAATCAAACTCTGGTAAAATTGCTGAACTTTCCTCACAATTCTTCTTTCTTTCTGTTCAATTCTCTGCTAAAATTCTTCACAGCTTCATCTTCTTCTTCGATACTTTCACTCTCATACAAAATTCTTCACATGCATATACTTTCCGACAGGAACTTCCACGAACCTTCGTCAAAGAGCATGGGAAATCATTCTCTAAATACGCCTCTCTCAAATTGCCAACTGGTGTAAAGTCGAAAATCAAGCTGAGAATCTGCGATGATCGAGCTTGGTTTCACAAAGGATGGCGAGAATTTGTTAACAAGTGCTCAATCAAATGCGGATATTTCTTAATTTTTAAATATAAAGGTGAATCTCGTTTCAATGTTCTAATATTTGATTTGAGTACTTCGGAGATCGAGTACCCTGTCGCTTCTGCAAGAACTCGTAAGCTTATCGAAGTCAAGAAGGAAGATTCTGATGTTAAAGATGAGATCTTACATGAATCACAGCATAAATTACAAAAAGGCAAGAAAAAATTGCATACTTTTTCATACATGCAAGTTGAATTGATGATCAGAAACTGAATTTTGGTTAGTATTTTGTTTCAATAGGGATAAAAACATTAAGAAGTGGGCGAATAGTTAAGGATAGAAGTGCAAGGGAGATTGTTCTTGAAAAAGCGAAATCATTTCAGAGTCCAAATCCTCATTTTATCGTCATGATGGGAAAATCTTATATATCGAATGGTTCTCTGGTATGCAGACGAATTCATAAACAACAGTACAATCAAATATGATTAGAACGAACAAAATTCATAAGTTTTCCATTTTCTGCAGCTTATTCCTGCACTTTTTGGAAGAAGATACTTCCTTGGCAGGCGTGATAATGGCGTAAAGTTCAATGGACCAGATGGTAGAGTTTGGTTAATGGAGTATTGTGTTTCGAGACGCCGGGAAGTACGAATCGTTTCAAGATGGAAGAAATTTGTGGAAGAGTATCGTTTAAGAGTTGGAGATGCATGTGTGTTTGAGATGATTGATGAAAAGATCTTCACATTCAATGTTGTTGTATTTCGATTTGCTGTCGAAGAAGATGATGATGGAAGAAGAAAAACTCGAAGTCAGAAAAGGCTCAAGATTGCTGCTTTGGATGTTTGAAGCTGGTGTGTTCATGGCTTCCATGGAAAAAGGTGATTTTTGTGTTCTCTTTGACTAATCTTCATCCGTTGACTTTCATCTTTTGGTAAACCCTTAAAAAGTGAAGACAAGTATTTTTGATCATGTTGAAGAATGTCATAAGGAATTGACACTAGCACATACTTCAGAATCTTAGACAAAACATAATACAACTTTTAATCGTACACAATTTTTTCTTGAAAATGTAAAAGATTTTTTTAGAATTAATTCTGAAGTTTGTAATAAGTTTAGAAGATACTTTTGAAAATTTTAATTCCTACGACAATGTTTCTTACTTTCACCGATCACAAAAAAATTGTTCCTTCTTTTGAAGAATTGGAGAATCAACCATCCTATTTACACCGTCTTCAACTATCCTAGGTACTTCAATTCTCTGAACCCAACGGCGAGTGCTCAGAAGGAGAAGGCGTTGATGCGCCGTTCTGCCTCAACCAAACCTAGCCCAAGTGTTAACTTGGCTTCGGGTACTCTCATCCACATGCTCAGGGAGGAAAAACCAACTCCTAGGCTGGTGAAACCGGCGCCTTTTCCAGTTAGAGAGGCCTCCATACTTCCCTCGGATAAGGCCTCGACTAAGACTCTTTGTTCTAGCCTGCAACAATAGTCTCTGCTTGCCTTGCCTCCTAGTCTTGCCCGTTGCAGCCCTCCCTGCTCTAGCCCATTGCAACCCTCTCTACCTCACACGCTTGGAACTGATCATGTGGCTTTGCTTCCCCATAATCTGCACAGATGCCCAACCATCATTGTTATCAGTGGCGGAGCCAGAAAATTTTTGAGGGGGGTACAATTTTTTTTTTCCGTATAAGACATTTTGCATATTAATTCACATAATAGCAATAATAAAAACAAAAAGTATGTTTTTGCTGTTCTTAGGACTCAGACCCTGCACTCCAGGCTCCTCCTTCCTACCATCTACCAAATGAGCTAGCAGAGAATTATGAATTATACCCGCATACGCAGTAATTATCCCGCTGCAAGAGGGTAAGGGAGCTCCCTTACCCCCTTGTCTCCGCCCCTGATTGCTATCAACCAAGAGAAACCTTCTACGTACTGCCAGAAACAACCCATCTTTGTTGCCTATACATGTGTGTACTGGTTCGTTGGATCTTGCTCTGTTGACAGTGATGTTGAACCCTTTGATGACCAAACCGAGCAAGCTGTTGACAGTGATGTTGAAGTTGATGATGCCCAAACCGTGCATGCGACTAACAATGACCTTGCTCCCTTGCCTGTTGTTCGCTATTTTCACGCCCCTATAAACTTTTATCAAGAATGATAAAAGCTCATAGGTTAGTAAAAACACGGTATGTTTTAAATTTATAAACAAGAAATAAACACCGAACTTGTAGCGAACCCACAGTGTATGGGTCAATTACAGTTAGGGCAAGTATTCCAAGGTCGAACTCAGGGACTAAATGTTTGGAATGCAGATGTGATCACAGATAGCATAAATCAAAATAAAAGAACGAGGTTGGAAAAGAAGGGAAGAAAGATCAAAGGAGTTTTGAAGGATTTTCTGTAAAGTTCGCAATCAAATAACAGATTTGATCGAAAACCAAATAAAACAGACAAACGAAAGTATATCAATAAAGAAAATGCGGATTCCAAGGATTCAAGGTCATCGTTATTACGCACGGACTCAGGAAATTTCTCAAAAGATCTATGGTTACAAACTTCAGGGAAGAACGTTTCTAAACTGATAGTCTATTACCGGGTAAGTCTCAAGACTATCTAGTTCCAAACCAACTACCTATTACCGGGTAAGTCTCAAGGTAGAGAGGTAGGAAATTCTAAACAAACCAAATTCCGAGCTAAGGGAAAGGTAAACCATTACCGGGTAAGTCTCAGGTATTACCCTACTTAGGACAGAATCTAGGCACACTCAACCCAATAGAGGTTTCCACCTCTATTACCTATGATCGAACACTCAAGTATCCAAACGGAACATTACCGGGTAGGTCTCAATTCCGGTTTATGTTACTAGCTAGATGAATTCTAACTAGGTTTAAGAACAGGCCAACTAGAGGATTTCAAAGCTACTCGAACCAAGCAATAAGCACAATTCCATCATAGTCCGGGTAATAACGAATCCCAATTCACCTTGGATCCACACGAGTTTTAGCCAACAATCGACATTTCAAACGCAATCATCAATCCACTCAATTCAATGGAAGAAACAATCATCAATCCAAGCAATACAATGGAAGAAGCAATTATCAATCCAATCAATTCAATCAATTCAAGAGATTCAAGAGAGTATGCATAAACAAGAATCTAAAGTAGAGATTAAAGAAGAAACTCAGCTTTATTGATAGAGGATTAGCAAAACGTCAAATTCCCCAATATTCGCGAAGTTTCTCCAAGCTCCAACAAGTTCAACAATGGCTAACAATGGCTTAGGGCCAAGGGAGAAGAAAAGGGGAAAAAGCTCTCTCCAAAGGAGCTCGAAATTTCGAATGAAACGGGAACCCCCGGAAATCATTTAGGGCTTTCCTTTTATATCCCGCAACGGGCTGCCCTAAAACAAATTCGAAAATTAACGAAATAAATCGGCGAACAGGAATCTCGGTCGGAAATCTCAGTTGGTGACCGAGATTTTTGAAAGTCGGGGCCGAGATTTGCTTCGTGATCCAGCGTTGACGAAATCTCGGTCGGAAATCTCGGTCAAATGTGAAAAATCTCGGCCGAGATGGAACAAATCTCGGCCGAGATCGGGACCGAGATAGGGACCGAGATTCTTCGACAGAAACTTCTGATATGGGATCTCGGTCGAGCTGGCTCGGATCTCGGCCGAGATCATGTGGATCTCGACCGAGATTGCTCCAATCTCGTGTGTTTCGTCTTGGCTCGTCTTTTCCTCCTTTCCCGTGCCTGCGTGATCGCTCCTAAGCGTCCATCCCGAGGCCTGATCCTCAAATGCATCGTTTTAGCTCCGAAACACGCCAAAATACCTACAAAGACACCAAAAGTGTGTGTAGACATCTATACTCGCAAAGTTGCATTAAACAAGTATAAAGAACACAACTTAAGGCTAAAACATGCATGCGGGAAAGGAAAAACTAACTATATGCTCTACTAAACTAGGTCGATAATTCATGTTATCACTTGCTACAATAGTTGCTCCACCCGAGGCTGAGAATTTGGCGTCACGGTGGCCGAACATGCTCTTGAAGAGATTGATTACCTTGATAGCAACTTTGAAACATTTAAAGACTCACCTAATGTCCTTTCGGATAATGAATTACATGTTGATTGAATGGAGGTGAAGTCCGTTATTGATCACATTGCTAATGTCTAGAACTCTTTGACTAAAAATGTGAATGCTCCTAAATCATCTCCTTTTGTTGCTTTGAACGATAATGATAGTCCAACTAATGTTTTGACAAATGATGAGAACGTGATGAATATGAAAAAGGCTAATCAAAATGTTGAAATATCTTCAAATCACTTGAACCTACTTAATTTGTCTAACGGAGTGGGTAGTGATGTTGATACTATGTAGGTTGGACCTACTCTCCCCCATAATCTTGGAGAAGGCACATCCATCACAAAGGCCGATGAACGTAACCATTCAGATATTGCTTGGCGCCGGAAGCGTAATGCTTACCAGAACTCCCTCCACAAGCTCCGAAGGATGAAAGCCATGAAGGAAGATTCGCCTCGGCGAACCCTCCTCTCACCAGGGAGAAAGATGTGTGTCCTCAAAACGTCCCGACTTTAGACCTCGCCATTGTTTGCTATACCAATGTGGTGGGTGGCTCGAAGGAGTCATGTTATAAGGTGGAGGAAGATGTCATTGACGGTGTCTATGATGATGCCTTTGGAAAGTCTAGTACCGAGGTCTTCTCGGATGATGCCAGACGGTGAAGCACTTGGATGGAAAGGAGGAAAGAGAGATCTCCCTTAGCTCGGGAAGTAATGGTAAGCCCTATAACTCTACTTCATATGTCATTTATTCTCATTTATCTTGTGGTACTAGTAACCCCCTAATGATGACGAAAGTGAGGGTTTCATTAAGGTGCTTTCGAAGTCGGATAGAAACGGATCCCTCCTCCTAGCACTAGTGATCATGTGAGTGGAGTCAAGCCTATGAAGAAACAAAGTGGTGGTTGGCATAGACCTAAGGATGAAGACTTGGAAGCAAGATATCTACTAAATTGGCTTCTAAATCTCAAGTTCAGGAAAGAGAGATGTTCCTAGGGGTAGAAATACCACTATATATACAGTCGCTTGATGAGTACCATATCCTGGAATGTACAGGGGTTTTGCCAACCCCGGATACAAAAAGCCTTAAAGACATTTTGGTTGAGTACAAGTCTGGTTTAAGTGGGGTTCTTGAGACTAGGTTTTCGCAGCGCCCATTTGAAATTGATGAGGTGACGATGATTCAATTCCCGGATTGATCCTTCACCACCAACTTTCATGTTAATGATCGTTGCGGAATCCTAGTCATGTGGGATGAGTGTAAGTTTGATGTCTGAGTGGTTGAGATTGGTGTTCAGTACATCATGTGCCTTATTACTTGTAGGATCAGGGGCCTCCGGTTTGGTACTTGTTTTGTTTATGAGCTTCATAGTAGTACTGAACGTACTTGGATTTGGGAGATCTTGAGAGTTAGGATGGAGAGAGATCCCCTTCCTTGGTTGGTCTAATAACGTCATGTTCTCTAACGAACGTTCCAATGGTGCCAGGGTTAGGATGAGTGAGACTACGGTGATGTTTGAGAGTTGTCAAGCCCTTGGCCTTTCCGATGCCCCATTCACAAGTTAAAATATTTTCACTTGGACGAATGGTAAGGTTTGAACCAAACTTGACAGGATGATGGTCAACCATCAGTGGTTTGAGTGGGGTGTGTGTTATAGGGATACCTTCCCCAACATGTGACAATTTTTAGACCATAAGTCGGCCATTGTCCATGTTATCCATCGACCCCTTACCGGCAAGCCTAGCTTTAAGTTCTTCAACATGTAGACCCACTTTAAGTAGTTTTAAAGCCTTGTTAGGGAGAGTTTGAGTTGTCACCTTATGGGTACATATCATTTTCTTGTTTGTGCCCTCTTGCAGTGCCTTAAGGGGCCGCTTAGAGGTCTCAATAGAACTCTGTTGATGCTGAAATAATAAGCTCTCCCTTGTACTTGCTCCCAAACCCTTATCTCAATGAATGTGGATATATTGTCTAATATAGAACTAGGAATTTGACTAGTCTCTTATGGAACAACTGAGATAGCATAAACAGGGTTCTACTTGCATGCTCATATTTTACACACCTTCATTCTTTGTTGAATCAAATTATTATTTTTTTCATATGTTCAGGTGTCATGAAAAAATATGGATATAAGGGTGGTCTTGCTAGTCACGGTGCATCTAAATCACATCGAAGTGGTGGTTCCACTGGACAATGGATGCTCCTGGAAGGGTAAAGAGCATCTGTCATTTGTTGTTGCCTTCTACTGATGATCATGATCACCTTCTATGTTTTTATTTGAATTAAATTTATTGATTTATAAATATTCTTTTTATCAAGATTTTTGCTTCTCTAATAGTAGCTTTTTCTAACTTATGACTTCAAAAATTATTTTATTCTCCTATTTTCAAAAGATGTTTCATAAGAAACTATTTGTATTCAATTTAAAAAAAATTGAATCACAATTAAAAATGTAATAAAAATAAATTTAAGATGTAAATACTAAATAGTAATAAAACTATATGTTGTTGATATGAACATGCCTAAAATACTCTTATCAACTCACACTAATTCTACTAATATACTCTGTATTTACAATTATTTTAGAAATAAAAATTAGTAAAAAACAGTTATTTTAGTCTAAACTGGAGTTAGATTGTTGAATGAAACAACCCTAGCATTCAAAGCCGGGGTATTGTATGTTGACTTTTTTTTGAGGAAAACTTAATGGAGTCTAAACTTAAATCGTTGAATGAAACAACCCTAGGATTCAAAGTCTGGTTAAATCTAATGGAGTTAAATTGACTATAAAAGTGTGGTTTTGCCACATAAAATTGACAAGTCTCCATATCTACCATTCTCCATTGGAATGTTTTAAAGCCCTCCAGCAGCACCTTCCGGCAAGGCAAACACAAGAAGAGGACCGATCGCTACTATAACAAAAAGTGCTAAGAACACCGCCATCAAGATAGGTCCGCACCCGCACTTGACTCTCTCCATTTCCTCCGATGATTTGAATCACTGATTGTGGTATGTCTGATGTCTCTTATATATATATATATATATCAAATTTGATAGTATAAATTCAGATTTATAAGGAAATTTCAGATTTCTTTATACTATTAAATTTTATTGTATGAATATGAATTTATACTATTAAATTTAATAGTATAAATCCATATTTGTTTATACTATTAAATTTAGTACCAGATTTATAAACAAATCAAGATATCTTTATACTATTAAATTTAATGGTTTGAATTTGAATTTATACTATTAAATTTAATACTATAAATCCAGATTTCTTTATACTATTAAATTTAATAGTACAAATCCATATTTGTTTATACTATTAAGTTTATTATAAATACAGATTTATGAAGAAATCGAGATATCTTTACCTCAATCATTTCGATACCTATATATTGGTCACCTATGATCCGTGATTCAAGATCAATGGAGAAAATGGACCAAAACAAGTGCGTATGGAGACCGATCTTGATGGCAATGTTGTTAGCACTTTTTGTTATAGTAGCATTCGGTCCTCTTCAGTTGGGGCCGGTCGGAGATCCCGGAATACCATTACTTGTAGCAATGGCGGTTTTCGTGATGATTTGCTTCTAAGAGTTCTTCGTACTAGTGACACGGACCGCGCTTCTCAACCAATTCGGAAGCATCCGGAACGTTCGGGACGCTCGTAGAAGTCTCCGGACATGGCCGGAAGACCCTAGAGAAATGCGGAACCATCTAGGCATGGCTAGAGCCTTGCGGAATATTCTAGATAAGTAGAGAAGCTTGTAAGGAGTTCTAGCCAAGAAGGATCCGGATTGTCCAAGACTTGTCCAAATCCGGAACCTTCCTAGGAGGGGTGGCCTTGGGCTATAAATAGGGAGTGCCACCCCCTCATTTGCATCATCCAAGTTCCAAGCTCTCATCCAAGCATTGTAAAGCTCTCTTATAATACAAAGCTTTCTTTCCCACACAAAGCCTTCAAAGTTCTCTTAGCCATCAATCTTAAGTTCTTTCGTTGGCAACATCGGGAATAGGCTGATCTTAGCACGACAAGGGGTCGAGACAAGCTAAGAGCCGCACGGTTTGGAGTTAGGGAAAACTCAGCCCGTGACACTAGTACGTATCCTGAGCAAATACTGAATTATTATTAAAATAAGTTGAAAGAAACTTATAATTACATTTGTGATTTTATGCAGCCATTAATCTATTATTTTTTTACATTTGTGATTTTATACGATCATTATTAATCTATTATTTTAGTCTCATGAGTTAATTTTGTGAGTAACCAAAAGAAATAAAAAAAGAAAAGAGTCTTCCATGACAAAATATCTTGTTATCTTCTTCCTCATCACTCTCCTCTTCTCCATCGAAACCCTAGCCAAAGAAAGCCCTTCTTCAACAAAGAAACCAGAGAGCCAACTGCGAACACCAAAACCGAAGCCGTAGAAGAAGAACAACCATCATTCCTCCCTGAAACCTTACAAAAAACCCCATACGGTCTTGGAGCCCAGAAACCGGTGTCTATTCTACTTTCCCCACAACTACAGGTGATAGTTTTATAACTCCGGCGACCGAAAAAACTATGCCTCCGAGCTTCAAGGGGCTGACGGGTATTCTCTTTGAGCTTAAATATTTGTTTTGACTTCAATTTTGTTCTTCTTTACCAATTTTCCATTTGCAAATCATCAACTTAACTTAATATTTGCTTTTGCCTCGTTGCGGGAAGAGCGTGAGTTATACAATATTTGTGGTTAAATTTTGACCATATCAGCTTTACTGCTTCAAACCATATTAAGTTTACATTTCTTGCTGTTGTTGCTTGTTAATGTTTCACAACTTTACTGCTTCAAACCATATTACGTGAGTTATACGCGAGATATTTGTGGTGATTTGAAACTTATAATTACATTTGTGATTTTTTGCGGTCATCAATCTATTATTTTAGTCTCTTGTTTTGGTTTGTCATAAAAATATTGAAAAATTATATAATCTATTTGGTTAATTTAAGAAAAGGTTTGTATAGTGTTAATTGAGAGATTATGATTTTAATATACACGCACCACAATAAAAAAAATCTAACAGGTAAATCATTAAAATTATTATCAATAGATAATACGATCATACGAAAGAACTTGAAAGAAGGAAAGATAAAGAGAATTTACGGGAAAAAATAAGAAGTTATATCGTTAAACAAGAAAGATGATGAGAATTTACAAAAAGAAAAAAAGCGATACCTAAAATAGGTTGTTGATTGAGTAAGACTATACTAATCAAAATTCGATGTAATATCATATTGAAGGAGTGAGAAGACGATTACTCACCAAACTACTAACCAAAATAACTTATAAAAATTCGACGTGGATCCTAAATCTTATATCTATTAAAGGAAAGACATTCTTTGTCATGTGTCAACGCCACAATTTACGAAGCTCTCATAAATATTTTAAAGAGCTTCTTTTCAAAATCAATAATTTTAATATTTACAAATTCAAATCTCAATAATTTGTTAATCCATAAATAAAAAATGGTATTTCAAAAATCAGTAATTTGATGTTTATGAATTTAAATCTTAATAATTTGTTAATTCATAAATAAAATCTAATAATTCCAATCTTATCCCACCAATTTTAATTTGCAAATCATCTTAAACGAGCTTATCTTGAGGATAATATTTCCGTCACTAATTACATTATAATTTTGCGACAAGATTTGTTTTATATTATATAAATACAACTTGAATTTGTTACCGTATTATAGATATAGCTTGAATTTGTTACCGTATTACATGTATAATATAAAATATAGTTAAATTTTGTAACACCCCGAATCCGTAGGACTCGATGCGTTTCGGGGCTAGGATCTCACAATGGATCCTGACCCTAGCCTGACAACAAGTTCACTGGATCTTACAACAAGGCACAAATAGATTAAAACCAAAACATGAAACTGATATATATAAGTATCAAAAGGTGATACAGAAGTACCGATGAGTACAAATAAAACATAACTATAGATAATAAAATATCCCCTATCCCACGATAACGCCCTAGTGCACGGAGCCCTCAACGGATCACCCTCTCTGGATCACTCTACAGCTCTCCTAACCTGCAAAGGATCTACAACACGGTATAAAACCGTTAGCTAACCATACACATATATATATAGAAGATGCAAGAGCACAAACACACTTCAGGAATGATAAACACATAATCATGTTGTCACACATTTACCCGTTTAATTGTCTTTATATATAGTCAAACACACAATTTGTATAATATCTGCATATGAATATAAGTAACACGAGGAATATATATAATCCTCGCCTCTTAGTGCTATAGCTGCTGGAGTGGTATGACCGCACCTTCCCGTATACCATAAGGAGTGGTAAGTGCCCTTCCCGTATACCAGATCTAGCCTAACTACAAAGAACCTCCCAGACTCCACTACGGGATGAAAGGCAAGTGTCACAGCCACTACAATAGGCGGTCACTAAAACATAGGTCAGTAATAATCAACCTCACATGCAACAAAACATATAACAATCACCACTCAAGCATACATTCAATATAAGGATGGCAGCTAAGTAAGTCCTATGGACTTACCTCAACCTCTGAAGTAGTCTCAACCACGATCAATCCTCAAACACGGTCCATTCCAATCTGGAGGACAACACTGCCTAATAACAAGTCATAACAAGATATCAACTTTTATCCATCAAAGGGGTCACACCTAGACCCAAGGGATCCATAAGGATCGTATCTTAACTCATTAACCTCAACTCCATAACCGGCATAAGTGATATCGTACTCATCATCATTCTAACCTCAAACACGTACCTAGCATGCTACTAACCCGCTCATACTAGGAAAGGAAAAGATTATATTACTCTAAGTAAATCCTGTACAAGACGCACCTGCGGAACAGAAAGATGCAGGGGCGGAACAAGGAAACCCGCAGGCGCGGTGACGCTCGGCCGCAGGCGCGGTGACAGAGGCCGCAGGCAAGCGCAAGCGTTGTGACACGGCTCCCGTAGGGGCGGCGGCTTCTAGGCGCGGGGGCGGCGACAGTGCAGAACGTGATCCCGCGATTCCTCTTCGGCTCTTCATGTGATCAAATCACATCTTCTTCATGCCATAACCTCACACATACATACACAAACACATTCCAACATCAACATACCTCAACATACATCTAATCCTAAGCTAGAGGAGAGGAAACAAGGAACAAAGAAAGAAAGGAGAAGAACCAAGGCTTACCTACTGCAGTGATCACCAAAGGGAAGAACAAAACACACTCTCAGCTGGCATCACAAGCTCAGCAACCATGCACAACATCAACCTCTACCAAATCCACACACAACTCTATCAAACTCCAAGGAAATCTCAAGCAAGATCAAGAAGGAAGAAGGGAGAAGCAAGAAGGACGTGAGAAGGTTGGGAGAAGAAATGAAGATGAACCTTGATCCAGTCAAGGATGAAGCTTAAGAAGGAAGGAAGTAAAGAGTAAAGCACAAGTCAAATGGTCAACAAAACCGGCTGCAGCCGCAAGAAAGCGTAGGGGCGGTTCCCTGAGCCGCAGGGGCGGAAGACTACTTGAGCCGCGGGAGCGGCTCCCTAGACCCGCGGGGGCGGCTAAGGTCAAAACAAGCTCCAAAGACTAAGGCTCTTACACCTCACCTCCCTAAAAACAAGTTTCGTCCCGAAACTTGTAAAGTCCTGAAACTACTCAGACTCTAGAGCCGAGGTACAACTCTCTCTATCGGAGGAATCACATCTCCGCACAAGTGGTTACAACCTATATCACTTTATAACCTCAAGCACAAACATGGAGGAAAAACATCTCCAGCACTACTATGTCCATTAAAATAGCATGGAGGAATAACCATCTCCAGCTAGACCTATCGTATCACAATAACATGGAGGAAAGAACCATCTCCGGCTATATCAATCGCACGAGCACAACAAGATCTAATAAGATCACATATCATATCATAGCTAGTATAAAAATAAACACGTCATAGCATATAAGCACATAAGCATATCACTTACCAAGATAGTACTAAGATCTACTCGTCGACCCTACTAGTACATCTATCTTGGCATAAAACTCTAGATAGTTCCTCTGGATACTATCCTCAGTCTCCCATGTAGCCTTATCAGGTCCTCGTCTCGACCACTGTATCCTCAGCATAGGAATGTCCTTCGAACGCAGGCGTCTCATACCTCGTTCTAGGACTGGAATCGGGTGCTCAACAAAGGTGTGGTCCGGCTCAACCACCAAATCATCATAACTCACAATATGTCTCGGATCTGGTATATAGCTGAGACACGTGAAATACAGGGTGAACACCCTCTAATCTCGGAGGCAAAGCTAATCTGTATGCTGCGCGCCCAACTCGGTCAAGAATCTCGAATGGTCCGACATATCAAGGGCTCAACTTCCCCTTAATGTCAAAGCGTCTAACACCTCGTGTCGGGGACACTCTCAACCACACATGGGCTCCCACTCTGAACTCTAGGGGTCTACGCCTCCTATCTGCATAAGACTTCTGACGGCTCTGTGCAGTCAACATCCTCTCTCTAATCAGTGTTACTCGAGCAACGTCATCCTGAATCTGATCAGGTGTCAACCCACTAACACTGCTCGGCTCATCCCAGCATAACGGAGTACGACATCTTTGTCCATATAGTGCCTCATATGGGGCCATCCCAATAGATGCATGCCAACTGTTGTTGTATGAGAACTCAACTAGTGGGAGATGATCCGTCCACACTTGTCCCCAATCCAACACACAAGCTCGCAGCATATCCTCGAGTGTCTGAATGGTCCTCTCTGACTGACCATCTGTCTGAGGATGAAGCGCAGTAGTATAGTGCAAACTCGTCCCCAAGGCAGTCTGAATCTACTGCCAGAACCTCGAGGTAAATCTTCCATCTCTGTTTGAGACGATCGCCCTCGGTTGACCATGGAGTTTCACTATCTGCCTAGTGTACTCCTCAACTAATCTGCTCACCGGTCACGTTTCCCGGATAGGGATAAAACGTGTTGTCTTCGTTAGTCTGCCTACTATAACCCAGATAGCATCAAAACTCCAGCTCGGTCTCAGCCCAGTAACAAAATCCATGGTGACGTCCTCCCACTTCCTCTGTGGAACAGGTAGTGGATGGAGCTCACCTCCAGGTCTGCAATGCTCGATCTTGACCTGCTGACATGTCGCACACTGTGCCACAAACCTGGCCACATCGGGCTTCAGCCCTCCCCACCAGTATGAACGTCTCAAATCCTGGTACATCTTACTCGTACCATGGTGCACTGAATAAGGCGTATAGTGAGCCGACTATAATATCCTCTAGCGTAGATCCGCATCAGCGGGTACACAGACGCGACCGCGGCGTCTCAACTCTCCATCTGCCCCTAGAAGGAACTGTGGTGCCTCATCTCGAGACATCCTCTCTCGGATCCTCATAGTGTCGGGCAGGTTCCCTGCTTCTGCTGGATCTCACTCAACAGATCAAGGAGAACCTCTAAAGTACTAAGTTGGGCATCCCCATCCGGAAACTGGATGTCCAACTCTAACCAGACCAGATCCCTCTGTAACTGATGCTGAACTGTCAGCCTCGCAATCGCCTGCTCTCGAGTGGTCTTCCTGCTCAAGGCGTCGGCGACAACGTTCGCCTTCCCCGGATGGTACAAAATCTTTAGGTCAAAGTTCTTAATTAATCAGCTCAAGCCATCTACGTTGACGGTTATTCAATTCCCGCTGCGTGAAAATGTACTTCAGACTCTTATGGCCTGTGAAGATCTGGCACGTAGCACCGTACAGGTAATGTCTCCAGATCTTCAGTGCATGAACTACCGCTGCCAACTCCAGATCATGAGTCGGGTAGTTCTCCTCATACGTCTTCAGCTGTCTAGACGCATATGCAATCACTCGGCCCCGCTGCATCAACACACATCCCAAGCCTAGCTTGGATGCATCAATGTAAACTACAAAATCAGTTGTGCCCTCTAGCTGTGCTAAGATAGGAGCGGAAGTCAGACGTCTCTTCAGCTCCTCGAAAACTCTGCCTACACTACTCAGTCCATACAAACCTGGTAGTCTTCCTCAGTAGACTCGTCAGGGGACGGGCAATCACAAAAAATCCCTCCACAAAGTGTTGGTAATACCCGGCTAGGCCAAGGAAGCTACGTAATTCCTTGACGTTTGTCGGTGTCGTCCACGCTGCTACTCCCTCGATCTTCTCCGGATCAACCTTGATCCCCTCGGCGGAAACGACATGACCCAAGAAGGCTACCTCTGGCATCCAGAACTCGCACTTAGAGAACTTAGCATAAAGTTCTCTATCTCGTAGAACCTGTAACACAGTCCTCAGCTGCCCTACATGCTCCTCTCTGCTACGAGAGTATACCAAAATATCATCGATGAAGACTACCACAAACTGATCCAAAAAGTCGATGAAGATACTGTTCATCAACTCCATAAAAACTGATGGGGCATTCGTAAGCCCAAATGGCATCACTACAAACTCGTAGTGTCCATATCTGGTCTAGAATGTTGTCTTATGCACATCCTGCTCTCTCACCCTCAGCTGGTGATACCCTGACCGCAGGTCAATCCTGGAGAACACTGTAGCTCCCTGAAGCTGATCTAACAAGTCATCAATACGAGGTAATGGATACTTGTTCTTAATGGTCACCTAATTCAGCTCTTTGTAATCTATACACAGTCTCAGCGATTCGTCCTTCTTCCGTACGAAGAGGACAGGTGCCCCCCACGGAGATACGCTAGGGTGAATAAAACCCTTCTCAGCTAACTTCTCAAGTTGCTTCTTCAGCTCTAACATCTCGACAGGCGCCATCCGGTATGGGGCCTTCGAGATCGGTCTCGTACCAGGCTCTAGGTCTATACCAAAATCCACACTCCTCTGAGCCGGAAAACTAGACGACTCAGCAAATACATCTGCAAACTCACAGACCACTGAGATATCCTCTAAAGTTGGACTCTCCCCTTCCTTCATGGCATAACACCAGAAGGTCTCACAACCCTGTGCAATCAGTCTCGCTGCCCGTATCGCACTGATAACCATGCCTGACTTTCCAAGGTCCCAACCTCGGAAAACCTCTATCTGGCCTAACTCGGTAGAGAGGGTTACAGTCCTCTTACCTACTTCTAACACTACCTGGTGTCTATCCATCCAATCCATACCTAAAATGACTTCTTCATGCTCTAATGGCATGACAAAGAAGTCCACAAGTAATACACGGGTCGCTACAGAAATGGGACAGTCACGGATCTCACGGGTACCTTTGACCCTACTACCATCGGGTAACCCTATACTAAAGGGTATCCCCTCAGTCGTATCTAGACTCAGACGCTCAACACATGCATCAGAAATAAAAGAATGCGTAGCATCCGTATCAAACAAGACTCTAACAAGTAAACCATGAATCAGAATGGTACCTGTAGCAGTCGGTGCGGTTGACTCCTCAGCTCAAAAACTCGACCATGTGGTCCTCTGGTGTCCGTGGTACTCCCACCACGACATCTGCCTCTACTCGGCCCAGGAGCAGATTCCTGAGTCGTAGGATGGTCTGGGACTCTCTGCTGTCCCTGAATCTGTTGTTGTTGAGGTGGTCTCTGTCCACCTCCCACTACACTAGCAGGAGAAGAACCCTGCTGAGATGAAGTTCCGCCTTGTCGGCAAAAAACAGCTCTGTGACCCGGTCTACCACAGGTGTAGCAAGTCACTAGTGGCCTCGTGCACTCTGGCCTCATATGCCCTAGATCACCACAGTTATAACACTGACGTCCCTTATCTACAACCGGTGCAGATGAGGGGTAGCTCGGACGTCTCTGGCCTCACCCAACACTAGCAGCTCTACCAGTACCACTGTTATGCCCAGTACGCTGTCTCTTCTCAGACCCTCCGGTGAGGAGCTCTCCTCTGTCCAACTCTCTCTCTCTCTCTCTCATAATCAGAGGCTCTGTCCTGGTAATCCATCAGAGACTCACAATGAAACCATGCCATATAGGCCTTGGTAGTATCCCTCAGTTGTCGGGAGAAGAAGTATATATGCTGATTTGCAGGAGGTGCAGTTGGACCCAGTAAAGTCAGCTCCTCCTGGAATCTCCTAATGGCCTCTGAGACTGGTACATCCTCGAATCCAGCCTCGACAAAATCTCGCAGTTTCTCCCTCCTCAGTGAGGCAGGGCAGAAACGCTCTCTAATCATGGTCCTCATCTGCTCATAACTGCTAACCTGACCCCGTACAGATCTCCACCAATGTTGTGCCAATTCTATCTGTCTGTCTCCGGGGCACCTGATAGACTCAAGAGTTGTGTCTACGTGTCCAATCCACAACTCAACCTCTAACCCCACCTTCCCAAAGAAAGGGGGTACTCTCATCTGATGGAATGCCTTCAACCAAGAATCTGGTCGAGGCCCTCTATGCTCCTCTGGAACCTGAAAATCTCAGCAGCACGTGCCGGTATAATTGGCACCTGAGTAACCCCATGGGATCTCCCAGATTATCCCTCCTGGGTTGGTAGATCAAGGGCACGTCTACCTACTCTTGCAGCCTCCTCAACGCGTCTAATGTACACACGAAACTCTGATCCCCCATGGAGACACGATCCGAGTCATCTGACTGGACTCTTCGTGATCCTTGTCTCCCAGCTGCCCCGTTCCCAGTCTCTAGAACGACACTCTCAGCAACATCTTCGTGAATCTCTTCCGCTACACGTGGGTCAACAGCAGGAATCCTACCCCGTCCTCTACCTAGAGGGGGTCTACCTCTACCTCGTCCAGCTGCAGGTAAGGCTCTAGTCTGAACCATCTGCAGAGGACATAACCTAACTTAGAAGGCTATATATATGCCATATGTATAGATATATATAGAATATCTATATATATCTATACTGTTGAGATCTTCAGAGGGGCGATGGCTCACGTACACGATATCCCAAAATATTTTGTACTCATTTCAAAACCAAAATCTTTTGAAAAATCAGACCCCTTTCGGGTTCTGTTTATTTATCTATCCAACCTTTATCGCAGATAACAAGGGCCATTGTTGTCAACCTGGCTCTGATACCAACTTTGTAACACCCCGAATCCGTAGGACTCGAGGCGTTACGGGGCTAAGATCTCACAATGAATCCTGACCTAGCCTGACAACAAGTTCACTGGATCTTACAACAAGGCACAGATAGATTAAAACCAAAACATGAAACTGATATATATATAAGTATCAAAAGGTGATACAAAAGTACCGCTGAGTACAAATAAAACATAACTGTACATAATAAAATATCCCCTATCCCACGATAACGCCCCAGTGCACGGAGCCCTCAGCGGATCACCCTCTCTGAATTACTCTACAGCTCTCCTAACCTACAAAGGATCTACAACACGGTATAAAACCGTTAGCTAACCATACACATATATATATAGAAGATGCGAGAGCACAAACACACTTCAGGAATGATAAATCCATAATCATGCTAGCACACATTTACCCGGTTAATTATTTTTATATATAGTCGAACACACAATTTGTATAATATCTGCATATGAATATAAGTGACACGAGGAATATATATAATCCTCGCCTCTGAGTGCTATAGCTAGCTAGAGTGGTATGAGCGCACCTTCCCGTATACCATAAGGAGTGGTAAGTGCCCTTCTCGTATACCAGATCTAGCCTAACTACAGAGAACCTCCCAGACTCCACTACGGGATGAAAGGCAAGTTGTCACAGCCACTACAATGGGCGGTCACTAAAACATAGGTCGGTAATAATCAACCTCGCATGCTACAAAGCATATAACAATCACCACTCAAGCATACATCCAATATAAGGATGGCAGCTAAGTAAGTCCTATGGACTTACCTCAACCTCTAAAGTAGTCTCAACCACGATCAATCCTCAAACACGGTCCACTCCAATCTGGAGGACAACACTGCCTAATAACAAGATATCAACTTCTATCCATCAAAGGGGTCACACCTAGACCCAAGGGATCCATAAGGATCGTATCTTAACTCATTAACCTCAACTCCATAACCGGCATACGCGATATCATACTCATCATCATTCTAACCTCAAACACGTACCTAGCATGCTACTAACCCGCTTATACTAGGAAAGGAAAGGATCATACTACTCTAAGTAGATCATGTACAAGACGCACCTGCGGAACATAAAGACGCAGGGGCGGAACAAGGCAACCCGCAGGCGCGGTGACGCTCGGCCGCAGGCGTGGTGACAGAGGCCGCAGGCAAGCGCAGGCACGGCGCAGGCACTATGACATGGCTCCCGCAGGGGCGACGGCTTCTAGGCGCGGGGGCGGCGACAGTGCAGAACGTGATCCCGCGATTCCTCTTCGGCTCTTCACGTGATGAAATCACGTCTTCTTCATGCCATAACCACACACATACATACACAAACACATTCCAACATCAACATATATCTAATCCTAAGCTAGAGGAGATGAAACAAGGAACAAAGAAAGAAAGGAGAAGAACCAAGGCTTACCTACTGCTGTGATCACCAAAGGGAAGAACAAAACACACTCTCAGTTGGCATCACAAGCTCAGCAACCATGCACAACCTCTACCAAAGCCACACACAACTCTATCAAACTCCAAGGAAATCTCAAGCAAGATCAAGAAGGAAGAAGGGAGAAGCAAGAAGGACGTGAGAAGGCTGGGAGAAGAAATGAAGATGAATCCTTGATCCAGCCAAGGACGAAGCTTAAGAAGGAAGGAAGTAAAGAGTAAAGCACAACTCAAATGGTCAACAAAACCGGCTGCAGCCGCAAGAAACCGCAGGGGCGGTTTCCTGAGCCGTAGGGGCAGAAGACTACTCGAGCCGCAGGAGTGGCTCCATAGACCCGCGGGGGCGGCTAAGGTCAAAACAAGCTCCAAAGACTAAGGCTCTTACAAATTTATAGTGAATTACCAATTTTATGCTCCAAAGAAGATCATTTTTTATTCAAATATTAGAAATAAAATATCAAGTCACGGCCTGTGTAGTGTACGGATAATACACTAGTTACTACATATACCTCATAAAATCACTTATATAGACAAGTCACAACCACACATAAGTTGTTTAGATTGAATTGATGCATTCAAAATAAATTAAAGATCCGTTATAAGTTAAAACCTAATTTTTCAAATCAATCATTCAATCTTAAATCTAAAGATGCAAGAACACCTCATAAAATCATTGAAATACCACTTCAAATTTTTTCTAGAATTTTTTTCATGCAAGGGTGCAAGTCATCGATGATATAAATTGGAAGAATAAGAGCATATGTAGTGCCAAGCAAATGAAGGGTAATTTGCTTGAGTAAATGGTGGGTCCTTTAAGATTTGCTTGAGTAAAGAGTTTTTATTTATTTATTTTGGTTGAGGAAAAGCCGACAAATTTTGATTTGTGGTTTCTAAACGTACCGATGGAAATTGCTATTTGACACCGTAACTACGCACTTCGCGTGCGTAGTAGTAGTTAATATTACAAAAAAAAAAAATTTTCTTACTTCTACTAATCACGCCAAGTGCTTAGTTCAATTTTTTCAATTTTTTTTTTCGGACTCCAACTACACACCTCATATGCGTAGTTGGAAACCAGTCAACTACGCACGCGAAGTGCGTAGTTGCGGTGACAAATAGTGATTTTTGCCGGTACGTCTAATAATCCCCTTTTGATTGAGCAATTGGTTGAGCAAACTTTAACGGAGTGATTGGGTGAGCAAATGGAGTGGGCTCCACAAACTTTTAGTCTTTATATATTTGTTTTTGTGTACGAACTTTGTGTGGTTAATTACATTGTAATTTTTCCTATATACACAAATGGTGTACTTTTATATTACTTTGTGTATCAAATGTTCTTTTAAGTTTTGATAACAACATTTACTTACTTTGTGTGGTTAAATACTTTATGTACGTACATTGTGTATCAGTGGTACTTATAAGTTTTCATAACAACACTTACACATTGATAAGTTTTCTGTATACAATGTACCATGTGAACTTATGTGTTTGAATACATAGATCTTCATTGTGTACGTACTTTGTGTGGTTAATTACATTGTGTACTTCTATATACACAATTTATGTACTTTAATATTACTTTTGGGTATCGAAAGAACTTATAATTTTTGAAAATAATATGTACAAAATGGTAAGTTTTATGTATAAAATATCACCATGTGAACTTGTGTATTTAATTACATAATGATTTAACATCAAATTTATTGATAAGTTATATGTACGTAATTTAGACAATACAATAAGATATGTACTTCAACATGTCTATGTCCCATCTGTATTAACACACAAAATGCACAATTTTCTGTGCATGCCAATTATAATACCACATACGATCCGTGGATAATAAAACCCCTTTAATAAAATGTCTACATATGATCAAAAATAACAAATTAAGGCTGCAAGTACGTCTTATATTTTGGTTGATTGAGACATGTCTTCTTGTTGTGACCAAATTTGCCACAACAGCTACATTTTTTCTTTATTTTGGGTTCCCACGAAGAACGAATCCTACATTTAGGTAATCTTCCTGTCCTTCTACGCTTCATTGGAGGCCCACATTGCTGCTATATTTGACGGTATATTCCATTATGACTTGCTAGGCACTGGATAGATTGTTTCCACGTACCCAACTCTCCAAGTTTCACAAGTATAATATCTCTAATTAGAAAGGAAGGATTCATACCCACATGTGTTGTAGCGGCGATGGCATGGGTACATGGTATTTCTTCAATATCAAACTTCTTGCATCCACAACTTCTCATTAGCAAACATACAATTACCTTGTCATCATCTTTTAGAACTTCAAACACCAACCTTTTTGTATCTAGGACGTAAATAAAGTAACCCCCACTTTCTTTAAACCTTTTTTCGGATGATTACTAATAACATGATTTATCGACCTGTTGCATGCATGCATTTAGTTAGATTTTCCCTTTCCGCATTCATGTTTTAGCCTTAGTTTGTGCCATTTATGCTTGTTTAGTGTTACTTTGCAAGAATAGATGTCTACACACACTATTTGTGGTTTTGTAGGTGTTTTAGCACATTTTAGAGCTAAAACGACGTATTTGTGGATCAAGCTCAAAGTGGATGCATTGGAGCAAGCATACGTGCACGGAAAAGGGCTAGGAATCGAGCTAAAGGCGTGAAGGAACGACGAAGATGGCATCTCGGACTTGATCTTGGTCTGACCTGACCGAGATTGCCTTGATCTCGGCCGAGATCCCTTGATCTCGGACCGAGATCCGTGATCTTAGACGATCTGGAAAGTTACTGTTGTGAAATCTCGGTCTCCATCTCGGTCCCGATCTCGGCCGAGATTTTTGGCCGAGATGCCCATGACACTGAAGACGAAGTTGAAATCTCAGCCCCGACTGTGACAAATCTTGGCCGCGATCCTTGACCGAGATTCTTCCCTAAGCGTTATATTTTATTTTGGGCTGTTTCTTTTTGGGTCCAATGTCTTTTAGTTATGTTTTGTGTATAAGAGAAGTCTTGGATTCATTCCAAGGTGTGCTGGGAGTCACAGACTTGTAACCAGTGCCACAGACTTGTAATCCTTTGCCCAGTCAACAGTAGACCGCCTTCCCCCAACTGCACCTACCACGCCTCGGTTGGTTCGCCGGCGACCCTTCTACCATCTCTTCCGCCTCTATCACCCTCTTTTTCCTTCCTCAGTCGCACCTCTTATACTTTGCCACACCTTCCGCCGTGGACGGAGTTCGCAGACGGAGAGGCCACCGGTGATAAGCAACCGGCCCCTTTGACGGTGAGTTTGACCACTACCCTTGCTGCTCGGCCTCCCCGACTCTCAGTGCTGGAACTCCGGTGTGTCGGTGTGCAGGTTGCTCGAAGACGGAACTGGTGCTTTGACGGCGTGGGAAAGTAAGCGTGGACGAGGCTCGGACTATAGTCTTCGAGGGCCCACTTTTGCAACGTCAATCGTCGACAAGATCTGCGACCCTGGTTTCAACAGGAACTGCTAGGTGACAATCCTTTTCTTACTTCCTACCGGGTTCGAACCGAGACCCTATCTCTCCCCCTGTGATGTGACGTTAAACCTCTGTGTGCTTAGCAGGTATAGAACCGGGACATAAGGGAGTACAAGAGTGGTGGGTTGTTTATTGTGCTGACCACGTGAAGTGAACTCGACCTCCCAACATCACCTCCAACCGGTTACGTTCTTCTAATTCGTTTCCGGTTAGAATTGAAACGCTCAAACTCGCTAAATTACTTTTTTTTTCCGTTAAAATTGGGGTCATGATGAATATAATTAATTTTATAAGTATTTCAATCATTCAAATTATTGGGTTTGTATTACTAGTAAGATGAACTAGTGGAATGGAATGATATTGCGTAATTAGTTTGGAATGATAGGAATATTAGAATGGGAACAGATCATGAATCTTAATATCGGTATAATCAGAAGGAGAACTATTAATAGTATCTGGATTGATAACGTAGATGAAATACGAGTTTCCGAGTTAGTGAGATTGTAGAGAAACGATGGTGTTGATGATATGAGAACTTGAAATGGACGTATAGGTCCGTGAATCTAAGTCGTAGAAAACGTCAGGGTATCGATGCTAGATATCATACCCTGATTGATTACACTAATAAGTCGAATGGTATTAAGGGTTGAACCCGTTCTGAGGGTTGATAAATGTGGAACAAAATAATCGGATCTCTGACTGGCAAGATCGCGAGACGTTGAGACCAGTACCGATAAGGTGAGTCCGTAGGACTCACTTAGCTACCTTTTTATACTGAGTGTGCACTAGAGTAATGTGTGTTATTCTTGTGAAATAAAATGAACGAACTAGATCACCGTATATTATTTCTTAAGAGAGGCACAAGTGTATGATAACTTGCCGTAACCGTCGGTCCGGGCCGATGGTGCCGGAGGATTGCCCCGCGACCAGTCCAGTAGTGTATACGGGGGAGATGCATCAAAACCAGTCCTACTGGTAAACGGGGACGGGGGAAAGAGTCGGGAGACTCTTGTGTTACAAGTAAAGTTGGAAAATAGAATGACTAATTCATGTAATGAAAGATAATGAACCGGGACATTGTGTGTTGCATGCTGAGTGATTTACAGTACTTCTTTATATGTGTGTGTGCGCTTTAGTGACCTTAGTATTAGAATTGTAGCTAACGGTTTTACCGTGTTGTTAGGTATTTGTAGAATAGATCTCTACCGAGAAATCGGGAGTGGAGTGGTCAGCCGGGTTTCCGTACTAGGAGTTTGGGTGTTGGGTTATATTTTATGTTTTATTTATCTTATTGCAATAGAGTTGGTACAGTATACAGTTGGCTGATGTACGAGTTTAGAGTATGTTAAAAATTAATTACGCATTTGTGAAAGAATTTGTATTTTAGTATTTGTGCCTTGTTGCAAGATCCGGCATTATTGACGTCAACCTAAGGTCAGGACCCACTGTGAGGTCCTAGCTAGTGACGCTCCGAGTTCCTAGAATTCGGGGTGTTACAGGTTATAACCGGATACTCTCTTCCTTCTTTCAAAATTCCATTCACACACTTAACATTGTTACTAGTCATTATGTTATACCTTTTGGCAGGACAGAAACACCGTGCCCAGGTTGCAATTCCAATATCAGCGAGTAACTCACCAACATTTGGCTTCTCCTACATACATTGGCAAGAGTAGTGTTGTTATACGACATGAATTGTACGAAGAAATGCGTATTTCAAGATAATTGCAGCATATATACCCCCGAAATTTGACCAAGAATCTCCATGCATTTATTCCTTTTGTAACAGCGGGCACCTTCCATGAATTTTTCAAGGATTCTGTTTGATCGTGTTTTCTTCTGTATATTGCTTTTTAGATGCCAAATGCAATATCCGTGCGATGCAACTTCATAATTTGTAGCAACACCTTTTTTGATGGAATTGTGTCTATCGGATACAAAAACTAATTCATTGTTGTCGTGAACAAAACTCTTTAGGTTTTTGAAGAAGAAATCCCACAATGCATCGTTTTCACTATCAACTATTGCAAATGCAATGGGTAGATCTGTTGATTAGCATCTTGTGTAGTTGCAACAAATAACACTCCTCCATATTTTCCCTTCAAATGCGTGTCGTCTACTGTCGCAACCTACGTTACAATTGACGTTAAATTTATTTTAATACACAAAACGACATTTATGAAGTTCACATACACAGTTTTAATTAAAAATACAAACTATGGTGTTGTACTTACCCTTCTCATTGACTGATAAGAAAGTTCACATACACAGTTTTGATTAAAAATACAAAGCGACATTTATGAAGTTCACTTACCCTTCTCATTGACTGATATCCTCTAACTGATTATACAAACTATGGTGTTGTACTTACCCTTCTCATTATATAAACATAAGAAAATTCGATGATATTACGGTAATAAATCATGCTAAAAATAATATATTCGCACCAAATAAGACTCTACACCCGTAGAAACGTAATCCGCCTGTCACTCTCGAAGCTCCAAATCCCTCTGTATTTCTCTCTGATGTCTCCAACATTTCCTCACTAGAACACTTTCGCTCTTCCACTTATTATCCATTTCAAACTAATCAATGGAGGCGGCGTCCAGAGGCCTGATTTCGCGCCTCCGAAGCCTTCTAATCGCACCTAAACCGACATCTTGCGCCGCTGCAACAACGACCAGGTCAGCTAGTTACAAATTTTTCAGTACCAATGCGGTCGCGATTGCTGATGAGAACGAGATCGAAGTGCTACGACCACGAGTCATTGATCCTAAGCCCGGAACAATGCCTTCTAATTCGCAGAGGACGGGATTGATTGCGGTCAAGTGTTGAATGACTGCTCTTTGGGATAAATGGGGTGCTAGGGTTCCTATCACTCGTTGGTGGAGCCAGGGGTGAGCTCGACTAGGCCGTCGCCCACCCCGACCAAAAAACTAATTTAAACCTAGTTATGATTTTCATAAAAAAATAAAGGTTTAAGACGTTTAAATTAGAAAAAGTGTGTCCACTATCCCATCCATCACAAGAAATGGACTTTCAACGCTGTAAACTAGCCTACAATTCCGCAAGCAGTTAGATCAAAACTACAATATACCGTAAAAACAATAAATTTAAATATTAAATTATAAGCTTGTGATATTGTGTATACATTCATTTATTTATTTTTTTACCTTTTTATTACGACAATATTAATAGATTGCGGCTTTCATTTTGTTTATAATTATATTAGAGGTTAATTTTTTTAATATATATATGTATATGTTTAAAAATTTATAGATTTTTTTTCTCACTTTTGCGCACCTCTATAAAATTTGTGGCTCCCTGCTATCAATGTCCTTTGGTTTGACGACAATATTGTTTCTCAGGTCAAGACCGTTGAGAAGTAAGGCATCTTCTCTTTTACAGGTACTGTGCTCTGGTGTTAGCCGTTGGATTTTGTAATGTTAGTTTGTTTTGTTCTCATTAATGAGTTGATTTTTTCTTTCCTTTGTGCTGGATGGGGTTGATTTGATTAATATAATTAGTTTGAGCTTCATTGCTTTTGAAGCTGTAGGTAGATGGGGATAGTTTAGAGTTTGGATCTTATCAAGCCACAAAGCTTTTCGTAGAGGATGCTCCAGTAAAACGAATATAAATATAAATCAGCTGAAGTTATTTTGAGCTTCATTTTTTTTGGTTTGAGGTAGGGTAAAACTAAGCTCACAAAGTTAATTGTGTGGAGATTTTGCAATTGTGGTGTCAGCTTGGTTGGAATGTGGTGAGAAGAAGGCAAAATATTTGACAAAACCTGAAGTTGGTTATTTTAGAGCTCAAGGAGTTCATTTAGGAGAGTTTTCAGTGACAAAGGATGCACTGCTGTCTTTGGGTATGTCCATTGGTGTACGCCATTGTTGTTCCAGCACAGCTTGTGGATGTGACTAAGATTACTAAAAGGAAAGGGTTTCAGGTACTAATCAGTCTCATTTCAGGGAAACCTTTGACTTATCAACCCAAATGTGAAAGATTATGTATTACACTTTTATTTGAATTATATAAAAGTTCCACTGGACAATGGATGCTCCTGTCATTTGTTGTTTCCTTCTATTGATGATCATGATCACCTTCTATGTTTTTATTTGAATTAAATTTATTGATTTATAAATATTCTTTTTATCAAGATTTTTGCTTCTCTAATAGTAGCTTTTTCTAACTTATGACTTCAAAAATTATTTCATTGTCCTATTTTGAAAAGATGTTTCATAAGAAACTATTTGTATTCAATTTAAAAGAAATTGAATCACAATTAAAAATGTAATAAAAATAAATTGAAGATGTAAATATTAATAAAACTATATGTTGTTGTTGATATGAAAATGCCTAAAATACTCTTATCAACTCACAATAATTTTTCTTCTAATATACTCCGTATTTCACAATTATTTTAGAAATAAAAATTAGTAAAAAACAGTTGTTTTAGTCTAAACTGGAGTTAGATTGTTGAATGAAACAACCTAGTATTCAAAGCCGGGGTATCATCTGTTGACTTTTTTTAGGAAAACTTAATGGAGTCTAAACTTAAATTGTTGAATGAAACAATCCTAGGATTCAAAGTAATGGAGTTAAATTGACTATAAAAGTGTGGTTTTGCCACATAAAATTGACAAGTCTCCATATCTACGATTCCCCATTGAAATGTTTTGAAGCCCTCCAACAGCACCTTCCGGCAATGCAAACACAAGAAGGGGACCGATCGCTACTATAACAAAAACCGCTAAGAACACCACCTTCAAGATCGGTCCCCAACCGTACTCGTCTTGGTCCATTTTCTCCGTTGATCTTGAATCACCGATTATGGGTAACGAATATATAGATCAATGGTCATCAAAGTGATTGTGGTATGTTTCTAATTAATATATGTATATGTATATAAGTGCGATCGAAATTGCTGTGGAATGTCTTGAAATTTAAAGAAATCCAGATTTATACTATTAAATTTAATAGTATAAATCCAGATTTACAAAGAAATCAAGATTTTCTTACCTCAATCATTTCGATACCTATATATTCGAGACATAACACAACCACTTAGATCACCATTGATCTATATATCTGTTACCCATCATCGGTGATTCAAGATCAACGGAATATATATATTTGTCACCCATAATCGGTGATTCAAGATCAACGGAGGAAATGGACCAAGACGAGTGCGGTTGGGGACCGATCTTGAAGGTGGTGTTCTTAGCGATTTTTGTTATAGTAACGTTCGGTACTCTTCGGATGGAGCCGGTCGGGCTACCCGGAATACCATTACTTGTAGCAATGTCGGTTTTCGTCATGATCTGCTTTTACCGAGTGATTCAAGTTTGTTACTGTCTATTGCTTTAAGAATTCTTCGTACTAGTACCTACCCTGAGTAGGTACTATATTATTATTAAAATAAATTGAAAGAAACTTATAATTACATGTGTGATTTTATGCAGTCATTAGTCTATTATTTTAGTCTCTTGTATGAGTTAATATTGTGAGTAACCAAAAGAAAAGAGCCTTTCATGACAAAATCTCGTGTTACCTTCTTTGTCATCACTCTCCTCTTCTCCATCGAAACCCTAGTAGGAGAAAGCCCTTCTTCAGCAAAGTAACCAGAGAACCAACTGCAAACAACAAATCTGAAGCCGTAGAAGAAGAACAACCATCATTTCTCCTTTAAACCTCACAAAACACCCCATACGATCTCGGAGCCCGTGAAACTGGTCTCTATTCTCCTTTCACCACAACCACAGATGAATCAATCCCAATTACGTATGAAAGGATATCACATACTACAACTAATTCAATCCCAATGCTTGTTCGACTTAGACTAATATGAGTCGAGGAAGACCAATCTCTTCCTTTATAATTGTTTGAAGGCTTGTCTTTGCAAGCGAAGCTTGTTTACTTTACAGTGTCTAGGTGCCTGGAGAATCCATGATCCAAGTCCTTTTTGCTCATCATTGGCCGACAACTTGAAGCATTTTCATCAAGTCTAGAACGTAGTAAGGTTAATGCGACTTGGGCATTGGATGTTGGTGCTCATTAGATACCTATTTACTTAAATATCTCCCAATGTATTATTCTATTAAAGCCTTTTCTAAAATAACCGATCAACGCATATATTTACTCGCTTTTGTTTTTCCCTTTCTATAACTGCTTCGAAAAATAACCGATGAAATCAAATCACACCCGTGCAATGCACGCACCGTTTGACTAGTTACAATATTGAGAACATTGAGGACATAATAGATAAGAGTATGTCATGTCCACAATGACAATACCTATTTATATGTCTACTGATATTGCTTATCTCCCTCTTCAATCTACTACCGAGAGTTGTTTCAAAGTAAGACAACAAAAGATTTCATTTCTGACTTGTCTACATCTTTGACATTGTAAAAAAGGAAAGACAAAACAACCTAAAGAGAAGAAAAAGAAGGCAAGCCAAAAGAAACCTCTTGCTACAAACCATGAGACTTTGTTATGTTCGAAATGTCAAATCCAACATGTTCCCTAAAAATCAAGGATATGAGGTTGTCAATACCTAAATCGGTAAAGAATATATTCTTTGACGGTATTGTCAACTTATCATACAAGAATGCAGGGAAATTCCAAGCCCGAAAGTATCACTTAAAGGTCATCGCGAATAAAAGTACGGTGACCAGGATCGATTGAGGTTCTCACAAATCCGGACTATGTGAATAAGAGAAATAAATGGGTTAATGACTTTAAACAAACGTTCCACGAGAGAAAACTCACGACCTATAAATACTAGACTAGTTTATTACTATTATTATTATTATTATTATTATTTTGAAAACAAGGTTGACAACTTTTTTCAATAGGTTGTTAACTATCACAAACTATTTTTTGATCAGTGAGAATTATTACTTGTCCTACTCTTATCAGCAATTGATCGACAAATAAAGGAAAAAAACCGTTGAATTGGAATTGGCTATTCATTATACAACTATTAATCTACTATATGATATTAAAACAGAAGTGAATATTGCCACATGTCATCACTGTATTAAATTCGCCACGTGTCATTTTTACATTAAGACACCTCACATTTTTTCCACATGTCATCTTAAGGTTATGCCACCTCATTATTTCTTAAAAAAATTATATATATTAATGAAAATATTAATATGTATTGTATCCTTATTTAAGATTTAGAATAATATTTATCAGGAAAGATTATATTATAAAAAGCGAAATTAAAATATATGTTAGAAAAAAAATTTCTATGAAAATTACGGAGAATCATATATATTGATGTTATAATTATACCATATTTACCACTTATCATATTTATAAAAAAATAAACTATTTTTATTATAACTTTTTATAAACATTTAATATTGTAATATATAAAGATGATCATATTGCTCATTTCACTTACTAACTTAAATTTATTTATAATTAATTTTTTTACGTTATTATCGCAATGGATTGGATTATAAGTATAATGAATTAGTTTAAACCAAACCTGTGTATGACACGTAAACTAAGCTAGTTATAACTAATCATAGTTGTTACTCTTTGACCTTGCATGCAATATAAAAAAGCAATATAAGATTGCAAACTTTGTATAAGAAAAAGAGTGCTTTTGACATGCACTTTTACACAATACGAGAGAACCGATTGTGTGCTCCTCTTTTCGATCTTTGTACTAACATCTAAAATTTAAGGCGATCTAGATCTATATCTGGATGTATTAACTAAAGGAGTTATGTTTGAGACAGTAAAATATTTTATTTTATTTCTGTCTAGTCTATTTTTACAAATGGGTATTCGCTTCTCTTATTTTGTATTTAATCGAATATGCATGTAATTCTAGTTTAGATGTTTACGAAAACCGTTTTTTGAAATTCCGTTTTCCACATCTAAAATCCCATGATAGAGATCCATCGAATAAGACCATAGGGATGTATGAGGATAAATTTGTTAATCTTGAGTATGATTATTTGGCTTTGAACATTGCGATGCTCACTCAACAACTCATCGCAACCACCTTGTCCAAAGTAAGCAATTCTAACCTTTGTTAAATATGTGGTATACCTAATCATGAAATTAACTTTTGTATGTTCTGTCATTATTAGAATGCCTCTAGAAGGTCAAACACAAGTCTATGTTCACTACAAGAGGGAGCCCCACGATAGAGAAAGAGGGAAATCGCCGATAATGCCCATTTGTCTCTATCTACAATCCCAAATGGAAGTATCACCTTAATTTCAAGTATAAAGATTATGATAATATAGGAATCCACCACCTACACATGTTGTCGTGTCCTTCTCTTATAGAAGCAAATATGCAGTAGAGGTAAATAATTTTTTTTATAATCGCCATCAATCTCCTAGAAGCTGTTTGTCGATGCGACAAACCCTTTTTTCAATATGCACCCGTCGAAAAAAGAAGAGGTATGCATTCTTTCTTCTCGATATGTTCCTCCTATTACTTTTCTACAATAAAAAGGGCAAACTATAATGGAGACGGAGTGTAGTAAGTTTATGAGATACTAAATAAGTTGCACTTCAACCTCTCATTTATTGGGTGTTTAAAGTTGATGTAGAGATTCCTATTATGTTGGGATGTCCCTTTTTGAATATTGACACTTTAATTTATGTGTAGGGATTACTATAATTTGAGATTGAAGATGATTTTGTTTACTTGATATAAATAAGACTATATTGACTCCACCTTTGTCCTATAATTACAACATTGGAAACATCGAGGACATAATAGAACAAGAGTATGTAATGTCATGGTGGCAACACCCATTGATATGCCTACTGATATTGTATATCCCCCTCTTCAATCTACTATCGAGGGTTGTTCCAAAGTAAGACAATAAAATATTTTATTTATGTCTTTTCTACTTCGAATTCTTTGACTTTTTAAAAATAAAAGACAAAATTACCTAGAGAGAAAAAAAAATTAAGAAGGAAAGCCAAAATGAACCGTTTGCTACAAATCATGAGACTTTGTTATGCTTCAAAATGTCAAATCCAACATGTTTCATCAAACCAAGAATATGAGGTTATCATGACCTAACTCGGTAAAGAAAATACTCTTTGAAGGTATGATCAACTTATGACACAAGAATTCAAGAAAATTCCAAGCGTGGAAGTATATCACCCGAAGGTCATCATTGATAGAAGTACGGTGATCAAGATTGATTGAGGTCCTTACTAACCCGATATACGTGAATAAGCGAAATGGATAGAGTTATAGACTTTAAACAAACGTTTCATGAGAGGGAACTCCCGACCTATATATTCTAGACTAGTTTATTATTATTATTATTATTTTGGAAAGAAGGTTGACAACTTTTTTTATAGGTTGTTAACTAGGGTTGTTAATTTGTTCCGGTCCTGATGGAACCGTTGGAACCAAATCGTTTACGATTAAGTCCGGTTCTTCATAATTATTTTTGATTTTTTTTTCAAACCGAACCATTATAAAACGGTTTGGTTCATTACCTTAGAACAAAAATAGATAGGAACCGTTTTGTTAGTTTCTGTAATTTATACTATAAAAATTTCAATTCGCGCACTTATAGGACAATGAGTGTAGTTAGTTATTTTGCTTTCGACGTAGGCTTGAAGTTTAAATTTATATCTTCCATTGTAGGAATGCTTATATACTTATTCTAAGGGATACTTGGGTTATCGAGAATTAAAGAAGATTAAGATAAACCATGTAAATATTAAAAATATTTATATGTTTAACAAAATTAAAGTATTTGGACTTAACCACTACAATTCATATGCAAAGGAAAGTGGTTAAATAGTTCTAGCTCGATTCAAAATTATTCATTTGTGATTCGGTTCCAAATGGTTCTACTCATTTAAAATACATGAACCTAACCGTATACCTAAAACAGTTCGGTTCCTTATGTGATTCGGTTCAAAACGGTTCCACCTCTTAAAGTACAGGAGCCGATCCGCATACCTAAAACGGTTCGGTTCCCGATCCCGTAAAAACCATTGTTTAGGAATCGTTGGAACCAAATCGTTTTTACGTTTAAGTCCGGTTCCTCATAATTATTTTTTGATTTTTTTTCAAACCGAACCGTTATAAAACGGTTTGGTTTGGTTCGGTACCTTAGAATAAAAATAGATAGGAACCATTTTGTTAGTTTATGTAATTTATACTATAAAAATTTCAATTCTCGCGCTTATAGGACAATGAGTTTAGTTTGTTATTTTGCTTTCAAAATAGGCTTGAAGTTTAAATTTTATGTTCCATTGTAGGAATCCTTAATTACTTATACTAAGGGATACTTGGGTTATCTAGAATTAGAGAAGATTAAGATAAACCATGTAAATATTAAAAATATTTATATGCTTAATAAAATTAAAGTATTTGGACTGAACTACTACAATTCATATGCAAATGAAAGTGGTCAAATAGTTCTAGCTCGATTCAAAACGGTTCATTTGTGATTCGGTTCCAAATGGTTCTACTCATTTAAAATACAAGAACCTAAACGTATACCTAAAACAGTTTGGTTCCTTATGTGATTCGGTTCGAAACGGTTCCACCTCTTAAAGTACAGGAGCCGATCCGCATACCTAAAACGGTTCGGTTCCTGGTCCCATAAAAATCATTGTTTAGGAACCGTTTTGTTAGTTTATGTAATTTATACTATAAAAATTTCAATTCTATGCGCTTAAAGGACAATGAGTTTAGTTCTTTAATTTGCTTTCGACATAGGCTTGAATTCAAATTTTATCTTCTTAATTACTTATTCTAAGAGATGTTTGGGTTATCGAGAACTAGAGAAGTTTAAGACAAACCATGCAAATATTCAAAGCATCTAAATGCTTAACAAAATTAAAGTATTTGGACTTAACTACTACAATTCATATGCAAATGAAAGTCATTAAATAGTTACTTTTCTATTCAAAACGGTTCCTTTATGATTCGGTTCCAAATAGTTCTACTCAATTAAAATACATGAAATGAAACGTATACTTAAAACGGTTCAGTTCCTTATGTAATTCAGTTCGAAACGGTTCCACCTCTTAAAAGTACAAGAATCGAATCACATACCTAAAACAGTTCAATTCCTTGTTCCCACAATGATTTATTGTTTAGGAACCGTTTATCGAACCTATTGTTAACTATTCACAAACTATTTATAGGCAATTGATCGAAAAACTGGATTCCTGGATCCCCTCATTTACATGTTGTATCTCACATGCTGAGATATTTGTATGTAGGGATGTCAATGAATCGGGTTTGGGTCGGGGAGTACCCTATTCATCTCCATCCGTGTTTAGTATAACACCCTCCATCCCCATCCCCATACCCATACCCGTTCGGATATTAAAAATTGTCCCCGTCCCCATTCCCGTCGGATATTCATCCCCATCGGGGAATACCCGTCCCCGTTTAATTTTTCCATTTAAAAACTTGTTGGGTTTTCCCCGTATAATTACTCGTACCCATCCCCGTTTAACTTTCAAGAGTTTGACAAAAAGTGTATAAAGTATACATATATACATATATATATATATATATATATATATATATATATATATATATATATATATTGTGTAAGTAGGAACGAGTATGATACTTTCAAGTCTTAACGTACAAAAGTGTATATAGTATGCAAACATTTAGTTCATGGTTACAAGATAAATTTCAATTCATATAATATTATTATACATTTTAATTTGAAATGTTGATGTGATTTAGTTTGTTGTTCAACACATCAGCTTATCCAATGTGCCAAAAAGTATAGGTTTATATATTGTGGGTATATATTATGTTTTGTTCGTTCAAGTAGGAATGTAGGATCGAGATTCGAAATACAAACTAGTATAAACTAAAATAAATATATCTTAATAACATTTTGATTACGGTCTCAAGATAAAGTGTTATATTATTCTTTCATTTTAATTTCAGGATTTAGGTTGCACCGTCAAAACATGTATTTGACAAACTATGATACATAAGATAAAAACACAACATGTAGCGCGCGATGCATTTGATCATCGCGATTTGACGTTTACGAATTACGACTTATTCAAAATTTTCGTGAATATGTTATTATCCTCGTATGATCGAAAACGTAATTAATGTAGGTTAGCATTAGCATGATTTACACACATATAATTATCAAAAAAATATTAAACTTAAATCACATTTTAGAAAATACATGGTGTGTAAATAGAAATGAGTATGATAGTAATCATAGTATGATACTCTTAATCTTTAAAATTCAAAAGTGTATATTAGTTTGAAATTTTAGTAATGTAATTTTTAAATTTAAACACAATTTCTGAATTAAATTTCAATTAAGGTTAAAACTACAATGAAAGTATAATATAAATACAATTTGTTTATTTATGTATTCTTTGCGGGTTTCTCCGTCGGTTTCCCCGTCGGGGTTCCCCCATCGAATTCGGATTCAGATCGGGGAGCGGGGCGAATACCCATATTTTCGTCCCTGTCCCCAAGCGGGGAATCAATTTTTACCCCGTCCCCATCCCCATTTAAATTCTTCATCCCATTTCCATGACGGGTAATACCCGCGAATTTCGGAGAATCCCCGACTCATTGACATCCCTATTTGCATGGGACTTCCGCCATCTCATTTAATATCAACCTACACGCATATTGTAATGCAGGTTAGGTGTGTTCTGTATTCCTTGGCAATAGCCTTATCTCAGGGAAGTCCAAGGATCAATGTGTGTCTCTCTTACGCAAAAGATGAGTATAGATCTAACCGGCATGCCGTTATTGAACTAGCTTGATTAAATCATCTCTTGTATGAACTTGATGTTTCCAATATTACTCCAGCCCAACTCAAATGTGACAACTTGACTGCCGTCTATATTGCTACAAATTCAGTATATCATTGAAGGAGAAAGCACATTATCAGACATGAATCCTTGTAATAAATCGATAAACCGAACCATACAACGAGAAACCTATAATTTTGTCATCTCTTACTCTGTGTTCTTCCATCTCTCGCGCAAATATTGATAATATAAGATTGTTTGGCTTGGTCAAATTTGGATTATGTGAAGAGTACACTTCACACAAACAAAAAGAGACGGCAATTATATCCTTCATTTAACAGAATAAAAAGACGATAAATAGAAAACTTAACCTACATTAACGTCTCACCGGTTTTGTCACGTTGAAATTGCTGATAACGACAACATACAGCTGCTAACAATGAAATGGAATCGTCAATCTGGTTTGGATTGGACCCATCCATCAGCATGGGCAGAATCACAGCCACAACATAGAAGAAGACAGTTATTGTGGATCAACCATTGCTTTTAAAGACCGTCAAAATGGACATGTTTATATGAGCTAGATGCTATTGAATTGAACACAACAATGTTGCACAAACTCCTCTTTAAGCTGAACAGAAGTTCAGCTTCTTCATCACTTTGGCATAGGCCACAGGCACAGTAGAAGGTTTCCTGAGCCTTCTCTTTGCTGATTTGGACTGCATTAGTCATCAAATGATAAATCTAAGATCAGCATCAGCTAGTCCAATGGGAATGACAGAATAAAAACAGTAGAAACAAGAAGAAATGGTTCAAAAAGCAATGATATCTAGACTATGACAACCCTGCTTCTGAGAGGTTTTTCCCTATACCATCATATCTAATTAAGGAGTTTTTCCCAAATAATATGAAAAATTATATGTATTTTGGATGCAAACACCACATAGTATATTCCTTGTAAAATTTAACAGATATCCCCTAAACCACCAATATTTACAAGTTTACAAACACCACAAAAAGTGATATAACTTTCAAAAAGCAAGGACAAGTAAGAGAAAAAACAAAATGCATAGGTAAGTAATAGGAAATTTGTTTTATAGTTCTACTGTATTAACAAGAAAACACTCTAAATGAGCGTTGGGTTGGGTCTAAGAAAATGTACAGGTAACGGTTGAGGTTAAGGAGAAGAAAAGGAAATGAAAATAATTATCCTCCCTTTACATTCCAAAAAGCCTATCATTTCATTCTAGTAACTAAACAAACAACCTTTGCTTAGCCAAAGGGGCGGATAGCATATTAATTTATCTTTTTACACAACAAACAAACGCCCTTTGGCTAAGGGATAGCATATTAATTTATCTTTTTATATCCGGCGAGTCTGAGACGTGGAGGGGATGCATGTTAAGTAAACCAATACACAAGCCTTCGGATCCATCTAAAACCAATTAACCATAGGACTTTTCACACCCAACAATATGAGATGATGGACATCAGCAGAAATGAGATTAGATTTTTGGAACTATGGAGAAATCACATTTAATTATACTGAAGTAGATCAGTCCACAATTTTGAGTTGAACTACTAATTCCACTAAATCATTAATTAATAACTTCCAACAGGGAAAGGATCATACATCCTCATTAGAGCAACTCACTTAAGAGGAAAAGTGTGCAAAAACATGAAGCCAAAACTCACAAACAAATATACAACTAACATAGTGCTTTGAATTCAGAAATGATGTATGAAAAGTACCTTCAAATGCGCATTGTGTCGCTTGCCTGCTCTCCATCGCCTAATAGTTCCGTCTTTCTGAACCCTAAACCTTCCCTTGTAAGACCTGATCCACAAGCATTTCAAAATCAACTCAGCCACCTTCAAACACCAACAATAGCAAATTTCAAACTATTTTCTTTTGCGAAATGAAAAAGAATCAGGTCAAGATTAACCTACGAATATGTTTTCATTTTGGTCTTCTTGACCTTAGAAACGATCGGAGTAAGCTTCTTCCACTTCTTCTCTTTCGATTTCGCCGAAAATGTTCTCACTTGAACAGCCACCTAGTCATTTTATTTTAAAAAAACTCAAATCATCGATAAACAATGTAAAAAACAGAAAACTCACAAATTCAAAGAACAGTTGATTCACGTACAGAGGTAGGGAAACGAGACGTGATCGAGAAATGGCCTGGAAGCGAGCTTGACGAAGAAGAAGCGAAGGTGTTTCCTAGGGGTTTAAGGGTCTGGGGAAGTGCAGAAGAGAAGTGGAAAAGGGAGCGAGATAGTGGAGATGGAGAAGACTGGAAAAGCTGAGTCCTCCATTGGAGAGAATTGGAAGGTCTGAATGGAGAGGAAGAGGATAGGGAGAGAGATCGGAGCTTAGTGCACCATCTCTGCATTTTTTCTCCTCGTGGCTATTGAAAGTGGCCGGTGAGATCGGAGAAACTGAAACCTAGGTGTATGCGGTCACTGGTCAGGGGAGCTCCGACTTCAACAATACTGGACTGGGCCTTATGAGGTGTAAGTGGGTTTGGGCCGGCCCATTTATGCGAAAACTTTTTTTAGGTAAGGTGATCCCTATCGTCGTATGTCAAATAAAAAGGGCACCACCATTCCCTTTGTCTCATTTGTCGACACAATTATCTTAGGACGGTTCAGTGTTCACACGTCCGGGCCTGGATCGGACCGGACCGAATCTAAACAGAGCGGAGCAAAAATATATCGAATTTTTCGGTTCAAGTCTGGTCCAAGATCTAATGGGCTGGAAAAATTGTGTTAAACTTTAAATTTTTTTAATTTTTTAATTATTTTTTATAAATATATATATTTGATTTGATTACAATTTACAAGTGACTATTTAATCTTGATTACCTTAAGATTTTATAAATATATTACCTTAATTTTTTTTATAAATACAAATATTTGGGTGATATTTACGATATTGAGTATTTAAGAAATACTAGATTTTTAGCAAAAATATAGTAAGATATACCAAAACATTCATCAAGGCAGTAATTCAACAATACATATAGCAAAATATAACCAACAAGTTCATAATATTGATATTATACCAAACATTTAGCAAGACTTACAATTCAACAATACATAAAGCAAAATTTTGAATAGTTTCAAAAATGAAGCAAAAACTTTAGCAAAATATAGAACTTATGGACATTCAGTAGCAACACTTTCAAGATAGCGCGAGTAAGACTTTTTCATACCATCAAGACTTTTATCTTTGTGTATTTTTCTTGTTCTTCTTTATTTCTAAGGAATTACAATAGTAAAAGTGAAAGTAAACACTAAATTAAATTAAATCAATTGTAAAAATGAACATAACATATTACCATAATATAAACATTACCTTTTAATATAGTATTTTAATCATTCACCGTCATTATTTTCACGAGTACCTCTAGTTGCACAAAATGCAATCTTGTGTGCAAATGAGAGTTTCAAGCATCTAAAATATGTAAAGATATAAATAACATATACATGAAAATTTGAAGAAAAAAATTATAAGAACACAAACAAATGAGAACAATGATACCTCACTAGACAAACAACTTCGAAATTGATCAAAGAGTACACCCTAACGAAAATCCTAACAACGATAGTTTATCTTTGTTAAAGCTAACTCAATAAAAGTCACAAAAATTAAAAAAAATTATGGATATTTACGGAGCTCTTTTTTAGATTCTTCCAAAAATCAGAATTTCAAATAAGTAACATTGATACTGCTCAAAGATCAACTTAAAAAATATCCTTAACATAAAACACACATTTGAACACATAACTAATAACACAAAACAACCGGCAAAATAAAAAGGCAACATACTATCCCTTGAAGGAATAAGCATTTTGATCAAAACCGATCTTTCAACAAAACCTATTTTCACAATGTATAGTTTTCTACTACTAAACAATGTGCATGACCAACAAGAAGTTTTCAGATCGAAGAGATTCATTTGAAGAGATTTGTTAAAATGTGCATGACCAATTTGATAAATCATATAGTTTTTTTTTTAACAAGGGCCACAATCAAAGACCGCTTATAAATTGCAATCTTATATATATTATAGGAGTAGCATTCCTTGCCACGTGTCACGCAGAAAAATAATCATTGTCACGTGTCATTTTAGCATTTAACCATAGCCCACCAAAATATTAATTAAGTTTATTCATTACAAAATTATTTAACGAACTATTAAAATCAAATCTTAATTAAATTCATCCCTTCCAATCACCTTTTTTTTTTACCTGAGATATGTATAACAGATTAGAATCACATCCATAACAAATTTTAGCAGTACAAAAAAAGAAAAGAATTAATTAAATCCACTTTTAACAATTAAATGTTACGGTTTTCATCTCTTCTAATCACATTTTTTGTTACATGAGATTGTGTTATTTATTAAAATAGTTTATATATAACAATTAATTTAAACCAATGTACTATTTCTATTAATATATGAATCAATATAATAAGGGGGAGAAAAATCAAAATATGAATTATTATACGGTTAGATATTTTATTAATGTATTATATAATATTATAGGTAAAGTGTACAAATATTTATTATTTATTATCTACTCTATCTAATGATAAAAAATAGTTTATATATAATCCCTTAAATAAATATAATAACAAATAATATTTTTATTAAAATTCCGTGCAAAGCACGGATAATACACTAGTGGTTTATGTAAACCCAAAAGTCAAAGAGGTACTTGTGGACTTGAGGTGTTAGAAAATCTAAATATATTAACAAATCCCTTCAAATGATGTTCTTTTAGAAAATTCTTGTTGAACCAAATAACTATCAGGATAAAATAATATAATAATCAGAAATTTATTTCGAAAACCGGTCGTATTATCGGATTTCAATCAAATAACACCGAATTGAATCGGTTTAAATTGTCACCATCTCGTACTTGGTCTAGTGTTACCATCTTACCTTAACTCTACTCTAGCCTTGCAAGCCGGCCCAACCCTTTCTTCCTCCAGGCCCAAGCTTTCCTCTTCTCTAGGCCAACGCAAGCACAGGCCGGCTTCTTCTCCTTCTCCTTGCGCAGAATCCCTATCTCTCTCTACCCTGATCTTATCATCACGTAAACAAATCTCTCTTGCGATCCAATCTCAAGTATTCAACGAACGGTTGCAACGAACGGGTCCTCCCGGGCGCAGACTTTCATCACGACGGCACCCTCTTCGTGTAACTGCAGTCGAGCAGTGGTGAGCTTGTTCTCCTTACTCGTCTTCTCTCTTCTACCTTCTTGTTTCTGGATGTGGTGATCATGACCTTTTCTTGTGATCCAGTCGAACCAAGGGATCTTTGCCGGACGTTGAAGGCCAACCTTCTCTTCCTTCCTCTCCGGCGTAATCGGGTAAGCAAGCTCCTCGTTCCCTGCCTCTTTTCTTCCTTTCATTCTCTTCGTCAGACTTTGTAAGAGTGGATGTGTTTTAAATTGTGGTTTTGCTTCCCACGAGTTTCGAACACAAGACATGTGTTCTGGTGTTTTTTCCTCAAATTCTTGTCCTTAATTTTTGCTTCTCGTGAGTTTAGAAATGTAGACCTGTTGCTTGTTGCTTGGTGTCAGTTTTCTAGAATTTTCAGATATGAGTAGTCAACTTCGGGATTAAAAATGATCTTTGATATGTTGGAGATAGAGTTATGTAGTTTACTGTGTTAAATTTTTGAAAAGATCTAACGGTTAGATTCAGATTTATGATGTCATAAAGTTGGGACCAATTTCTTGAAGGCAACTTTGGATTTTTATAGACCTTATTAGTTGTTTGTGGATTTTGATTCTTTGAGTCAAGAATAGATATGGCATAGCATGTGTAGGAATTTTTCTCGGAATATTTGTGATTTAGTAAGAGGTATGTATTATAGGTCAAAGTAGGACACTTTACTTATTTCCGAAAGAGGTTATTTAAGGTCTTAACTTTAATTATAAATTCGAGTGAACTCTCAAACTAGTAATGGATCTTGTAGTGTTATAATGTGTTACTAGACTATATTGAAAGACTTGGAATCGCTTTGGAGAATTTTCGGAATTTAAGGAAAGATAGGGACATTATGGTAATTTCCTTTAAAGTTAAGGCTTCTTATTCTTTCTTTCCGGAAACATACTTCTAGTCTAGGAACCTTTGAGAAGTTTTATTAGTGGTAGAAATGTGGTTCTAAGACGTTTCTCGTTTGATCAGGTAGTTGATAGTGTAAGCATGTGTAGACAATAGCGGGTAACGACCGGTCGTTGATCAGTTCAAGTAAGTAGTACGGACATTCTTAGCTAAATCTTGTATTATTGGGTGTTGTTATAGTGGTGCATGTTGGGTGAATTATAATTATAACTTGGGTAGGACGATTAGACCCAAGTGTATGAGAACGAGTTGTGGCATCACTGCCCACCGTGGTCATGTTACTGAGAGGCTTTCTCCGACTAGTCCATATCGGTCTACGGTGAGATGCATCGAATCCATTCCGGTTGGTTTACGGGGACAGAGACGAAGGTCGGGAGACCTTCATGCCACACAATAAGTTGAACAAATATAATTGAATCACCTAAATAAAGATAATAACACGGTTTGAGTGTGAGCATGCATGTTGATTGTTTAATTTCCGCTTGTGTGTGATTTTGCTATAGAATGCTTTTTGATATTTAGAATTGTTAGGTAATGGTTTTTACCGTTGTTGGTAGACACCTTGCACTCTTGTAGGGGAGGTAGCTGTTGAGAGATACGATTGTAGGGTAGGTAACTGCTAAGAGATACGGAGAAAAGGTGGTCAGCCGGGTTTCCATATAGTTAGTTTGGGTGTTGGGTTTCTTTTGGTGACGAGACTCATTTCTTTCCTTTGGATTTTGTCACGTATGTATGGACGGTTGAATATTGTTTATCTTTTTATGACATTTTATTTATTAAATTGTTGTCAGGCTACGGTCGAACCCATTGTGAGGTCTTATCCCGTGACATTCCGAGTTCCTAGAATTTGGGGTAATAAGCAAAGAAAATACATACAAACGATAACATTTTATATTATCGTAAAAAAAAAGAGCAACTTTTGGCAATGACATTAACTTTTCCACACTCCTAACTGAATTTAAACAAGACCTTCAATGACATGTGGGTGATGGCTCATCTATAAATGTCTGGCTCAACAACTAGGTTTTTTAAAAAGGGGAAACTACACAAAACTACCCTAATAATCACTCTTTTGCAAAAAAAAAAAAAACACCCATAAAATTTTCAACACAAAACCACACTCAATGTACCGTTGTTTGCTATTTCGTATTTTTAGCATAAAATAACCCTTAATTTTAACCATTTATAATTAACCACCCTAACTAATCAAAATTTTATCAAATAATTTGAAATTGAAGCATAGACAAGATAATTTTCAACATTCTAATAGTTTGTTTTTGCTTTGATATGTTAGACAAGAAAGAATATCACTAAGACCCTATTGTGTTTCATTTTAGGTATTAAACTCGTTTGTAACTCAACTAGAATAACCAAATTTTGTTTTTTGCCTTGAAATTTTAAACTAGTGCATTTTTTAAAAAACATTATGCAAAAAATTTTAGCAATGCAGTGTAAAATAACAAAGTGGTTACATGGAAGTCCACTTTTATTTATTTACACATGGGTATGGACAATGTTCAAGGCCCGTTAAACCGACACTAATATGATTTTGTACAATTTAATTTCCACCCTTTTATTTTTATCATTAAATTTACACTTCTCATTTTATTGGTAAAATTAATTATTTGCATCCAAACAAAGCATTAAAATTAAGTTTTTGACAAATGTTGCTCTTTCTATATTGATTTCCTTATTTGCCTCTTTATTCTTTATACTTTTGTTGCAATTATTAATTATATATTTATAAATTAACATAAATATAAATAGTATAATATATGCTAATTTATAATTTATAATACCTCTAGTATATATGTTTAATCAATTTTTATCTGTATTTTGAGTTGATTTAGGTACCCAAAAAAAATTAAAAAATAGTAGGTAATCCCTTGAAGTTATGAAATTGGAAATAACTCAAATTTATATCTTTTAGTTTTTAACCCCTTAAATAAATAAAATATTGGTAAAAGATTAATTAGGTAAGATAATATGATTCTGTCCAAAATATCCTTCTCTCTCTCCTCCTTTACTGAAGATTATGTTTGATGGTTATGACGAACAAATCTGACATTTTTGACGAAATTTTCTCTTCCCCTTCAACCGGTTATTGATACATGGATTATTTGCAGATCTTCGATTATTTTAAAACATCGACTTTTTAGTATAACACTTCAAAAGTAATCTACACAAGCACTTCAAAAGTGTATTCATGCTCTATCGACAACATATACATTGATAAACACACAATTTTTAATGGAACTCTATAAAATCTATATTATATACAGACAATATATGAGTTAACAAACAAAGGGTAACCACAATTTTTAATGGAACTCTATAAAATCTATATTATATTCATGCTCTATCGACATACTCATTATACATACCCTATGAACGACATACATATCATAACACAATGGACTTACACAAAACATGTACCACACACAAATCATATACACAAACACCAACATACAACTAAAATACAACAAACGAAAAGGCATACACAATGTATGTGCTCACACTACCATTTTTACTGGCTAAGTGTTTATACTATACCACAATTGTTGAATGAATAATTTATAAGGCACATAATATATCATACACACAATATATGAGTCAACAAACAAAAGGGTATACACAATAACATCAAATACAAAAAAGTAATCAAACAATATTCATGTCCAAACTAAAACATAAACAAAACACAATACACTAACACTATATTCAATATCATTACACAACCTAAAATGTAATTACTATATGTCATAATATTAGAATTACCTTATCGGAAGGTCCTGCACATATTTTCTTTGAAACTTGCACATCTTTTGGTTTATTTGTTAAATTCTTGGTTTTCACCATCTTCGATTACGTATTCCTGATAAATATCAAAATAAACTTAACATAACTATTTGTTTATGTCTACATAAAGACGGGATATTGAATGACAACACAAAACATAGAGTAACATATCTAATAACACTAAAAACTTAAGAAGAATCACCCCATTTGAAGAATTAAGCATATGAAATAACAAATTATGAAGAATATACAACAATAAACATATTTAAGGGAGAATGTTAGTACATAAAACACGAATCTGTAACTTCAATTTCTGATATTTTCGTATTTGATTAGAATATCAACAACAAATGGCCAAAAAAATTCAATTGACACGAATGGCAAGGAAAAGTTCCAAACACGAACCCTAACTTCAATTTCTGAAATTTTCATCAATTTTCGTCTTTGATTAGAATATCAAACAAGGTAACATCAAAAAAAAAAGGTAATCAAAAATAAATATTACTAAACACGAACCTTAACTCAATCACATCGCAGTGAAATAGAACAGATGGATCTAGAGAGATATACCGGAGCGAGGGAGAAGGAATTGACGGTGAGGAGAGAAATCTCGACGACCTTGGGCCGGAAGAGGGCGAGATGAGCGTTGGAGTTGGAAAGGGAGAGACACTTGTCGCAGGGAAGAAGAGGTCGAGCTGAGCAGAATTGATGGTGAGGAGGGAGATCTCGTCGACCGTTGGAAGACAAACTGTGGGAAGGCGAAACGCAGGAAGAAGAATCGCTGGTGAACCGTGGGAAGACGAAACGCAGGAAGAAGAATCTCAGGCGAATCGCAGGAAGAAGAATTGTGGGAAGACGTATCGCCGGAATTGCCGGTTAGGGTTTAGATGTCGTGAGAAGATGGGAAGCCGATAATGAATACGGGATTGAGGTGTGGGTTATTTTTTTAGGAAGATCTTAAAAATAATGGGGTTCAAATTACAACATTGCCCTCTAATTAGCCCATAAATGACGAAAATAACCCACACTTTTTTATTTATTTTTAATTAGTAAAATTTAAGGGCCTAGATTGTATCCATTATGCAGAAAAAGGTCTTGATAACCCATTATTTTCAATATATATTCTTTTTTCCGTAAATAAATTAATTTTTTCAAATCTATATTTAGTTTCTTCTTTTTTTAGATTCTCCCAAAATCTTTTGTTGTCGATTTTTCCCGATTTTTGGACACATTATTTTTTCGTGGATTTTTTAAAATGAATGATATTGTCACCAATTGCGCCGTCATCAACTATATTGTCATTCACTATTGTCAACAATTGTGTTATAATCAACCCACCGTCATCAACATGTCTATCATAAAGGATATTGTCACCAACATTTGTAATAAATTACACTGTCATCAACAGTATTGTTACCAACTATTTTTTTCGTCAATTGTATTGTCATCAACCGCTACTAGAAATCGTGTTAATACCAACGGAGGTTTTTCACCGGAAGATTTTGTTGGCTAATATTCCAACAAATATTGTCGTAGGTCACTCATCATGGGAATGTGTCAAAATCTTTAGATTACCCACGAACGTAATTACCAATGGATAAAGTTGTAGGTACATTTTCAACGGATGGATAACCAATGAACAAAATTATTGGTTATGTTAAAATTTCTTACCGTTCTTGTAACACCCCAAATCCGTAGGACTCGAGGTGCTACTGGGTTAGGATCTCACAATGGATCCTGACCCTAGCCTGACAACAAGTTCACTGAATCTTACAACAAGACACCAATAGATTAAAACAAAACATAAAGCTGATATATATATATATATATATATATATATATATATATATATATATATATATATATATATATACATATCAAAAGGATGATACAGAGTACTGCTGAGTACAAAGTCAAACAAAAATCCGTACAACATAAATAACCCAAAATCCCACGCTATCGCCCAGTGTACGAAACCCTCAGCAGATCACCCCTCTGGATCACTCTGCAGCTCTCCTAACCTGCAAAGGATCTACAACACGGTATAAAACCGTTAGCTAACCATACACATATATAAGAAGATGCTAGAGCACAAACACATATCAAGAATCATAACACATCATCATGATATCACACATTTACCCGGTTTATTATCTTTAATAAGTCCACACACTCAATCGTATAATAGATGTATATGAATATGCGTGACACGAGGAATGTATATAACCCTCGCCTCTGTGGGCAATAGCTAGCTGGAGTGGTATCAGCGCACTTTCCCGTATACCATATGGAGTGGTAGGTGCCCTTCCCGTATACCAGGTCTAACTAGCTTACAGAGAACATCCCAGACTCCACTATGGGATGAAAGGTAAGTTGTCACAGCCACTACAATGGGCGGTCAATATAACATAGTCAGTAATGAACCATATCGCATGCTATAAAGCATATAACAAACACCACTCAGGCATACATCCAATATAAGGATAGTAGATAAGCAAGTCCTATGGACTTACCTCAATCTCAGAAGTCGTATCACTACGATCAGCTCTCACTTAGGTCCACTCCAAACTGGAGGACAACACGGCCTATACAAGGCATACATACATATATATATATCAAACTCGTATCACACAAAGGTGTCACACCTAGACCCAAGGGATCCATAAGGATCATGTCTAACTCGTAAACCTCAAAGCCGTAACCGGCATATCTATATCATACTCATCAACATCCGATACCTAGCATGGTACTAAGTCCCTCATACTAGGAAAGGAAAGGAGCTACCCAACAATAGGTAGTCCCGAGACAAGACGCACCTGCGTGATCAAGGGACGCAGGGGCGGAGTAGACAACCCGCATGCGCGGAAGGGAGCAGCCGCATGCGCGGTGACAAGAGACGCAGGCAACGCAGGCAAGGCGCAGGCGTTGTGGCACGGCTTCCGCAGGGGCGGCGTCTTCCGAGCGTGGGGGCGGTGGCGGTGCAGAACGCGATCCCGCGACTTCTCTTCGGCTCTTCACGTGATCAAGTCACATCTTCTCTCATCCAAAATCACACACATACATATTCATACACATTCCAACATTAATCTATGATCAATACATCTAATCCTAAGCTAAGGAAGGAAGAAACAAGGAAAGAAAGAAGGAGAAGCAAGATCACTTACCACCCTTGTGGTCCTAGGCTGCAGGGAGAGATCACACACCTCAGTAGTTGGCTTCCAAGCTCAGCATACACACATCCATCATCAACAACAACCACAACGCACAACTCTCAAGTAAAACTCCAAGGAGAACCAAGAACAAGGTCAAAGAAGATGAAGGAGAAGCAAGAAGGACGTAGGGTCTGGAATGGGAAAGTGAAGAGGGTAACTCTTGCTCAACAAGGAAAAGAAAGAAGTAAAGCAAAGTGTAAAGCACGGGTCAAGTGAGTCAACAAAACCGGCTGCAGCCGCCGGAAACCGCAAGGGCGGTTTCCCGGGCCGCGGGAGCGGAAACCCGCTGGGGCACTCATGCCCGCGGGCGGCTAGGCCAATCTCGGCCAAAGCTAAACTCGACTAAAGTCCAAATCTCGGTCTAAAAGACTAAGGCTCTTACAGTTCTAACATTTGGGAACTAAACTCCACAATGTTTGGTGTAAGTGAATTTTGGAACCTGAGTTTCAAGATCTTTTTTTTTGCAAAATTTTAGTTTTAAAAATTGCTTCATAAATTTGTTGAGGTGTAAGGTTGATTGTTATTCTTCAATTAAATTTTCGAGTGGTGATTTGGTGTTATTAAATACATTATACATAAAAAAAAATTTGATACAATATACATGAAATTTAATATTTTACAATGTATTACACATGACATTTAATATATTAGATAAAATAGAAACTAAAAAACTATAAATGAACGGAGTTGGATGTACAATTATTAAAAAAAATTATTAATTTTATTTTATGGATTAATTTTTGCTATCTATAAACAACAATATTGTATTTATGCATGGTCAAAATGAATGCATAAAAAGTTTTTTTTAATGGGTATATATATTAGTGTTCTACAATCAAAATATATGTGTGCAATGTTATATAGATTATATTTGTTTGGAAAAAACAATGAATGATCAGAATTGGATGTACAATAAATTTGAGCCAGTACGTAGGGGAATAAGGGAAGAATTTTATAAAGGGGTCGATGAATTTATCGAGTTTTCACCGTCACACAATACTGATCCACTTGAAATTCAATGTTCGTGCAGTAGGTGTGAAAAAGGAGAACATCACACGCCAAAAGATGTTAAGACACACTTATTAAGAAAAGGGTTTATGTAGAACTACACTCGTTGGACTTGTCACGGAGAACCTTGTATAATCTTTCAAATTCCTAATTGTACTTTAACCCACCAAAATCCGTCAATGATACAAGATTATGATCGTCTTAATCGACAACAAAATATGATGTTTGATGCAGCTACTCCAAATTCAGATCCTATTTGGGCAAATACGATTAAACTTGGTGTCTCAGTTCAACATGAAACACCGGATGTTCATATTCCCTCACCAAATAATCTAAATTATACAACATCTCCCACCAGTGAACCCGGAGTGAACATTAATATGGATGAGCACATCACCTTACCAAAGAGGTATTGGGAAGCTCTACAAGCTATAGATAAGCCATTGTGGGATGGGTGTGAAGACGAAACTTTATTGTCTTCTATCGCAGAACTGCTAAGCATTAAGTTTGAGTTTAACTTGTCTGAAAATTGCTACAATAGGATTTCTCAATGGATGAGAAAGTGCTTGTCTCGAGATCATACCTTTCCCGAAAATTATTACCAATCAAAGAAGCTTGTACGGGATCTAGAAATGCCAATGGAAAAAAATCGATGTATGTCCTGAAGGTTGCATGTTATTTTGGAAGGAGGACATCAAGTTGCAAAGTTGTAAATTTTGAAATAAGAACAAATATAAACGCACTAGCAGGAGAAGAGATGTTCCGTATAAGCAATTGTGTTATTTACCACTAATTCCAAGGTTGCAAAGGCTATATGCATCCGAGTCTACAACAGAGCCCATGAGATGGCATGTCAATCATCAAGCTGAAGACGGGTTGATGTACCACCTTTCTAACAGTGAAGCATGTAAGCATTTATATACGACTTATCCTAATTTTACATCAGACTCTCGTAATGTTCGGTTGACATTATGTAGAGATGGTTTTAACCATTTAACCAATCTTGAAAACCTTATTCTTGTGGGCCAGTCATTGTAGCACCGTATAATCTTCCACCGTGGATGTGTTTAAAAACCCCATACATGTTTTTGACGTTGATTATACCCGGTCCATATAACGTGAAGAAGCTTATAGATGTTTACTTACAACCTTTAATTGATGAATTGAAGTTTTTATGGAGCATTGGTGTCCCAACATTTCATATATCTCGAAATGAAACATTTGTTATGCGAGTTGCCTTGTTATGGACGGTTAATAATTTTCCAGCTTACAGGATGATTGCGGGTTGAAGTACGACAAGTCTCATGGCTTGCCCATATTGTATGGAAGATAACAAATTATTTCGGTTACATCATTGCAAAAAACAATCCTGGTTTCATGATCATCGAAGATGCACTAGTGTTGATCATCCGATTAGGAGGGATACAAAAGTGTTTTACATAAATTGTGTTGGGAAGTCTTCTCATCCTGAACGCTTAAGTGAACATATTATTTGGGATAATGTCAAGGATATATCTACAGTGATGGAAGGTCTTTGAAAATATTACAACACTCATTTGTAAAAATTTAGAAACATTATCTTGTAAATGCTCAAAATTGTTTAAAACGTTTCCAGATTTTCATTCAAATCAAAATCATGATGCTTCTTAGTGTGAACATAATTATTTGTAGTCGAGCTTTAAGAATTGTGTTTTACCGCAACTTTGGGATATTCATTTCCATCCAATTTCATATTGTATTCTTTGTCGACTTGGACATCTTCGAGTAGTAGAACATTTAGATCAATTACACAATTATTTTTCTTCTTATGATCCGTTCCAACTTGTTCATTATAGATAAAAGATCTCTAGATGAGATGCAAACTTGCATTTCTAAAAATAATAAAAATGACATGATAAAACTCAACAATATTAGTATATACAACTTAATATATATGAACTTAGCTTGTAATGCCTTTTCAAACCAATTAACCTCTTTTGATAGTCTTATGTGACTTGTGTAGTACTTTTCGTGGTCATTTTATAAGTAAATGGGTGAAACAACTTTATTTATATTGATTTTTAATTTTTAATGACAATCCTTTTTAATAGTTCAAATTAGGTGATCTAAAAAATTTACTTATTACAAACAACTTATGTTTAGCTCACTTTAGTTAATGAACAAATTTTGATTAGTAGTTTTTAATATTGAGTATTTATTTTTATACTTAAAATTTATGCTAATAATTATTTTTATCGGATGGTAGGTACATTGTTGTTTCTAAAGAAGAACTATAAAAACGCATTTTTTATATTATCAATCTTCTCTCCACGATATTTCTTTCCTGAAAAATATATTTGGTTGACAAGTTTATCGGTATCAGGTACTCTTCTTATCTTCCATTTCATGAATATTTCTTTATTTTTTAACTTATTTTCCACTCTCCTCTTTTTTGGTTCAGTTTGTTGGGATGGTCCCGATTGAAATCCCGAGTTGATTTGAATGATTTAAATGTTATCCTTTTGTTTGAATTTTATTTGATGTTATAGGCTCTAGCTCAACTTTTAATGAATTTAAACTTTGTCTAAAACACCCAACTTATTCACATATTTGTGTTAAATTAAAAGTATTGTTCAAATTTATCCTTTTTTTGGTAGAAAGAGAGGGAACCTCTCCGTGTTAAAAGCACTTGGATTAAGAAAACTATAAACGAGTCATATGGGGGAAAAGAAACGCCCCAAACGTCTAAGAGGAGTGTCTAACAAATGCACCCCAGGATCAAGAGAGAAGGCAAAATTGGTCAACGCATCCGCAACCTTATTACCTTCCCGGGAAACATGGCCGAGAGATACATCTCAATCCCAATCCCGGTGAATTAAGCCTTGACAACATAGTACTAGGCTAGAGAGCGGATGAGAGGGGTTCATACCGTTGTCAATGGGCTCAATAATCAGCTTCGAATCAACCTCCGCTTTAACACATCTAAAGCCCTTATTCCATGCTAACTGAAGTCCCTGCGAAAGACCCGACAACTCCACCATCAGTGCTGAAGCAATATTAATGTTCACTGCAAAACCCGCTAACCAATCACCATGACAGTCCCGGATAACTTCCCCAGCACTCACCTTACCATCTGCCCCTCTGGAAGCGCCATCCGAGTGCAATTTCACGTGATCCCTCGAAGGTTTCTGCCAACTAACCATAACCTCAGTCTTAGGAACACGTTGTACAAGGTTTTCATTCCGATCAAACGCTCTGCAAATCTCATAGTATCTTGCCCCCAAACAAAGCTCAATTTTCTTATTTCCTTAGTAGCCCCGTCAAACACCCTTCGGTTCCTCCATTTCCATATCTACCATAAAATAAAGATAAAAAGAACATTCCACTTAATATCAAATTGTCTTACCTGTTGGAGTGCAAGGTTCTAAAATATCCATTCCTTCCATTCTAGCGTGAAGAAAGATCCATGTAAATTAGGGGGAATCATCGCTTCCCATATCGGTCTAGCATATCTACAATCTGAAAACAAATGGATAGAGGACTCAATCTTAGCCGGGCACTCAACACACCCATCCACTAACGACATATTGCATCTGAACCTCTTTTTTTGGTCATGAGAACGCCCCAACATATAAGCCAACCAAACTATTTCATCCTCTCCGGGAACCTTAGTTTCCAAACCATCCCAAACAATCCTTCCCGAACACGTACAGTTGGCCCGAAGCATGGATAACATTATACACTGAAGACGTAGAGAAGGTTCCCTTTGCGTCAGCCATCCAACGTACACAGTCCTCTATCATCCCATAAATCATATACCTTCATTTCCAACTCAAGGGCGAGAGGAGGATCAATGCACATAGATAAGAGTGACTCGTCACTAATCCCCCAATCCGTCCAGAAAAGAATAGATTTCCCGTTGGCTACCCGTCTACCTAGATTCGGCACCACCACTCGATTATATCCTTGGTAACCCCTCTCCAAACGAAAGAAGCTTCCCCCTTATAATTCAGGCTAGTCGGCCAGTCCACATCTCCCACTCTATACTTTGATCGAAGCACACGAGGCCACATGAGGTTCTTGCAGGTAAACATACGCCAACCGAGCTTGCTAATAAAAGCCAGGGTCGAGTCAGTAGCAGGCCGAACACCCAGGCCCCCTGTTGAGTAGATTGACAAACCTTATTCCAGCTGAGCAGATGGATACACCTTGTAGTATTATCAACTCCCCATAAAAATGTACGACACGCTTAGTTGAAGATATTACACACACTAACTGGGAGCATCATAATATGCATGTGATATAGGGGAATGGAGGTCAAAACAGACCGAACAAGCACTGCACGCCCCACAAAACTCAGGGACCTCACTTTCCAATCCGATAGCCTTTCAGTTACCTTACAAATAATGGGATTAAACATCTTTTTACAGACCAACCCATGATTAATGGAATACCAAGGTAGGATCTCAAATCACGTGTAGCAGGGAAGCAGCAAACGTTGCTCAAATGTCTCTCGAGTTCACCCTGAATATTATTAGAGACAAACATTCTGGATTTAGGTATTGATATCAATTGGCCTGAAACTTCACAAAACTCCCCCAGATTTGTATAATAACACCAAGTTGGGGAACCGAAGCTTCCGCGAATAAAAGGATGTCGTCTGCGAAGAAAAGATGGGAAATAGGTCATCCACCCCGAGATAACTTGATTCGGTTTCCAACTTGCATTGGAACCGCTCTCTCAATCAGATGGCACAATCTTTCAAGGCACAAGACGAAAAGATACGGTGATAACGGGTCTCCCTGACAGAGACCCCTAGTCATCGGAAAGGACGAACACCTCGCTCCATTCCACAACACATTCATAGACCCTGTCAAGATGCATCCATGAATCCATTCAATCCATCTTTGAGACAAGTTCAAATCCCGAATGGTATTCTCCACAAACTCCCTTCTAAGTTTGTCATAGGCCTTCTCCAGATCAAGTTTAAGGATCATCCACCCTTTCTTCCTTTACTTCCTCCTCATAGAATGTACCATCTCTTGTGCAAGGACTACATTATCCGAGATCATATGTCCAAGGACAAAAGCATTTTGCATTGGACTAACAACATCATCCACAATTCCCTTGAGACGATTAGCAAACACCTTTGTAATAACTTTGTAACACACATTACAAAGGCTAATCGGATGGAACTATTGGATTCTTTCAGGCTTCGAAGTCTTCCCGGTCAACACCAGAAGGGTATCATTGACCCCATCCGACAAAGACCCTGTGTCAAAGAAGCTCCTTACGAGCGCGATGAGTGAGTTTCCCACCGAGTGCCATAGTTTCTGGTAACAAACAGACTGGAATCCATATGGGCCCGGGGTCTTCAGAGCTCATATACCCTTAATAGCCTGTAAAATCTCATTGTCATTGAAGGGAGAGTTAAGACAAACTTGATCCAATTCAACAATGCGAGGGAAGCCGCCAATCGGGAGAATATTCAAACTTGGTAAAATCGAAGGCCCATACAAATTTTTGAAAAATTCCATAGCATGATGTTCAAGATCCCCCTTCTCCAAACACCACGTGTCATCATCCATCTTAAGTTCGCATCTTGTTATGACGCGGATTAAACGGGACCACCATCCAAGGAACGTGTTTGTTGTACTCTAGTGGTGGTGCCGGAGCAATTACCCCAGGCCCTAGGGAACCGCCAGTCTCAGAATCGCCCTGCGTTGTAGCCTGGGAAGCAGTTTAGACAACAGTTTGGATTGGCGGATAATTTGTTCTCTTTTGACTGGGACAACTATCCAGTAGATGGCCATAACACCCGCAACCAAAGCAAATTGTGTGTAAATTCTCGTACTCTAACTTTAGTTTCCTCTTATTCAGAATCACCTCTCCCTTTAGTGGGCACGTTAGGTCTACCTTTACAAAAACTCTTGCAAATCTGCCTCTTGTAACCCTTATAGTATTGTCATCAATCTTCAAAGGTTCTCCAATAGAAGACGCAATAATCTTGAGCATATTGACGTTATGCATCGAGAAGGGAAGACCGGAGGCACGAACCCATACTCCGGTAGAAGTGATGGACGATGTAAGGGGGTCAAACAAAGGCTCCCACTGTTGCATTAGCAAGTAGTGACCAAATATCTTCCATGTTCCACTCGTAAGTACAGTCAGCATGTCCACCTCTCTCTCAAAGCAAATGAGCAAATAATCATTCGACAGATCCATAACAATCCATCCGACATCCGGTTTCCAAAGTAGGCACAAAATCTTTTCAAATGCCCCATACGATATCATACGCCTTAGCAATCTAGCAACTATGGACTTTTTCCAAGTAGCATTCAAGACTTGAATGATATCCTCATCCACAGTAATTGCAGGGATCAAATCCTTCCCGTTAGGGTAAAAAATCTTGACTTTACCAGTTTCTACTAGGTTCTCCGGAATAATGGGTAACTACTTCAATGCATTTGCTCCAAACAGCATGGAACTCCAAGAGGGAGTCGTATTTAGACTTTTGTCCGGTGGTACTAGAGCCACATGAGGGCCTGCGATATTCGTCGGCTGAATTGAGGAGGGAAGGGTGGGTGCAAGGGGTCCAGGGGGTTAACACGTATTGGCGGCGCTAGGGTTTGCCATTACCCCTTGATCTGGTTTGACTGAAAGTCATACGCATGCCCATTGAATATTGTTAGCTATTTATAGGGTATTGCAGTTACACACTTACAACCTACAAAAAAAAATGCTTTTTTCAAACCTATATTAAGGGTAAAACTAGGAAAAGAAAGCAGAATAAACGACAAGATCTGAATTTACAAGCCTTATTCACATATTTGTTTTGAATTAAAAATATTAATTTTAGTTTAGGATTGAAAAGTTTAGGCGCTTGTGAGACCCCTACTCTTCCGGACCAAGATCGGACCATGGCCGAGTTTAGACTTTTCCGCACCCACGGGCATTTTGGCCGCCCCTGCGGGTCTTCGCCCCTGCGGCTCATGGAACCGCCCCTGCGGTTTCCGGCGGCTGCAGCCGGTTTTGTTGACTTCCTTGACCGTGCTTTACCTTTCCTCCTCTTATTCTTTCCTTTCCTTGCTGAGCAAGGGTTACCTTTCACACTTCTTCCTTCAGCTTTCACGTCCTCCTTGCTTCTCCTTCACCTTCCTTTGATCTTGTTCTTGTTCTCCTTGGAGTTTGGCTTGGAATTGTACCTTGTGGTTGATGTTGATGCTTGTGAGTGTTATGCTGAGCTTGAGAGCTAGTGGAGGTGCTATCTTGGAGCAGTTTCGTGCTTAGGCCAAAGCAGTGGTATGTCCTCCCTACTTCTTCATTTCTTCTTCTTCCTTGTTCTTCTTTCCTTAGCTTAGGATTAAATGTTTGGACATAGGATGATGTTGGAATGTGTATGTATGTGTATGTGTGTGACTATGGAAGAGAGTAGACGTGATTTGATCACGTGAAGAGCTAAAGAGAATCCGCGAGATTTCATTTTGCATTGTCGCCGCCCCGCGGCCAGAAGTCACCGCCCCTGCGGAAGACGTGCCGCAGCGCCCGCGCCAGCGCCAACGCCTTGCATGCGTTACCTCCGTCTTGTGTCACCGCCCTCGCGGCTGAGTGTCGCCGCGCCCGCGGTTGCCTGCATTCCGCCCCTGCGTCCTTAGTTCACGCAGGTGCGTCTTGTCCCGGGACTACCTATAGTTAGGTAGTTCATTTCCTTTCTAGTATGAGGAACTTAGTACCATGCTAGGATTCGGATGTTGATGAGTATGATATAGTTATGCCGGTTACGGCTTTGAGGTTTACGAGTTGGACTTGATCCTTATGGATCCCTTGGGTCTAGGTGTGACCCCTTTGTGTGATAGGATTGTGATATATATGTATGTGTGCCTTGTATAGGCTGTGTTGTCCTCCAGTTGGAGTGGACGTTTCTGAGAGTTGTTCGTAGTGAGTTACTTCTGAGATCGAGGTAAGTCCATAGGACTTACTTAGCTACTATCCTTATATTGGATGTATGCTTGAGTGGTGTGTGTTATGTGCATTATAACATGTGTTATTATGGTCACCGACCTATGTTATATTGACCGCCCATTGTAGTGGCTGTGAAAACTTACCTTTCATCCCGTAGTGGTGTCTGGGAAGTTCTCTGTAAGCTAGTTAGTTCTGGTATACGGGAAGGGCACCTACCACTCCATATGGTATACGGGAAAGTGCGCTGATACCACTCCAGCTAGCTATTGCACGCAGAGGCGAGGGTTATATATACATTCCTCGTGTCACGTATATTCATATACATTTATTATACGATTGAGTGTTGGACCTATTAAAGATAATAAACCGGGTAAATGTGTGATATCATGATAATGTGTTAATATTTCTAACGTGTATTTGTGCTCTAGCACCTTCTTATATATGTGTATAGTTAGCTAACGGTTTTATACTGTGTTGTAGATCCTTTGCAGGTTAGGAGAACTGTAGAGTGATCCGGAGGGGTGATCTGCTGAGGGTTCCATACACAGGGACGATATCGTGGTTGGGATATTTATATTGTACGGGTTTATGTTTTGACTTTTGTACTCAACAGTACCTTGTATCACCTTTTGATCGGTATATATATATATATATATATATATATACATCAGTTTCATGTTTTGTTTTCATCTATCAGTGCCTTGTTGTAAGATTCAGTGAAGTTGTTGTCGAGCTAGGGTCAGGATCCATTGTGAGATCCTAGCCCAGTAGCACTCCGAGTCCTGCGGATTTGGGGTGTTACAGCGCTCTTCTCAAAATTTAAAATAACCTTGATTTTTTTACAACAAGTATATTATAAAGCACGTAGTTCACTTCCTCTATGACTGCTCTAAGGAAAACCTAACTTATCCCAAAAAAATCTTAAGTTCATTAGCATTGCTTCTCCCTTCTACAATTTTGGCTAACTAATAGGTTCTCAAACTCAGTACACTTTAATGTGGTTGGGGGCAATGAACACAAAATGGAGGAAGATTCACATAACACCAATTCGATGGAGGAGGATGATAGTGATGATTCAGGAAGCCATCGAGTGATAATTGTTTCAAAGAAATCCAAAGTGGTGGAGAATGATGCACTGGAACGGGAGATTGTTGAACCTTTGGGAGAAACGTAAGATATTTTTTTAGATAAAATTTTAATTATATCTAGTTAAAGTATGAGTTATTTTGATTTGGTCTTAGGTTTGTGGACAAGTCTCGGATTTTAAAGTCTATACATAAAGCAATTCAGTCTCACTATGATGGTCCATGGAGGAGTTTTTTCCAAAATTCTTGTGTCTTTGTAGATATATGGTGGTCAGAATTTGAGGTGTGTTTATATCTACTTTTGTCTTTAATAATGTGATGTGGTATTATCTGATTTGCTATGTACTGTCTTATTTTAATAAAGTTGTCATCTTTTTTTTTTTAAAGTAGTGTAGACTAGATAAATTTTAATATTGCAGAAAGTAGTGTAGATTGTATTACCACTGTAGAAAGTAGTATAGACTGAATAGACTTTACCACTGTAGAAAGTAGTGTAGATTGTACAAACTTTATCATTGCAGAAACAAGTGTAGATTGTGGTACTATCTTATTTGATGTGAATATTGATTTAAAATAGTATAGACTGTAGATTGCGGTACTACAAAAAGTAGCGTAGACTATAGATATATGCTTTGATGTGCTACATTTTTGATTTCCTGAAGTTACTACATTATGTGGTACTATCCATTAATTGTATAGGCTTTAACACTACATATAGATCTATACTTTGATGTGAATATTTTTTATATTTTTTTTTTGATAAAACAAGATAAGCGATTAGGGAGCATCATCTCCGCGAGACTCTCCGCCCTAGAGCATCCTTCCGGATGAGCTCCTCAACCCTAAGCATTGACGAGCTAGACGCCGAATGGCCATTACACCCCAAGTCAGCAAGCAAATCTGCCACACCATTGACCTCTCTGAAGACATGTCTAATTTGAACCTGACAGAAACTAGCTAAAATGTTAGAAATGTCTGACAACAGAAGATCGAGATCCCAGGGAGGTTTCCAGATTTTCTTAGCCAGTTAATGATCGAGAGATTATCACCCTCAATTTCAATATTTTTAATTCCTAAATCATATGCCTTTATCAGACCTTCCCTAAGCGCACATGCTTCGGCATGCAGGACCGATATGTTGCCACATTGTCCAAAGCCTAGGAAGACTGTCAAAGCTTCATGATTTCGGAGGATAAAACCATAAGTCGAATTCCCAGAAACTTTTTTGGATCCATTGAAGTTAAGTTTAATAAAGTTTTTTTCAGGTCTAGTTCAACATATATTTTTCGTTTTCCTTCTTTGTTTAGTTACCTTACCTTTATCCATTTTTTATATATTTTTAATCTGTTGCCAGTCTTTAATCTTGTTACGTACGTTTTGCTCAATATTTTGAGGTTCTTTATTACTGAAAATTTTTTGGTTCCTGTTTGTCCAAATATTCCACCAAGTCATGATTAAGAAGGTGAAGTCAGCCTCCGGTATATTTACTCTTAACCAGTTAATTCTATCTAGAATCTTCAGTCTCCTTCTATTACCAGAGTTAATGGCGTCTTTAATCCTTTGACAAGATAAAGAGTCCTTAAGAAGTTGACATTCAAAAAATAAATGATCAGCTGATTCAAAAGGGTGTTTACAGAAACAACATGCCATAGGAACTGGAACTTTTTGCTTTTCCAAGTTTTCCTTTGTTGGGAGTCCATTGATAGACAACTTCCCGAGGAATTTCTTGACTTTGGGAAGAAGATCTAGATCCCAAATCTAGTCGTTTTCATTAGCAGGGAGGTTACTTCTTTCATAAATAAAGTTAAACGCGGACTTCGTCGTATAATTACCACAATCCGACGGAGCCCAATATAGCCGATCTTGTATAAACGATTTCGGAAGTTGGTATGATTTGATCGATATAATGATATCAGGTGGTAAAATACAACCTAATTCATTATCAATTTTGTTCTCGTCCCATTTATTTTCAACGATAAAGTTTTTAACCACATCGTCATTAGGGATAAAGTTTGGATTAATACACAAGTTGCTGAGAGGTTTACTATCAATCCCGCAATCCTTCCAGAACTTTACAGTATTTCCATCTCCAACGTTCCATCTTAAACCTAGGTTAAAATCCGATCTTAGGTTCATAAGTTTCTTCCATTGCCAAGACGTGTTCTGTTTGGCCTTATACATCCAAATGAGTGAGCCTTTCAAATATTTTTCCTCAATAACTTTAACCCAGATGTTATCTGGTTCATTCAGAATCTTCCAGAGTAATTTCATCTAAAGGGCTTTGTTCATATCCTCAGTTTTTCTAATGCCTACACCACCAAATTTCCTAGGTCTACAGATTCTATCCCAACTAATGAGGGGATGAAAGATTGTCCCTTTATTCCAGAAGAAATTTCTATTAATTAAAGAATACTAGCTGGAAGCAAGAAACTTTGCATTATAAAGTTGGGTTTAGCATTCAAATTAGCCTTACTAAGTGTTGTCCTACCTTCTTGAGATAAAGTCGAGGCCTTCCACTTAGAGAGTTGGAGTTTAGATTTCGAAATAACATCCTCAAAGACACTTTTATTCACTTTCCCATTGATGATTGGGCATCTAAGATATTTTTCTAGACAGCCGGAGCTAGGAATGCCTAAGCACAATTGGACTTGGCGTTTGATTGAGTTTTCAACATTAACCGACGTTTGGAACGAAGATTTGTGGAGGTTACTTTTTTGACCGGAAATATTGCAGTATCCATTAAGAATCTCCATAATCCTGGAGCTAGCACTTGTTGAAGCTTTTGTAAAGATGATGATATCATCATCAAAAGCTAAAAACGGGATGCAAGATCCATTTCTCGAGATAGGGAAGCCAATAGTCTTTTTGTTCTGGTCACTTTCTCTTTGAATGTTTCGCATCAGGACCTCCGCTCCTAAGTTAAAAATCAAGGGGGAAATAGGATCCCCTTGGCGAAGACCCCTCTTAGGCATAATCAGTTCAGAAGGTTTATCATTGATTAGGATTGAATAGGAAACTGTCGAAATACATTCCATGATCCAGTTACAGAATCTGTAATTGAAAGCAAATTTTTCCAGAACCGCCATAATGAAAGGCCATTCCATTCGATCATAAGCCTTTTCCATATCTAATTTAATTGCCATATACCCTTCTTTCCCTTTTTCGTTCTAAAACTGTGGAAGATTTCATGTGCAATCAGGATATTATCCTGTATGGCTCTATTTTGCACAAATGCACTTTGAAAGGGGTGGATTAATTTTGGAAGGACTTTCTTAATTCTGGCCGCTAAAATTTTAGCTATTATCTTATATGTTGTTGAGCATAGGCTAATCGGTCTGAAATCCTTTGTCGATATTGGGTTATCATTCTTCGGAATTAGTGTTATAAATGTGTGATTTACTTGTTTCAGTAGTCTACCAGAGTGGTAGAAGCTTTTGACTGCTCTACAGATTGCAGGGCCGACAATTTCCCAATGTTTCTGAAAAAACCCCGCTGGCATACCATCAGGCCCCGGGGATTTCTCACATCCGATATCAAAAATTGCATTTTTAATGTCACTGTTCGAGAAAGGTTTAGTTAGATCTCCGTTATCCTCATCGTTAATTTCCCTGGAAATAACTTGGAGGTAACGGTCGCATAGGTTCCTATCACTCGCTGAAGCACTAAACCGTTTTTTGTAGTCATTATAGAATTCTTGGGAAATTTCCTCTTCCGTCTCTATCCATTGACCATCGTTATTTTTGATTTTATTAATCATTTTCCTGTTCCTTCTACCTGTTGCTTTTCTATGAAAATACTTCGTATTTTTATCGCCTTTTTCAAAGGCGTTGGCTTTCGCTCTTTGCTTCCAATATTTTTGTTGATAATCTATCAAACATTCTCTTTTCTTATGTAGTCTAGTTAGTTTATCATTGATATTTTGACAAAAGAATCTATAATTTTGATTTTGTAGTTTCTCTATATCACTATCCACTTTTTTAACTTGCTTATTAATATTTCCGAAATTTTCCTTACTCCATTGTTTGATATTGATCTTTGCTAGGTGAATTTTCTTAACTAGTTTAAACATGTTCGTACCCCGGAAATGAACACGCCAGGCTTGTTTTATAATGTTTTAACAATCTTGTCTATCATTCCACATTAATTCATATCTAAATGGTTTATTTTTGAGTTTTTGTTTAGAAAGGTTGATATGAATGGAGATCATACCATGGTCGGAAGAAGTAAATGCATGATTCCAAACATGCATTTGATTATATTGATTTAAAACTTCGAAGTGAGCCAAGACTCTATCTAATTTTTCAAAAGTATTATTATCCCCTTCTTTTTTCCTTCTCCAAGTGAATTCGTTACCTCTAGTATTGAGGTTCACAAGATTACAGTGTTGGATAAAATTATTGATCATGTGGAATCTGTTATTATTAGGATAGACACCACCTAATTTGTCAGCAGGGCAGCTGATTTCATTATAATCTCCCATGATTATTGTTGTGAGGTTAAGATTAAGAACCAGATTGGTCAATTTGGCCCAAAACGCATCTTTAGAATTTTCTTATGGTGGAGCATAAATAAAAATAATATTGCATGAGAATTTAATCTCAAGATTATGTTGTTCAAGTATAAAAAGCGTTCATCCGAATGGATGATATTTATTTTTTCATTACTTAACTTATAATTTTTCCAAAGCAAGCACAATCCTCCCATTCGACCAACGGAAGGGATAAAAACGCAAGAGTCAAACCCCGCAATGCGCCATAAATTTTCATTAGGTTCGATTTCAGTTTTAATTTCCGCTAGCATAATCATATCAATATGTTCGTTTTGAGTAGTAATTTTGAGATCCATCCAAAAAAATTTCTTCATAATCCCTCGACAATTCCAATAGGCTATCTTCATTTAAATTTGGTTTTTTAAAAAATTCCGTTCAAGTCCGCTCAACCAGGATCGGAAATTTGGAAGAGATACAATCTCTTGCAATGTCAAAGAAACCTTTAACGTTTCAAACACAAAATTGTTTGCGTTTTTTCTATAATAAATAAAAAGTTTCCATCTGAATTGATTCAAAGCGAAGTTAAAGGACCAAACATCCGACAAAAAAGCATAAAAGATGCAACTTAATATAAGTCATACACATCAGATCAGAGTACAGACTTTTACAAACCCAAAACCAAGGTCCTTTACAGTGGTCACCCTTCGAGCAATACCATTGCAGTAGATCATCCTCTAGTTCAAACAAACACCAGTTTGGACAGGTTTGATTCAAACCCATGCTATTAGTGCCAGATGGCTTGCTGCAACTTATACACGTTTTCTCTGAGCCAAACCTCAAGCATGGAAGCCAACAACAAGGAGGCTATAAGACAATTCTCCGTGCAGTAATTGGAGTGCTTTTTGTTGAGATCCTTATTCCTGGACAAACATAAAAGTACACGCCAGTTTCTAGCAACAACATAGCAAAAGATCCATAGACATACATAACAAGGTAAATGCCTATCCTTAAGGTTCTATTCAATTGAACATTCATGATCCTTTGTATAAAATCTTTTTCACTATACAATATTCTAGCTCTTATTTGACCATTTGCAGAAACATGGCTAAGCCATGTTTTTAGGTTATCAGTGGTGCAATTGGAGCTTTCATATCCCCTTAAGAGATAATTCAACTGAAGCCAGTTATAAAGGTGTTCTTGAATAGTCAAGATATAGGGCATTGGGCATGATAAATCAGCAATGTACCAACAGAGAGTGATAAAACATCCAAACTCTAACCACTTAAAATGGTTCAGGAGGTTTTGTTCAATCAAGCAGTAGTTAAGTTGTGACAACCAACATCCAAACTCATTCATATGTCAAAGAACAACAAAAAAACATGTATAAGATCCTGAAAATGATCAATACACTTCTATATTCGTTAAGCATCTTCAGATTCACAAGTCTTAAATGTTCGTACATGGATAGAAAATAGTCAAAGAGATAGATGAGATATTACTTGTTTGCGGTTCTGGACAGAGGGGGTTCAATACCCTTCCCGTGCTTCCTGAATTCACTTTTTGGACAAGATTTTGCCCTTGTTCTTGCGTTCTCTTGCTCATCATTTTGGTTCAATTTTAAGTGTCTGAATACCATGATTCCAATCGACTTCTTGAGTCGAGGTTCCATAACAAAGTTGTTCAATAACCCATTTGTTCGTTTTGAGAAGTGGCAATAAAGCCATTCATCCCAGTTCATCCACCATAAGTCGAGGTCAAGAAACATACCAGCATACACATGCTCCTCACTCGGAAGAAAGATCCAGATGAGATTTAGAGCCAAGACGCATCGCCAAAGGAGAACCCGTCCACATCTGCCCCTTGCTTTTGCCGGCGCCTTCCCGAAGACCACCATCTTCGATTTGCATAGAGCCACCATTTTTTTTCCTTTGTTTCTTCTTTATTTTGTGATTGAGAGAAACTTTGATCCATAGAGGGCCATAATCTTTGAGCATAAACACAACGAAGAAGGAGTTTGCCTGCACTGAAGATCTCCGAGGAGAGTAGCTGTAAGAGCCTTAGCCTTTGGATCCACTTTTGGCCTTAGCCGCCCCTGCGTGTGAGTGAGGCCGCCCCTGCGGCTCATCCGTGTTTCCGTCCCTGCGGTCCTGGTTGCCGCCCCTGCGGGTTCCGGCGGCTGCAGCCGTCTTCTTTGACCTTTGACCCGTGCTTTACTCTTTGCTTTCTTTATTTCGTGCCTTAGCTGATCAAGGGCTTTTCCTCACTTCCCTATCCAGCTTCCTACGTCCTCCTTGCTTCTCCCTTGTTCCCTCTTGATATTGTTCTTAGTTAGGAAGAGTTGGTTTGAGATTTGGTTGTGTTGTGGCTTTTGTGGTTGATGTTTGTGAGTATGCTGAGCTTGGAAGCCAACCTGGGTGTGTGGTGATCTTCCCTGCAGCTTAGGACCACAAGAGTGGTAAGTGTTTGCTTCTTCCTTCTTTCTTTCTTTCCTTCTTTCCCTTGGATTCAATCTCTTAGCTTAGGTTTAGATGCATGTATAAGTGTGTATTGACGTGGGTTTATGTATGTATATACTTGTATGTAACTTTGGATGAGTGAAGACGTGATTTGATCACGAGAAGAGCTGAAGAGAAGCTGCGGGATAACTTCCTGCGTTGTCGCCGCCCCCGCGGCACCTGTGTTGTAGCGCTCGCGTCGTGCCAGCGGCCCGTGTCACCGCCCCCGTGGCTGAGTGCCGCCGCGCCTGCGGTCGCTTGTGTTCCGCCCCTGCGTCTCTCCTTCACGCAGGTGCGTCTTATTCCGGTTCTACCTAGAGTTAGGTAGATCCTTTCCTTTCCTAGTATGAGTGTTAGTAGCACGCTAGGAACGAGTATGAGGTTAGAATGAGGTTGAGTACGGTATCGTTTATGCCGGTTACGGCTTTGAGGCTTACGAGTTGGAATATGATCCTTATGGATCCCTTGGGTCTAGGTGTGACCCCTGTTATGGATATGAGTGTGATATATGTGTTATACCTTGTTTAGGTTGTGTTGATCTCCAGAGCGGAGCCGTTTGAGTTTGAGTCTGAGACTCCCGAGGTTGAGGTAAGTCCATAGGACTTACTTAGCTGCCATCCTTATATTGGATGTGTGCATGAGTGGTGTGGGTATATGTTTGATAGCCGTGTTATGATATTGTCATTACCGACCTATGGTCTAATGATTGCCCATTGTAGGGCCGTGACAACTTGTCCTTTCATCCCGCCGGGAGTCTGGAGGTTCTCTACGGGCAGGCCAGTATGGATCAGTGGGCCGGCCACCTGTCCACTCCCATAGGGTACACGGGAGGTGGGACCGGATCCCCACTCCAGCTGGCACTATTCCCGAGAAGCGAGGGTTATATTCCTCGTGTCACATACGTTCATATTGAGATATTTATATATATGAGTTGCGTGTTGGACTATGATTATAAAGATAATAAACCGGGTAAATGCACGATATCATGATGAGGTGTTTAGTACTTTCTGATGTGTGTTTGTGCTCCTGCATCTTCTTATATATGTGTATGGTTAGCTAACGGTTTTATACCGTGTTGTAGATACTTTGCAGGATAGGAGAACTGCAGAGTGATCCAGAGCGGGCGACCTGCTGAGGGCTCCGTACACTGGGGTCGTACTAGTGGGCTACGGTTATTTTTACCATGTATATACGTTATGTTTTGTTTGTACTCAGCAGCGTTGTATAAACCTTTTGATACTTTTATAACAGTTTGATGTTTTGTATTTAATCTATCGGTGCCTTGTTGTAAGATTCAGTGAACTTGTTGTCAGGCTAGGGTCATGATCCATTGTGAGATCCTAGCCCAGTAGCACCTCGAGTCCTACGGATTTGGGGTGTTACATTAGCCTCCCACCACGCATCGATAGGACACACAGTCTTTAAAGCGAAAGAATGTGCATTCAAATCGACAACATTAGAGGATGCCAACCCCAATCTTCCTCCTACTAACTCCAAGATCCGACCTCCAAGGAGAAAAGTCGAAATCCTGGAACCGAGAGGATTTGTAGAGAAACCGTAGGTCACTTTTTGTGGGTTCAAGAGATAGATTAGCTATGGGGAGGACATAAATCATAGAGAGAATGTAACGCCCGGAATTTATTCCGGACTTGGAGCACCTTGTAGTTTATCCCGTAGGCCCGAGATGTCGAGTGCCGGGATTTATTCCTAAGAAAATCCCGAGCCGACTCGTCGTTTTTCCTCTTTTTCCGCGTTCCGACCCTTCGTTCCGGGTTAAAAATGACAAGGGGGTCATTTCCGACCCCTCGGTCCGCGTGAGGGACAAGAGGTCAGTTGACCCCTTGATCCCTACACCTCCTTTTCAGTCCTTGTCTCCCTCTCTCTCCTCCCTTGCTCACATTTCACGTTACTTCCTCTCATTCACTCTTCCTCACTTCTCTCCTCTTCTCTTCTCCTCTCTTCTCTTCTCTTCTTCCTTGTTGCTTGAGGATCTAAGATGTGGACTGTAGAAGAAGATCCCAGTTTGTTGGTAAGCTCCTTCCTCTCCCTCCCCTCTCTTCTTTGCTGTTTTTCCTTTCTTCTTCTTCCCTCCTTCATCCATGGCTATGGATGAAGATCTTGAGGAGTTTTTGCTCAACTCTTTGCATGCATAGGTTCTTAGCTCGTTTAAGTCAAGGAGAGGTGCCTAAGACCAGTGGTAGGTGTTTGGAGAAGATCCAGCAAGAGAAGAAGGACTTTGGAGTCAAGGATCCACGATCGAAGACGAAGAAGACGACGTTCTGCACAGAACCCGCGGGGCGGCTCAGCACGACTGCGGGAGCGGCCAGCCGCAGGGGCGGCTCAGCAAGGCCGCGGGTGCGGCTCGGCACGGCCGCAGGGGCGGCGCCTGACACTCGACGTAGTCCACCGCGGGGGCGGCTCCTGTGTCCGCAAGAGGCGCCAGCTTGACTCCGCGGCTGCGGTTTCTGCAACAGTAGGCTTCTCCTCTCCTTCACTCTTCGTTCCTTCCTTAGATTTGTTGTTGAATCATGTTAGTAGCATGCTTAGGACTTACTTAGCTCTGTGGGAAGTCTAGGAGGTTCTCGGCGACTAGCCCGGCGGGTTAGATGGTTGGGTGCATCCGTACCATTCTTTGCCGGTAAGTAGGGACCGAGGCGAGACCACGGTGGTCTCGTGTCACAAACCGAAGTTGAATTAGAACGGGATATGACTTAATAATATAAAGATAATAAACCGGACTTGTGTGTTTTATGTTATGTGTTATGTATGTGTTTGTGCCTTCACCGCCATTCTAATGCTTAGAATATTAGCTAACGGTTTTAAACAGTTTGTGTAGATGACTTGCAGGTTAGGGATGCCGCCGAGTGAGGTGGAGGAGTGGACAATCGGGGTCTCCGTACATTATAGGACGGGGGCATTATTAGGTTATGTTTCATATCGTTAAATTTGTGGATGTTATTGTGCGACATAGACTTTCATATTGGGGTTATGTTGTTTTGAGGACTCGGCTGAGTTTCCACTTTGTATTCGTTATATTTCGGTTTCTGCATACATTAAAAACATTTGAGTTTTCGCCTTTATTTGTGCCTTGTTGGAAAGGCCCGGTGAAATTGTTGTCAAGCTAAGGGTCGGGACCCATTGTGAGGTCTCGCCCGTAGCATCCCGAGTCCCGCGGATTTGGGGTGTTACAGAGAATTCCGATCCAAAGGTTCAACAGGGGATCTGGAGAAGGAGAAACCCTAGGGAGACGAGGAGAAAGGGGGCGCGTGAAGGAGATAAAGGGCGCGATCATTTTCAGCAAATTGGGTTCTTTGTTTTAATTTAACATGTTTTGCTTTGATGTGAATATTGGTTTAAAAGTAGTATAGACTATAGCATTGCAAAAAGATATATGTTTTGATGTGAATATTGGTTTAAAAGTGGTATAGACTCTAGCACTGCAAAAAGATATATGCTTTGATGTGAATATTGATTTAAAAGTAGTATAGACTATTGTACACTATATTGATTTACTAATTTTCTAAATTTTTCTTTTTTTTTGTGCTACTATCCGTTAATTGTATAGGCTAAACTTAGTAGTAGAATTATGCTTTATGTGGTACTACCTAATTTGATGTTAGTATTGATTTTTTGATTTACTAGATTTAATGTTGTAAGCTGTATTTGCCTTTCGGATAGGCTAAACTTAAAAGTAGTGTAGACTTAAAAGTCGTGTAGATTGTTGTACATTGTATTGATTTTGCCGTACACTATATTTGCCTTTTTGTGGTACTATCTTATTTGATGTGAATATTATGCTATTATTCATTAATTGTATAGGTTAAACTTAAAAGTAGTGTAGACTATTGTACACTATATTAATTTCATTAGCAAGTTTCATTTCATTAGCAAGTTCTTTCACTTTTTCAACTACAAAATCTTACACTAGAAGCATAATGAAACATGCAAGATTTATAATTGTTGCATATGTTGAAAGAGAGGAGTTATGGAGTTACTCAAATCATGCATTCGAGTCTGATATGTCCTATTAACAAGCAATTTGTGTAAAAAAATCAACATTATTGTTGATTGTTCCAGAAACTAGCATAGCTAAAAGTTACAAAAAAAAAAACAGCCAGCATTGCAAAAAATCAGCATTATTGTTGAATGTTCCAAAAAAAAATAGCCAGCATTGTTATAAGGTAAAAACAACATGCTGAAAGTTACAGCCAACAATGTTCAAAAAAAAAATCAGCAATGTTCCAAAAAAAATCAGCCAGCTTTGTTATAAGGTAAAATCAGCATGCTGAAGGTTACAGCCAACAATGTTCCAAAAAAAATCAACAATGTTCCAAAAAAAAACAACTAGCATTGTACATGTTCCAAAAAGACAGTCAGCAATGTTCCAAAAAATCAGCATTATTGCTTAAAGTTACGATTTTAAAAATCAACATGTTGAAAGTTCTAGAAATCAGAAGGTAAAAATAAGCAAAATAAGTATTCTAGAAAACTACATTGCAAGCACAATATAAGGTAAAAACAACATATATATTTGAAACAAAAGGTAAAGCATAAACAATCATTCAAGTTAGGAAGCAAAGACATCCTAATCACAACATTCACGGTTTTGACAATATTCAACACAATATGAAACTACGTAAAACTACTCCAAAAGTCAACGGTGCTTGAGGACAACTTCAAGACTTCAGGTCACCCAATTCTTGAGGACTTTAGGGTTGAGAAGGTGTGGCAATTGGTGCACCTTGACTTGCTGTGATAACACCAACTTGTCTATGCATTTCATTCATAGATAAAATTGGGTTTGACCCATTCCTAGGCCTGTCTCTTGGCCTAGATGGGGTATGTTGTGAACTAACATCTTTTCTAGGTCTCCCTCTTGTTTTCACCTTCAAATAAAAATAAAAATTGGATCAACTTAGGGATATGAAGAAAGTAATACAATGGATTCTCCTGCCGGGAAAAAAGAAAAAAAAATGATTTTGATTCAACTCTTACATGTGGACCGGTAGGCATTGATGTTGAAGTTGAACTTTTTGTGGGACAAGTTCTCTTGTTATGACCTTTCCCTTTACAATTTTGACATTTCATTTGTACTCTATGTTTGGAAAGCTTCCCATGCTTGTCAAATCTCTCCCGCGAATCCTTTCTTCTATTTTTCTTTGGTCTTCCAACACCAATTTTTATTCTTGGGAGAACCAATGGATGATTCACTTGTTTCCAATATTTTTGGTCATTAACAACTTTTATAGAACATCAATAAGTCAAGGCATACTTCTCTTTCTTGAACCAATCATACACATAATTTTCGATTGGTAATTTCAACATATTGGTACATGCAATAGCTTGACAAAAAGGTATGTCAGACAAATCTCATATTCTACAAGTGCATGTTTTCTCTGCTAAGTTCACTCTTAACATGTCAATTCCACATATAACTTGGAATTCAAATGTGTCAGCTCGTACCACTTCACAAGTCCTAGCCAATTTTGCTTCCTTGTTCAAAATCTTCTGTATCCTTGGGCAAACAAAGTCATTAATATCAAGAAACTTTGTTCTATTAGTGTATACCCGTTCCATAACAACCCGTCTTATTTCCTCCATCATGTCAATAAGAGGTCTTGCTCTTGCTTGCAATATGTACCCATTGAATGTCTCGGCCATGTTGTTGACAATGACCTCAGATTTGCACATGGTCTTCACCTTGCTTCTACAAAATGTCTTAGGACCTTGGCTTATGAAATCTCCTACAACAGTAGTACATATGACACTCATATCTTCTAATGCATGATCAAAATTACATATTGCATATGCTCGTACTGGTTTCCAAAATGCATGTCTCAACCCTTCACCTTTATGTTTTTTTTACTCCAATTGGAATATATATGTACGTCTAGCACAATTTCTATGCTCCACCAAATGAAATTGTTCTCTCACGACATTCACAATACCCTAGAATAAGAAAGTAAAAATAGAATTTGATTATCACAAGCACCAAGCAAAAAAAACATAAAATTCAGCATGTGATATGATCATTATAAGCACTAAACAGAAAATTTAACTACAAAATACCTTTTGTTGATATGATATTATGGTGCACTCTTCACCGCCAAAACTTGGTATATCACTCCTCAAGGTCTCCAAGAATCAACTTCATGCAGAATTATTTTCTGCTTCCACAACAGCTCATGTCACGGGAAACATTTGATTGTTTCCATCTCTCCCTATTGTAGATAAGAGTATCCCTCCATGAAATGTCTTCAAGAAACAACCATCTAGGCACAAAATTGGCCTACAACCCTTTGTAAAACCCTCTCTAAGCCCATGAAAACCCACATACATGCGTTTAAATATATCAGGACTTCTTGGTATATAACTTTCCTCACTAAGCAACACAACGGTTGTTCTTGAATAAACTCTTTTCAACTCACCAATATATGATCCCACTGCCATGTAATGTTCTTCAAGCGAAACAACAATATCTCATGGGTTGCATGCTTCACTCTATAACATTGATATTTGTTTAACCGAACCGCATACTTCTCTTTGACTAGCTTCCTCAAACTTTTGGGATTCCAACGTGGATTTATCTAGTAATATGCAGCAAACTCCTTAGCTAAGAAAGATGGCTTCACTTGAATGCTTTTATAGTTTTTCTTACTACACGTGTGTATCATTCAAGCTCTTAACTGTAAAAGACTCTCTTTTAGCATCCCAAGATGCATATATCTTCCATGAACAACCGTTCAAACATTTTGCTTCTAACTTCTTCATATGGTTATTCCTACACCAACTAATGCTATAGCCAAGATAAATTGCATATCTAGTAACCGTGTCCTTAAAAATTTCAGGAGATGCAAACTTCATACCCAGAGCCCATTTCCACTTGATAAAATTTGTTTTCATTTGTCCATTTACATAAACCTTGGATTTATTTTTCTTCTCGCTTTCAAATTCCACGCCACTAAGATCAGAAAAATTGTCATAATACTCATCTGATGACCCATTTTCATCTTCATTATCTTATTCAGAATCAACAAGCTCTTCAGTCAAATTTTGTTCTTTTATCTTCTTCTACTAATTAGCCATTCTTCATTACTACATCTCAGATCCAAAGTCTATTGATTCATTTAGTTGCTGAATATGAGGATTAATTGCTGGAAGTTGAGACAAGTTATACTCCAATTGAGATATTATCACTTCATGTACAATGAGCACATCCACCACACCAACTGTCAAAGCATGCTTAGACATTGTAGAAACATCATCATCTCCATTAATCCTCATTATAACATTAGTGCAGTTTTGACCAAGATAACTGTAATAGATCACACCAGCCCTATTAAATCCACCCTTCTAAACCTCCTCATGACCATATTAACCATATCAAAATATGACAAAAAATCAGGATAATGTCATAAAATTGATGTAATCGGCCCCCAACATATTCAATAATTGGAGATGTTTTCAAGAGCTCACCGTGATGCAACTTTTTTGTTTTTTGTTTTTTTTTTGTACATAGAAAGCAATTCAGGGCACTAAAAACAGAAGAAAATAGCAGCCCGAGAGGTTGTCTCTAGTAAAAGACAACGAAAGGCATAAACGTCAAGCTCCACTTCTTGAGACGGGCCGTTGGACGGAGTCCACAAGGATGAGCTCTTCGATGGCTTGAGGGATGACAACATTCGTAGCAGGGTGTAACTGGCCAAGAGCGGCAAGGGCATCGGCCACCGTGTTGCCTTCCCTGAAAATATGCTTGATCCGGACTTCCTGAAATGCCTGCGCATGAAACATAATGTCACCAATAAGTATTTCTGCTTGCCATGGCGGTTTCCAGATACCCATGACACAATTGATTACACTCAGATTATCACCCTCGATTTCAATTTTCTGTAATCCTAGCTCTTTTAACTTTAACAACCCCTTTAGAAGGGCATGAGCTTCAGTTTCAAAGACTGACACTTCTGGGAGTTTCCCATAATCAAAAGAGACGATTTTACTATGATGGTCTTGAATGATGAAGCCAAAGGCCGCTGAGCCATTAGGCATTTTAGACCCATCGAAATTAAGTTTCACAAATTCATTATCTGGAGGTTCCCATTTTATATTTTTCTTTTTTCTCCTACTATGCCGTGTTTTTCTCGTTGGCTCGTCGATATCTTCTTCTTTCTTGGCTTCCCTCCAAGATTTGATGTGAAATAAAATAAATTCCTTGATGTTATTCGTTTTCATGAACTCATCGTTTTTGAAAATTATTTGATTTCTAAAGAACCATATGCTCCACCAAGTAACAAGTACTATTCTTAAGTCTTTCCATTCTACATTGTCTTTTAAGTGGTTTAAAGTAACACCTGGTTGATTTGGGTTCCAATTGATTGTGTTAATGATGTTGCTTGCGTTTGGTGCCATGTCAGTAATAGTTTGTTTTGTTAATGGACACTCAATTAGCAGATGTCCTAAGTCTTCTAGGTTATGGTTACACAAGACACAATCCATTGGAACTGCAATATTTTGGATTCTTAGTCTCTCCTTAGTTTGGATGCCTCTTTTTTTGATTTTCCATACAGTTTTTTATTTTAGGGGAGATGTCCATTTTCCATATCCATGAACAGTCGTAGTTTGACATTCTTTTTTCTTCATGAAGTAGATTCATAGCTGATTTTGTCGAGAACCATCCCTGCTTGTCCGGAGTCCAATATAGTCTATCCGTGCAATTATTGGTCGGAATTTGAATTGTTTCAAATTTAGATATTACCAAGTTCGGAATGTGCCCACCCAAGGTGTTCTTAATTTTAACCAAGTCCCATGTTTTGCTTGGGGATATCAGGTCACATACCCTAAGATCAGGGTTTATGTTTGTGCGATTAGTTACCAAATTAATAATGGGGTCTGGCATTATCAAGTTGTCAGTCCAAACTTTAATGTACTTCCCAATTTCCACCTGCCAACGGAGTTCTTTCATAAAATTTTCTTTTAGACTTAATAGTTTTTTTCATTGCCAAGACCTATTTCCTTTAGGGGTTTTTGTCCTTTAGATATTTTTCTGATACAACTCGAACCCAGACATTGTCTGGTTCTGCTAGTACCTTCCATAAAAGTTTGTATTGAAGAGCGATATTTGTGTCTTTTGATTTTCTTATTCCTAGCCCTCCTTTTTCTTTAGGTTTACATATTTCATATTTCATCCCATCCTATGGAAGGTGTACTTTCTGGGCCTTTATTCCAGAAAAATTGTCTATTCACTTTATCCAGGTCATTATGAATGTGTGTAGGTAGGAGGAAAGATTGCATGATAAAACTCGGTTTTGCACAAAGGTTTGATTTTATCAAAATAGAACGCCCCTCTTGTGAGAGCGAGTTAGCTTTCCATTTTGATAATTGTTGTTTTGATTTGGTCACCACCTCCTCAAACGTATCTCTGTTGACTTTTTCATTAATAATAGGACAACATAAATATTTCTCAAGTGCAACTGAACATGGAATACCCAACACACTTTTGATTAGATTCGTGGTATTAGTTGATGTATTTTTTGTTACTTGGAATGCCGATTTCTGGAAATTGACTTTTTGGCCCAAGGCCAGGCAATAGTCTTCTATAATTGATAGAGTTTTCTGACACACCCCTTGAGTTGCTTTGGTGAATATGATAATGTCATTAGCAAATGCCAGAAATGGGATGATTAACCCATTTCTTGTTATCTGGAATCCTACATCCCTTTTGTTTTCATTACTATGTTTTTGAAGGTTTCTCATAAGTACTTCAGCCCCTAGGTTGTACAATAGAGGGGATATGGGGTCACCTTGTCTTAGTCCTCTTTCTGGGAGGAAAATATCAGTAGGTCCGTTATTTACAAGGATAGAAAAGGAGACCGTCGAGATACATTCCTTGATCCACCCTACGAATTTTTCATTGAACCCGAATTTCTGGAGTACACGAATTATATAATTCCAATCTACCCTGTCATATGCTTTTTCCATATCCAGTTTAATAGCCGCATATCCGTCCTTTTCTTTTTTCTGTCTGAAGGAGTGAAAAATTTCATGTGCAATTAAGATATTATCTTGAATCGATCTCTTTTTTACAAAAGCACCTTGCAAAGGGTGAATTACTTTATCCAAGACCCTTTTTAACCTTTCAGCCAATATTTTGGAAATTGTTTTATAGATAGTAGCACAAAGACTGATTGGTCGGTGATGCAACTTTATTGTAAATGTTGGAAACATGTCTCCTATCAAAGCAACCAATAGAATAAAAACAAACTTAATAAACAATAACAAACACTACTAGATGAACAAACACAAGCAATACAACAATATTTTATTGATATAGGAAGAATATAGTTGTTTAGGGTTTGGACTTTGGACCACTTACCTAGCAAAGAACAATGAAAGATTACCCTCCAACTTTGGGGTTGAGATCTTTGGAACACTAAGGCGAAGAAGAAGGAGATCGATATTTTGGCTCTTGAAGATTTGAGTTTGAAAGAGATAACACGCAAAGGAGGAGGAGGAGGAGATGAGAAGAGAACTGAAATGTCGATGTCAATGTTCCGTTCTTTAGAAAGAAAAAAAAACTTTATTTTTTTATTTTTTTTAGTTAAAAAGGGTTAATGCAATTAGATGATATGTTAACAAAAAGAATGTCAAATCATCATTTTTCGATGTCACATCAGCAAAGTAATCGGAATATGTCGCCGGAATTAGATTTGTGCTATAAAACGCAATCACCCCTAAGGTTGGTGCTTTATTTTGAGTTTTTGAAAGTTCGTGTCACCGAATGCAACTCCTTCCAAAGTTGGTGCTATTTAATACCATTTTTCCAATAATATATTACTTACGTATCAAAACAAATTCAAATAAGATGTGTATATATCTAAGAGGTGGGGTAAAATAAATCTATATATATTACTAAAATCTCTCCCATTTTGCCTATGTGTCAGTTCCTAAGGCCATCCACGTGAGCATTTTTTTTAATTTTCTTACATCAATGTCACTCAATAATTACAAATTTGTCATTCCTTTAAAAATTGGTCATAGTTAACTTAAAAATAAAGATAAATTCAATTTTAATTTTAACATTAACTAGCTCGATTGTTAAAGACCTCTCTAACTTTGTTATTGTTAACCAAATCTCCTTAAAATAGTTATAATTGCGTTTGGTTCGATATATATACCATATTCATTTTTAAATTTATTATAAATATTATATCTCTAATTTGTGTTAATTATTTCTTAAACGTAGCTTATTCATGTTACTATTTTTTATAGATAGAAAAAACTTAATTAATAATCAACTTATTTTAAATAATTAACATATTTATGTTACAATTTTGAAAATTTTATAAAATAATGTTTTTATAATGATAAAAAAATTTTAAATATAACTCGCACAAGGCGCGGTTAAAACCTAGAGCCATAAGACCTTACAAAAAATCAAAACATATATGAAAAAAAACTCGGTGGTTGGAAAGGGATAACAATAATAAAATATTATTATAATTTCATGTTAAAAATGAAATTAAAATATTAAAACAAACATTATATGTATATATAATGATCTATATGATAATAGGTATTGTATATTATTAAAGGCATTTTATGGATTTATTTGAGATCTAATATTCTAGAGTAAAACATATAGATATATTGAAAAAGGTAAAATAAAAATTATTCGTAACTGCTACAAAATTTCAAGATATGTATGCTAGTATGCAAATTTTAAAAATAATCCTCCTGAGCCTTACACAAAGGCTGGGGGAAAAAATCGGGTGTCACGTTAGCAGGGATCTAAACTTGAGACCAAAAGAAATTTTCTCATTTTTCAAACACATCCCTACAACAAATCTCTCACTATCATTTTGAAGTTTAAAAGTGAAGAGCATTGTAATGAAAGCTAAGTCACCAACAAACAAATAAGAACGTGTGTAAACAATCGATTGTGAGAAGAAGATAAGCAAAGAGGAATTATATTACTTGGATTGTGAGAGAAGAAGCTAAGTGAAAGGAAGGGAAGAGAAGAGAAGAGAAGATGAGGGTAGAATTGTGAATGAAAAAAATAAATCGATCTTTCATTCCCTTTCAATCTGCATCTATCGATTGAAACAATTGTATATTTTAGTCAATATTTTATCCCTTTAATCGACGTTTCATTTCATTATTTTGGTATCAACCAAACAACTGAACATACCCTAATTTCATATTCAATACATAATATTTATTCAAATAACTGAATATTTATTACAAAACAGCGTTCTATCTCCTACACACTTGTTTATCTCAATGACTTATCAAATAAGTAGTAACCAGTAATCAATAAATTAATTTACAAAAATAGTTCAAAATTCACATTCATGTTCATAAATATGACATTGATGTCGTCATGTTTGAACTACTTTTGCCATTAATAAGAACTTTTTATGACACCATGCCGATAAATTGAGCCGTTTCTACTTCTACTTTCTACGTTAGGTTGAGAGCTTCAGTCAACACTCAACACTTAATCGGGTAAACATTATTTTAATTTTTTATTTTAAAAAACTTTCCCACTAACAATACTCGTACTGACTCTCACCTACCTCGAGATTCCCGTTTCATCACTTCTTGTCTTCGTGTATCTGTATCTCATTGTTGATTGTTATACTCCCTCTTCGGTTCTCCCCATCCTTCGCAATTAGTCGGGAACAGCTCTAAGCACCGTCAATGGCTACGCCTGCTGTGGCGAGTTTAGTTTCTCCTCCTGAATGTGGTGGTCTACCTATCGCTGCAATGTCCTGCTCGGGAGAGAAAAACGCCTCCGAGAAACCACCTTCGACGACGGCGATAGAATTGGGTGCAGATGCAGATCAAGAGCTTGTAGAAGTTTTATCTCCTCCTGATTGTGTACCTACCGCTGCAATGTCCTGTTCGGAAGTGAAAAACGCCTCCGAGAAAGCACCATCGACGGCGATGGAATTGGGAACAGATGCAGGTCTAGAGATTCTAGAAGTCTTATCTCCTCCTGCTAATGTACCTACCGCTGCAATATCCAGCTCGGGAGAGAAAAACGCCTCCGAGAAAGCACCGTCGATGGCGATGGAATTGGATGCAGATGCAGGTCAAGATATTCTAGAAGTCTTTTCTCCTCCTGATATTGTACCTACCGCTGCATTGTCCAGATCGGGAGAGAAAAACGCCTCCGAGAAAGCACCGTCGACCGCGATGGAATTGGGTGCAGATGCAGGTCAATTGATTCTAGAAGTCCTATCTCCTTCTGCTAGTGTATCTACCGCTGCATTGTCCAGCTCGGGAGAGAAAAACGCCTCCGAGAAAGCACCGTCAACCGCGATGGAATTGGGTACAGATGCAGGTCAAGAGATTCTAGAAGTCTTATCTCCTCCTGATAGTGTACCTACCGCAGCAATGTCCTGCTCGGGAGAGAAAAACGCCTCCGAGAAAGCACCATCGACGGTGATTGAATTGGATGCAGATGCAGGTCAAGATCTTCTAGAAGTCTTATCTCCAGTGACGCTGGAGGTCGATGATTCTAAAAAGAATAGCGGCAACTGCGGATCGCTTCGTTTTCCCAGCATGCAGAGCGATGACAGGCCCAATTCAGGCGAAGGAGTTTCCGTAATGGAGTCTCGATCACCGGAGGGGAACGTGGATGGAAAGAAGAAGAGATCGAAGAAGTATTCTTGTGTGAAAGAGTTGAGATCGTTGCTGTTAGATAACCTGGGGACTAAGGAGGGAGGAAACAGATCTGGGAGAGTACTCAATCTAAATTCTCCGATGAAAGCTTGTGAGATGATAAGAACTAGGAGAGTATCCAATCTAAATTCTCCCGATGAGGCGGGGGAAGAGAAGAGAAAGAGGAAGCTGGATTCAAGTCAGAAATCCAATTTGTCGGAGAGATCGCCGGTGAGTAAGAAGGGAAGAAGCAATAGCGATGATAATTTCGATGCCGAGGAGAAGGAAAATGTTGAGTACAGCCGGTGCTTTTTCGTAGGGGAACCTGTTCCTGATGCAGAAGCTCGTCAGAGGTGGCCATGGCGCTATGAAATGAAGGTTCATTACTGATTCTTCTCATATCTATGTCATTTACTCTGTTAGAAGTATCCATTTTAAGCTGAATTATAAGCCTTGAGTTGTGTTTCTAGATGATGCATGATCTTGTCTGACATTGGAGATATGCTCTGACCTTGCCGAGTGGTAGAATGGGTTTGGTAACGTTATAGAAGTGTGAAGATAACGGACGTTTCTAAACTTAAAAAATTAGACATCTTTACTGTCAAGGAATTGTGCCTTAAATCGACTATATGCAATGATCGAGAAACGCACCTAGTGGTGATTCTGGGAAAGGAAATCGTTTTAATGTTGGTTCTGCGAAAGGAAATCATTCTCTTAAATAAAACAGGATGAAAAATAAACTCCACCCTTTACCGTCTGTTACTTGCCAATATTGTTAAGACCAATTTTGTGATTGCCTTAATGATAATTTCCTGTCTCAAGAACTGATTGTATTACTTGGATTTGTTTGTTTGGATATTTTGAATATACAAAAGTGTATAAACTATAAAAACAGTGCATTAATACGTGGAAGTAGAGATTGTGGAATATAGCATACAATATGCTAAGAACAGAATCTGATTGTCCAACTATAGTAGAAATCTCAATCAAACACATTTAACCCTAAGGGAAGGGTATATGTATTATTGGCAAGAGTCGGCTGATTTTTACGCTGCCTGTCTGTTACACAGATACAATTCTTAATAACATGTAGAGTTTAACGGATGTGCTTTTATGCTGGATGCATAAACTTTGATATTTCCTTGTCCCAAGAATTAGCTCCAATTTCTCAAAAAATGAAAGTTAAGCGTAAGAGATGCAAAAGTTTGTGGTCTATTGATTTAATGCACTACTTGTTAATTCAACTGACAATGAGAAGTGCATTTACATTTTCTGATGTTTTAAGAATTGGTTTTCTTATGATTTATCTTCTCAACCATCTAATATGTAGCTAAAAGTTAAAACAGTTCTAAGATTGGATGCTTTGAAGGTATGCAGAGTACAAGAGTTCAGGGTCAAGGCTTGATGGTGAAGTGCGTGGTCTTCACAAACTTATCCCCTTCTGTTATGTTCTACTCTTTCTGTGGTGTTCTATTATAAATATTTCCTAATCAAGCTTTTCTTCCTTCTCATAACATGAATATTTACTGCAGTGATGATGAAGAAGACAAACTTGTTCTCAACATTGAGTGCCACTACACTCAAGCTCAAATTAATGAGTGCATATTCGAACTTGGAGATTGTGCTTCCATGAGGGTGAGTAGGTGACACCCTTCTGAAGTAGCTTTCGGACTTATATTTTCTGTCCACCTGCATTGTATTATATGTTTTGTCTGTCATTCCGTCATGATTGACAGCTTTGGCATGTTGTATGCATATAAGTCTCCTTAGGCATCATATCCACACCCAAAATAACTAATACATGCAGCTTCTTATTTTTATAAAAGCCAGAATGCCAGCTTAAGGTACTCATCAGAGCTTTGGGTTTCTTGGAGTACAAATTTGAGCTAGTCATGCTACTTCCCTGTTATATTTTGCTATCGGTGCTTCTCTCTTACTTAATTTCGACGTACCATCAGTATGAAAGTTCACTTCTGTAAAGCATCCATTGCAACTTTTTCACTTCACTTTCTTCTCATTGAGTCAGACCAAGAAGAAATATAACCCTCAGAACTCAGAGGAACTTTATAAGTTCGTATAAGGCCCTTAAAACTAATAATGAGGTCTGGTTAGATGAACATTTAGTTTGTTAGGTACCCAGGAACGAAACTGAAATGATGGAAATCCACAAGTATCTTGCAGTTAGCCAACTGAGAAATCCTCAGACTTTTTATATCAATTCAATGGTTAAGTATGTAATATGTACTAATACAGATGCAGCTTCTCCTCCTTTTAAATGAGAGAAAATCAACCAACTCCTAATATATAATAAATGGCTTGAAAGTAAAAGTTCAGCAATTGACCTAATTAATTGGAAATATGGATGAAGTGTGGAAGGTTGAGAAGTAGAAGAAAGTAACTGAAAAATGATAAAATTAACATGATAATTAAATCTTGTAAATATCTTGTTGAGTTTGTATCATAATTCCTGTATATTTTCTATGGTAGATCCCTCTATAATACTGTGTATTGTTTCACCAAAGCATTCCAGATTATGTGTTCAACGTTTTTATTTTTACATGACAAAATTCTTGTAGGGTGAAAATGGACAAAAGCACGTTGGTAGAATTTTGGAGTTTTTTAGAACCACGGATAAAGAAGACTTCTGTAGAGTACAATGGTTTTATAGAGCCGAGGATACAGTAAGCCCCCTTCACCTGGAACAGCTTATGTTCAAAGTGCTCCAATTAACTTGTCTTTTGCTTACATGATCTTCAGGTTATGAAAGGGCAATCATCTTTCCATGATGAGAAACGCTTATTCTATTCTACCATAATGAATGATAATCTGTTGGAAAGCGTCATTTCCAAACTGAAAATTATACAGATTACATCCAAGGTATATGGCCATCTTATGTCAGCTACTCAGAGTGTGACCCATCTCTGAATTGTTCTAGCATAAGTTTTTAGTTATCTCATTGTCATTTGTGATCTTGTATTTCTTTAATTTGTCGGTAAGTTTGTTCTATTTTACAGATGAATCAGAAATCAAATCCCTATCCTCGTTACGACTACTATTATGATATGGAGTATTGTCTTGACTACTCAACCTTTCGCACTATGCCAACAGGTATGGTTTTCTAGATTCATATTGTTGTGTTATATATAAATTCAAATAATTTTTCTGTCTGAAAGCACATTTAAAATTACAGTGAACAAAAATAGAGCTGTTTTTAGTTTGGTCGAACCAAAAATCGAGCTGGTGCTAATTGCTGTGTAATTCCTGTCCATGGTTAAAAAAAAATTATTCATTGTAAGCAGATTTACGATTTCTAAGGAAATCAATCCCACAAAAATCTAGATTGATTCAACCAAACTTTAATACCTGAACAAGATTGAAGACTGACCCTGGAACCATGGGAATCTTTGATGTGAAGTTAATCAACCAACTCTAATTTGTTTCTGGTGGATAAAATCACCTTGTACACTCTTTTTTCAGTTCCATGGGAAAACCATGTGTTGATGTGCCCGAATCATATTGGTGCCTTGACTTTCCTTTGATAATTATGTAATTGGAGGTTTCATAAATACTCTTAACATTCTCGAACCTTCCTAGTAAATTTTTCATCTCTGTGACAAAGCAGGGTATTACTCATTGTCCTTTATCAGGTGCTTACATTGATTATTATATCCTTTTTCCAGCATCAGCTATTTTCTGATAATATATGTTATTTGATGATATTGGGTGTTTCTTTATCAACTAGTATTTGAATGGCAATTATTTTTAATATATGTCAATTCTTGTTTCATGTTGTAGAGGGGCATGACTTGTCATCACCAACCTGCAATTCAGCCATTGTTTCAATTTCCAGTACCAGTTTGTCAGAAGATATTCAAATATGTGAATTATATAATAAAGAGTTATCTTTGTTGGATCTTTATTCTGGATGTGGAGCTATGTCTACTGGCTTATGTCTAGGAGCTAAAATGTCTGGTGTTGACTTGGTCACGGTATTTCCAGTATCCCTGGGTTTCAATAAATTAGTTGGAGTTATTTTAGTAGACTGATCATCTGTTGGTAAAATCCAGAGGTGGGCAGTTGATTTTGATAGCAGTGCATGTGAAAGCTTGAGAATAAATCATCCAAAAGCACAAGTGAGAAAAAAAAATTTAAAATTATTTGAAAGTTGGTTATAGAGCATCAAACATATTTCTATTGTTGTAAACTTTATCTTTGGATAGGTTAGAAATGAAAGTGCTGAGGATTTCCTAGAGTTACTAAAGCAATGGGAGAAGCTATGCAAAAGATACGTGGATGATGGGAAGAGAAGGCATTTACCCATGAGAAAGCCCAAAAGAGAAGATAATAAAGGTGGTAAGTCTGTCTCGGATGATGAAGAATATGAAGTTGAGAGATTACTTGATATATGTTATGGAGATCCTGATAAATCAGGGAAGCAAGGTTTAAAATTTAAGGTGTGCAAGCTGCTCTTCTCCAAAATTTGGGAACACCTGATTCTTTCTACTAGTCTATGTCAAAACGTGTTGTTTATGGTCTTTTTTTATTTATTTTATTTATCTTTTTTGCTGGCTTGCCACTATATAAAGGTGCGTTGGAAGGGTTATGGATCCGATGAAGATACATGGGAGCCAATGCAAGGGCTAGGGTAATACTTCTTCTACATACTCTTTCATTCCTAAATTTTTAATCATAGTATTTATTTATGCCAATTGCCTCAGGAACTGTGAACAGCACATACATGATTTTGTGACAAATGGTTTCAAGTCTAAAATCCTTCCTCTTCCTGTAAGCAGTTATTCAATCTGCATAGCCAATGTTCTATTCACCTGGTTTATATGTTTAAGATGACATATTGCCCAAGTTCCTTATCTAGCTGATTGGTGTTTGCAGGGTGATTTAGACGTCATCTGTGGAGGCCCTCCATGTCAAGGCATTAGTGGCTACAATCGGCACAGAAGTGTTGAGAATCCATTTGATGACGAAAGAAATCTTCAACTACAGGTCTATATGGACATAGTCAAGTTCTTAAAGCCGAGATATGTATTGATGGAAAATGTGGTGGACATTCTGAAATTTGATAAGGGATCACTTGGAAGATATGCATTAAGCCGTCTGGTGCATATGAACTACCAGTCAAGAGTTGGAATCATGGCTGCTGGATGTTATGGTCTTCCTCAATTTCGCTTGCGTGTCTTCTTCTGGGGCGCTCAGCCTACTGAGGTGAGTAATTCATTGGTTGGTTTGTTATCCCTGACCTGACAATTTTGTCACTGCCAACAGAAATCGAACAGTGATGCCACAAATTATATACACTAAATAAAACATATGTTTGACAAACTTACAACCTATATCACTATGACTTGCCAATTTTTAATTTTGAAAAAAAAAATTCCTGTCATTACTAAAATAATGACTTAAAAATATGCATTATTGTAAGATAGTGGTTCACATACAGACCATTCTTCTGGGGTTATCTTAGTAGTAAAGCTGTTTTTCATCTTTTCCAAGCAATCCCCCCTTTGTTGATTCATTTTTCTTCTTCTATTAGTTCATTTCTTTGTAATGACAGTACATTTGAGCATCAACACTTCATTTTTACAAAACTCAACAGTTCAATTTTTACATTAATCTTTCATTATTCTTAATTAATAGTTCATTTTTCATAAAATGAAAAAATAAAATGAATGGTTAGTACAAGAAAAATGAAGAAAATAACAGTTAGTTTATAAACTCATAACATTTAGTTCATAAATTAATAGTCCTAATTTACTATCATTTAGTTCAATATATCAGAACATAAAGTGCACAATTTAAGCGTTCAAATTTTACTAGCATTTAGTTTTATAGTTCATATGTCAAATTTTACTATCATTTAACATTTTTTCATTCTCCAGAAGGCATGATATAACAAAAATATGATCTGAAAGTTCAATTTTTAATGGTATTAATTTATTAAAGAAATATGAATTCTTAATAAAACCTAATGAAGTAACTAGTAAAAGTTGTGTACAAACAAAATAATGCAAAAACCATACCTAGCAAATAGTACAATAGTTATGTGAGTTAATAGTACACAAATGTTGAAATGATAGTATGACAAACATAAAATTTAAACATGGGCTGTGCAGCAGAACTGCACCCAATAAGTTTGCACCTCCTGAACCATTACCATATTGTAATATTTACCTTAATTTTTGGAACTAACTCAAAAATGGAAACCGAAAAAAGTTGCTTCCAAATTCCATATATCTGTTTCTAGCTGTATATAAAGTTGGACGCTGAAATATGAACCAAACAAGCCCTGATGAATATATCTCCTTGTTCCTTTCTATTAAAAGAGTAATGAAACTGAATGTAAAATTGTATTCTCTTACTGAATGAGAGTTTGTTACAGCCTATTTATACAACAGAATATCAACATCAATTTGTTATATAAAACTTGTGTTGTTCAATTTGTTATATAATGCAAAAACCATATCTAGCAAAAACCATATCTAGTCCAAGCTTGCCACAAAAGAACTTGTGTTGTTGTTCACTTAGAGCTTTAGTGAACACATCAGCTAATTGCAGAGAAGATTGAGTGTGAACTGTGGAAAGAAAACCCTTCTGAACTTCATCTCTAACAAAGTGGCAATCATTACGCAAATGTTTGGTTCGTTCATGGAAGACAGGATTGGCTGCAAGATGCTGAGCTGCCTTGTTATCACAATGCATGGGAATTGGTTTAGCAGAAAGAACTCCCATATCACAGAGAAGTGCATCTAACCATATAACTTCACTGGCAGTCATCGACATGGCTCTATATTCACTTTCAGCCGAGGATTTTGATACCTTTTTCTGCTTCTTTGTCTTCCATGAAATAAGAGAATGGCCAAGAAATAGGCGATAACCAGTGATTGATTTGCAAGTGTAGGCACAAGAACCCCAATTTGCATCACTATAGGCTGTTAAATTCAACTGGCTTTGAACTGGATAGTAAAGGGCCATATTAATGGATCCTTTGAGATAACGAAGAAGATACATTGCAGCTTGCCAATGAGGGACTTTGGGAGTGGCAAGAAATTGACTGTGCTGTTGTACTGTGTATGCAATGTCAGGCCTTGTAAGAGATAAATATAGGAGGCGTCCAACTAGACGTCGAAATGATTCAGGATGATTCAGGATCTGGAAATAGGTCACCAGATTCTGGAGTGAGTTTCAAATTACGCTGCATAGGAAAACAAGCAGCTTTGCAGTCAAGCATACAAGTATCCAAGAGTATGTCATGCACATACTTGCGTTGGTTAATTCGAATACCATCTTTGTCCCGATAAATCTCCATGCCAAGATAAAATCTGGCCTCCCCCAACTCTTTGATAGTAAATTCCTTATCCAGACGAGCTTTGAGTGAGTCAATTGCAGATGGAATATTCCCAATAATTAAAACATCATCAACGTAAACTAAAACCATAGTAGTACCTTGAGGTGATGTTTGTGTAAAGAGAGAGTAATCATGTCGAGACTGAATGAATCCAATCTGTGTTAAGAGCTTAGTGAACTCTAAGTTCCATTGACGACTTGCTTGCTTAAGTCCATAAAGGGAACGTTTTAAACGGCAGACATGACCAGGAGATATACCCGTGTATCCTTGAGGAGGTTCCATAAACACTTCTTCCTCTAGAAAGCCATGTAAAAAGGCATTATTAATATCAAGTTGGTGAAGAGGCCACTCTTTTGCAGCCGCCAATGCCAGAAAAGCTCGAATGGTAGCAAACTTTGCAACTGGAGAAAAAGTTTGCTTATAATCCTTGTTTTTGATTTGATTGTAGCCTTTTGCTACTAATCTAGCTTTGTGACGCTCAATGGTGCCATCTAGACGATATTTGATTCTAAATATCCATTTTGAACCGATTGCCGTTTTGCCCGGAGGTAGAGGAACAATGTCCCATGTATCATTATCCTCTAAAGCATGAATTTCAGCAGCCATTGCTTTAATCCATTGAGGGGAGTCTTTTGCCTGATTATAAGTGTTTGGTTCAACTAAGGAGATGATATTACAAAAGGAATGAACAAATTCAGAGGGAAGATCTGAGAAGTCAAAAAGTGATAGAGAGTTTGACTTATCTGGAGATGAAGAAGCTAGAGATGTGCATGCATATTCACGCAAATAAGTTGGTCTATTGATGGTTCTGGTTGATCGAGGACGAGCTGGTTGAAATAAATTAGGGGTAGGATGTGTATTTTGTGGTGAAGAATTTGAAGAATCTGGAGATGAAATTGAAGGATTATAAGGTGATGAAGAAAGGTTAGGAATAAGTGCGGAATTATGTTGTGGTGGTAATGATGTGTCATGATCAACTGCTGGAGATACTAAAGGAAATGTGGGAGGAGTAAGTAATGAAGATGAAGGTAATGAAGGTTGTTGTTTGAAAGGAAAAATGTCTTCCTTGAAAATCAGGTGCCTACTGATTGTGATTTTGTTTGCTTCCAGATTCAGGACTTTGTAAGCCTTTTGTCTTACTGGATAGCCAATAAGAACACATGGAGATGAAACTTTCTCAAGCTTGTCTATGTGAGGAGAAAGACTGAAGCATAAGGAGCCAATGACACGAAGGTGATCATAAGGAGGTGGTTGTTTGTGAAGCAGTGAATAAGGAATTTTCCAGTTCAAAACTGATGAGGGCATGAGATTTATGAGATATGTTGCAGTCATGAGACATTCTCCCCAAAGAGATATAGGAAGATTAGCATGAATTCGAATAGCTCGAGCAGTTTCAAGTAGGTGACGATGCTTTCTCTCAACCCTTGCATTTTGTTGAGGTACATAAGGAGTGGAGCGCTGATGAATTACTCCACTGTGAAGAAATAAATCTTGCATATTTCTCTGCAGGAACTCAGCTCCATTGTCTGAGCGAAAGACCTTGATCACAGCTTTAAACTGAGTCTTTGCATAAGCAAAAAATTGTGATACATATCTGAATACTTGTTTGTTTGCCATGAGATATGTCCAAGTGTATCTTGTACAGTCATCAACAATAGTCAGAAAATATTTTGCACCACACATGACCGGGGTATGATAAGGCCCCCAAATGTCAACATGAATCAACTCAAAAGGATTCTCTGCCAAAGAAATGCTATGAGTAAAAGGCAATTTGTGTTGTTTAGCCAAGATACATGTATGACAATCAAGAGAAGTGAGTTTTGATGCATGACAATCATCAATATGAATGAGTTTAGACAATGAAGAATGACCAAGTCTGGCATGAAATAACAACACATCATTGTTGTTTTTATTTAAAGAAGAGATTGCTAGTGCAGTCTTCTGAGTCGGGGATGATGTTATCTTGTAAAGTCTTCCATTCCTGTATTCAGTGGCAATAATCAACCCACTGTCATTATCTTGAAACAAGCATCTTTGGTGATTAAACAAGATCCTTAGTGGTAAATCCTGAACCAGTCGAGACACAGAAAGCAAATTATGCTTAAACTGAGGAAGATAAAGTACTCTGTGCAAAGTAATTGAAGGTGATAAAACTAAATCCCCTTGATGAAACACTTCTTTGATGAGCCATCAGGAAGTGCAATAACAATAGGTTCATGCAACCTGTGCAGAGTAGTGAAATAATCCTTGCCGAAAGTAATATGATCAGTGGCTCCTGAGTTTATTATCCAGCCACATATATTCACTGCATTATTTATAAAGGCTGTGAGAGTACCTGCGAAGTTAATTGAAGTTGACTGTTTGTCTTGCATCATTTTGAGAACTTCATGATAAACTGCATTTATCATCACTGGATCCATGGATGAGGTGGAAGAGGGAACCATGACCTCCAATGGATGACTTGCAATAGGAACCTCAGAGGTTGCAGCAGCTAGAGCAGTAGTTGGCTTGACTTGTGACTTATCTCCATTTGCCTTGTATTCCTCGAATCTCTCCAGTATATCATCACAAAGCTCCTTGGCCGATTCTGCATAAGCGAACATCTCGGCCAAATCTGACTTCATCGAGTGAAGAATCCAGCATCGTATCATGTAGTCAGCACGAATCCATCTAGCGATTTTATTCTCATCATCATCGCTAGATTTCGTACAGGATCCGTCAATGAAACCTAATTTCTACTTCGATCCCAATGCCATTCGAATGCTTCGTTTCCATGAATTGAAGTTGGCTCCATTGAACAATACAGATACCAGCTGCATCCCTGGATTATCTAAGTTAGAGAGATACAATGGATCATTGTTGTTGCTTCTAGGTATGTATTCGTGAGAATTTCCCCAATTTATTCCAGAATCCTAAGAAGGTGGATAAGAACGAGATTCTGCCATGAATTTTGTGGTTTAGAGATCGAGAAGAAAACGTTCTTTTGGTTATAGGTATGAGAAAGGAGATCTGAATAGCTATGAGTAATGTGTTTGAATGATCATGAAGATCAGATGAAGGTGTCAGGATCGTGAAGCACTGATACCATATTAAAAGAGTAATGAAACTGAATGTAAAATTGTATTCTCTTACTGAATGAGAGTTTGTTACAGCCTATTTATACAACAGAATATCAACATCAATCTGTTATATAAAACTTTATTTACACAAAGTATCCTTTATTTTGCCTTGTATACTATATACTCTATACTTTCCACAACTTACTCTTTATTTTCTTTCACATATGCAGGACCTACCTCAGTTTCCACTTCCTACCCATGACTGTATCATTAGTTATTGGCCTCCACTAGAGTTTGAGGTATTGTCACCAATCTTGCTGATCTTTGAGTAAAACTCATGATTTTTGGTGCAAGACATCTTTTCAACCTTTGTTATCAAATTGCAGCGCAATGTTGTTGCTTATGATAAAGGTCAATCACGTAACCTGCAAGATGCTGTTCTCTTACATGATGCCATCTCTGACCTTCCTGCTGTAATTTCTCCATGAAGTGTCTATCTTTTCCTTTTTTCTTTTCTATTAGTGTTGCCTATATCTATTCTCATACAACTCTATATAGGTTGGTAATGATGAATCTGCTGATGAAATGCCATATGGCAAACCTCCAGAAACGGAGTTCCAAACATACATAAGGTCGATAAAGTGTGGTAAGGTTTTCCTTCAAAGTGAATACTGACACATCAAGATTCTTAACAGTCCACAACACATATACCTTCTATTTTATCAGTATTTAGTTGAAATACGCATAACAAATCCACTTATACAATGTACCATAGCTCAGCATGCTTATACAGTTATACTGGAAGAACATGATGGATCCTTTTGGAGCTGGTGTTAAATCGTGTTAAATCTTTGAAAAGTGAAAAATACTAGGTTCTTAGTTTACTACACTAAAGGAGCTTGTCATGAGCCGTGACATAGGATCTAGTAACAGGTTAGATTTTAATTAAACTCTAACTGGAATCTACGGTGAATGGTGAAGGTGAGCTCGTCCTTGACAAAGCCTCCCCCAATACTAATGTTTGAAAATAAAACAGCTTGCCTCTTACTGTATTAATAGAGACCTTTTTATAGGCCTCTATTATCCAGTAGAAGCCTAGATTGTAAGCTTGAATTTAAGGTGGATTATTTTTTTGTAAGAAACTTTAAGAAAGATTAGATCCCAACTAAAACCATAAAAGAATCATTACTTCTTTTTCTGTTAACTACTCAAGCTTGGCAATATAACTTGAGCTTCCGAAACTCTGAGAGGTAAGAGAGCTGCTTAAGTGTGAGCTTCAGAAAGAAGTTTTAGCTGTCTATTACAAAGGTAGAACTTGAGAATAAATACAGGAGGAAAGGAAACCCAAAAGTAACAATCAGAAAATGTAAAAGTGGCTTTACCATTTGTTACAAAATCAAAATTGAAATCAACATTCAAACACCATGTTTGGCATTTACAATTAGTATACCAAAAGTGAGATTAATTCTATATTAGCTTGTTTATATCATGCTCATCTATTTTCAAAATATGGTGCCACTGCTAGTCAAGAACCTTTTATGTTCACGTGGGTTATCAATCTATCATGCTTGAATGACTATAGCTGTAAAGTCAAGTTGTATTATTAACTTTTGTATTTTCATAAGCTGATTGATCATTTTCCCTAGACATGACGAGTGGCAAATCAAAGCCCAAGAAGGCTTTGTTGTATGACCATCGGCCTTATCCATTACATGAAGACGACTATATTCGAGTCTGTCATATACCCCGGAGAAAGGTAAACAAATTTTTTGTTTCTCCAAGCTTGTTTACGATCATTCTATCCTAATATTATATTCTATGGAAATTTTGTGTAGGGTGCAAATTTCAGGGATCTACCTGGAATAATAGTTGGTGAAGACAATGTAGTTCGGCGGGACCCAACATGTGATGATGCTACTTTGCCGTCTGGAAAGCCGATGGTAAGTTCTTGTGTTTCGGTGTTTCCTGTATGGAGCTATTTATGCCTTGTAAATGACTTGTTCTGAGCTTCGTTTTGTATTTCACCATGTCTTCAAGGAAATATCCTCAAAGTTGATTAACAAAAATCCAATTGTAGTAAATGGCTGAACGCATTTCAACCATTGAGTCGTTAAAATGACAGTGTTTATTGAAATGATTATCGACATATGTGAAGATGGAGTGGCAACTACCCTTAGTCTTTAGCTTCTTTTATTTACATCACTAAGTTTCAGGCCCGTAAAACGGTACAAGGGTGTCATTTGGCCCAACAACAACCCAATGTTTTTTTGGCCTTAGCCTTCTTGTATTGTCATTTTTTTCATGAATTTTTCATTATTAAAATTTTTTTAGTTTTTTTTTTCTAATAAAACATGCATTTTAAAATTGATTAAAAAAAAATTATATTGACACAGGCCCTCCAAAACTCATTGGACGGTCATGCTGAGTTTACTTAACCACATCTTGATGATCTTATTTTAGGTTCCAGATTATGCTTTGTCATTTGACCAAGGAAAATCAAGAAGGTAAACATGTTCTTCCATTTGCATTTTTTGACCTACCTTTGAACTCTATACCAACCAAATATCTCGTATCTGCAGACCATTTGGACGATTATGGTGGGATGAGACAATCGCAACTGTAGTTACTTCTCCTACATGCCATAGCCAGGTAAGGCCTGCCCTCTATTAGAATCTTCTAGAGACATTTTACCAAAAAAAAAGAATCTTCTAGAGACAACATATTCTAGATGTGCTCACTAAGCAAATCATAATCTTTAGGTATTACTACACCCAGAACAAGATAGAGTTCTTACCGTACGTGAATGTGCAAGGCTACAAGGATTTCCCGATCATTACCGATTCTCCGGGACCGTAAAGAAGAGGTACATTTACTGTGTTTGGGATAGTTAGACTATACTGTCTTATGTTTGCTAGCTGATAATTTGTGTGTCAACAGATACCGACAAATTGGGAATGCAGTTCCGATTCCCGTGGCAAAAGCCTTAGGATATGCATTTGGGATGGCATCCCAAAAGCTGATAGGGAAAGAACCACTCATGGAACTTCCCCCGAAATTCGCTTATTCGTACGGTCTATAGAGACAGCTGATAAATTCTGATGGCGCTGAAAGGCAAATTTTGTTAGCAGTAATCGTCATTCTGCATAATACATCATCGATTCAGTGTTTCTGTAGCATTTGTTAAGTTATTCAGGAACGAAGCCATGGTTTGTGCGTCTGTTGTAACTTATAAAAGCGCGGCATTGCCCATGTGAAATGGTAGTAGATTGGTTAGGCTATTTTTCAAAGGAAAAAACACTATTTTGTAATGTGGTCTTAACTTATAGTTCTGAAGTGTAGAAGTGGCCAACGAAACAGTTATGAGAGGTCAGTTTCAAAGACCTTGCTGCTTCGAATGGTTTGCACCTTGATTCAACATTTTGTTTTGTTTTTTAGATAAAGGGGAGGATCGGTGCCTCCGCGCATCTAACCGCGCTATATATTTAAAATTAAAGCGGGAATAGTCCGATCCCTTACATCGACCTCAATAATAATTTTCTTTTACCCACAGGATTTGGTGGCAATGAATGGTAAGTTCGCCAAGAAAAACCGACACTTATTTTTGGTTGGCTGTATGCCTGTATCGATATTTTTTCAGTTTTTGATAAAGGCTGATCTTTTTGAGATTGGTTAACCGAAAAAATAAAATACAAGTGATACTCCATCCTGAAGGAATATTGGCATAGTTTTATCAATAGCATATCAGAAAAACCATAAATGTGTTAAAAACCCCAACTACAATATCTGATTTTTTGATGAGGCCGGTTTTTCTTTTCTTTTTTTTAATCTTGCCTCGTTAATTGGAGCCTATCAAGCCCAACAAACAAACATAGTCTAAGCTCAACCTACCTCCTCTCCAAGTGTTGCTGAGAAGAGGAATGAACGTTGACTCGACCTCTCCATCTGTTAGGATTCAGAAGCAATAAATAGATATATGTAAATCACCATCTGCTTTGTTCAATAATAAATAGAGATATGTAAATCACGATATGCTGTATTCATTCAACGTAATGTCAAATATATACATGATGGATTTGCTTTATTCATTCAACGTAATGTCAAACATATACACGATGGAAACCTTTAGATTAACAAAATAACAAATATATCCCTAACTCTAACATTCTTCTTCAGGTTAAAAGGGAAAAAGTAACAACTTCAAAATTGGAAAGAAGAAACTTGAAACGAGGAGGGGCTAAGGCCTTGGTCATAATATTTGTCAACTAATCAATACTAGGCGTGAAGGTGTGAAGATGGTACGAACGATACCTGGAAATTTGATCTCAAATCGTATGGCAATCAGCTTCGTTCGTTTATAAAATACCAATTGTTGGCGATGTAGATGTTTGTTTATTTTCACAATGAAGCTTCATTGGCAGCTTACGATGAATGTCAAGAGAGGTAAGAGCATACCGAAGTCAAAGAAGTTCACAAGTAGTGGTTGTCATGGCCATATATTCAACTTTTGTTGATGACCAGGAGACAATAATTTGCTTCCAAGTCTTCCAAGAAATTGAGGAGGTTGTAGAAAGGATATAGTAACCCATGGTGGATTGTGTTTGTATACTTTAGCTTTTAAACGGAAGAATAGGTTTTGGATCATTAGTGTGATATCATATAGAGTTTGATAAACTCACGATCTACTTTACTCATGTCAAATATATATTATTTTATTTAAATGGAAAACCTTTGATTAATCTAATGAATAGTAAATGACAAATATAACCCTAATTCTAACAAGATACGACACGAAAATTGGTTATCGGTTCATCACGGATTGTGACTAATATGAGTTACTATCAAGTCAGTATTTTGAAATTTTGTCTCATAATACAGATTACAATAATCTGTCTAGGTTTAAATATGCCTAGTTGATCCAAGGAGAGAGTGGAACATGTCTGAATAACCTCAAGTTGAAGTTGACCTTGAATTGTGTCGCAGTCAAGTTCTATGTTTTTGTGCGCACATGAAATATTGGATTTGAAGTGATGTGCACAATGCCGCGTGGAATGACATTGAAGCACATCAAGGGAAGAGAGCAAAGAGTTAAGTCGTAGAATTTCACAAGTGGTTGTTGTCATGGCACGATCCTCAACTTCGGCTGACTTAACGAGACAATGATAGGGTGTTATACAAGCCGAACGAGCCGAGCAGTGTCATACTTAAGTTCGGCTAGTTTATAAACGAGCCGAGTCCGAACCGACCTTTTGGAGAGCCGAGCTTGAGTAGCTCGTCTAAAATAATGCTCATATAGTGTTATTTTAGCCGAACGAGCCGAGCTTTAACTGAACGAGCGAGCCTTGACAATGCTCAAGCTCGGCTCGTTTATAAACGAGCCGAGTCCGAACCGAGTTTTTAACGAGACGAACGCGAATCGAGCCCGAGTAGCTCATCTCATTTAACAGCCCTAGACAATGACATGCTTTTTGGTCTTCCAAGAGATAAAGAGGTCCCAAGAATAACAAAATAACTTATTGTTGATCAACGGGAAATTAGACAATCTGCATAATATGAGTCATAAAAATCCCTAAGGCAAATATCACTTGAATTGGACATAAACATTCCCTCAGTAGAACTGTAGAAGCATATTTCAAATATTGCAAAACCTCTTCTTTGAGTCGATTGGGGTTCGTTTGTAGGTAAATAGACTAGATTCCAAGCATGATTTATGTTGATAATCTTTGCACATTGTTTCATGACAAACCTCCGTATGAATTATGTTAATCGACATGTTTGTCATTAATCGACATTATTAAATCCAAAGTTGATGTCAGATCTCCAGAAAGGAATTCTCAGTTGAAATGAATTGAATTAGTAAAATAAGCATTCATCACATAATCTGATCCACAAAGTGACATTCATTCATCATCATAATCATCAAACATTGAATTAGTCAGAAACTAATTCATTCTAAAACAGAGTCCTATTCTACACCACATAATCAATTCTACTACACACAAGAACCAGAAATTAACCAAATCAAGCCCTCTCGCCCCTAATTCTACGGGCCAACTGGATATCCTTGGGCATAATGGTGACCCTCTTAGCATGAATCGCGCACAGATTGGTGTCCTCGAAGAGTCCTACAAGGTAAGCCTCAGATGCCTCCTGAAGAGCAGCCACGGCTGAGCTCTGGAACCTCAGATCTGTCTTGAAATCCTGAGCAATCTCTCTCACCAGCCTCTGGAATGGAAGCTTCCTGATAAGAAGCTCTGTGCTCTTCTGGTACTTCCTGATCTCCCTAAGTGCCACAGTTCCGGGGCGGAAACGGTGAGGCTTCTTTACTCCTCCGGTGGCCGGTGCCGACTTCCTGGCGGCCTTGGTGGCCAGTTGCTTACGAGGAGCCTTTCCTCCGGTGGATTTCCTAGCTGTCTGCTTTGTACGGGCCAATGCAAAGAGAAGAGAGCGGGATTCGGAAATTATAAATTACGTGTTTGGAGAAGAAGAGGAAATGACTTGCTATTTGTGATGTTGGAAGAGGAAATGAGTTTATATATCTGATTGAGAAACAGATTTTGTAGAGGTGGTGGTGACTAAATATAAGCCGTTGATTGTTGAAGGATATCAACGTTGGAGATTTGTGTACAAGAAGATGATGCGGATCGGAGTTATGGATAGATGACGTGGATAATAACGAAATCTGGACCGTTGTTGATGTTTCAGACTTTGAAGGTAGAGATTTGTTGAGAAGAGAGTGGGTTAATAGATTGATGGCGTGGCTATACCACCAACTATATGTTAATTTTTTCGAATTTTATACTCCCTCGATTCATAAATTATCTCGTTTAAACTTACCCTAATTATAATTGTAATTTAACTGGTCTTTACTTTATCATTTTGATCATTAGTAATCGTCTAGTTGTGATTTTTAATAAAGTAAAAATAAATAAATGAACAGGTTATAATGATAAATTTTATAGTTTTGCTTAATAAGTGTGTACTAAAACGATAATAACTTGCAAACGGAATGAGTAGGTAATTTTTATGCCCGTCTTTCTTTAAAAGGTTTTGCAATATTTGTATGGCCGATTAGTAAGGTTTTGCTTAACGATTAATAAAAATCTTAAGCAAATCAACATTAGTATGGCCGATTAGTCGTAAGACTATGATGAGGAAAAATATATGATTCGGGTCATCCGACTAATTCGAAAAAAATTTGAATCCGACAAGGCGCCAATATTCGTTAATTGATGATCGGGTGCAGAAAGAAATTTGGATCATCATAAACGGATAGAGGTATTGGGGGGGGGGGGGGGGGGTACGAATCGGATATATCCGATGGGTCTAGTAATAAATGCTCGGGTCGGATAAATGTGATGGGTATAGTAATAATTATGGATCGGACATCCGGATTTGGAATCGGACATCAGAATTTTGGTTCGGATATTCGGTCCAGTGAAAGTATCGAATATCCAAATGTTCTCGGATCAACTTTTTATAAAATTATCAGATTGGATATGATCACCCTAAGTTAAGACCATCCACAAGACCACAACAAAGAGACTTGGCTCCTTATTTTTATTTTTTTACTTATCTATATGTTTTGAACAAATAAATAAAATTATATGTATAAATATATTTTTATTATTAATACTAGTATGAATAATATAAATTATAATATTAAAACTTAGAATACTTTGATAAATTGCAAAATAAGAAGGATAAATTAACGAAAACCACCCATTAAAAATGAACATTTACAACTAACTACCCATTCTTTTCATAATTACCTGAAACCACTCATAACAATTTATCCGGTGGCAAAACATGTCCCTCCTAATTCTATCCATTTTTTCATTATTTGACCCACTTTTCAATATTTTTATGTTTTTTTCACTTTTAACCACGAGCCCACTAAAATAAATAGAAACAAAACCGCGGATTTTTTTATCAATTGAAATCAACCCTCCTTGGCCCTTCCTTCTGATTTCCCCTCTACCTCTTTAAAACCTCCAAAACCCCTAACCCTAAGCACCGCATCTTCTCCCATCAACTCTTCACTACCAGCAAAATTGATATATGAGCTTCTAAGCCTCGTCGGGTTCTTCCTCCTTCCAATCCTCCTCCTCCTTTGACAATCAATATATTTTCCTCCAATCGTGGGACATTTCTATTGGAGATCTTCTCCACTGGCAAGCCTGACTTAATCCACCACGTCGGTCGATACGGAGATAAGCCGCTTGAAGTATGGATCTTTTGACACCAACAATGAAGACTCGATATCAATCCTTACAGTAGGGATCGATCAAATGAATGATGATGATGCGTAGGCTACCCAAGAAAGGGATGAAAGGTGGGACGGGTGAATGATCCGATGAAAGATATGGATCGGTAGATGGATAGATCAAGGTTGAAGCTTATGAAACATCTTGGAGCACACTGAGGAAACTAAGAACCTAACACAACCAAGAATGATCGTTGAACCCTTCCGCTACAACCTTACACAAAAGGAAAAACAATTGTCCCTAGAGAACAAGAAATAGGCATGGGAATGATTCAGAGCATCAACTTGGTGATTCAAGGTAACACAACACAAAACAATCCAAGCTATAAGGTCGAACGAGAATCCACTCGCTTCTTCTTCCCAGGAAGACACACAAACTCGTGCAAAATACTCAAAGTATTTGAAATATTATTAATGAAATTGGTGATCAACAATTGTTCCTAAATTCGATTTATATAGAAGAATTTAACAATATAAGATATATCTACTAACTATAAGATGTATCTTAAGATAAGATCTACCAAGATTAAATAAGATTTAGCTCTACAAGATAGGATCTAATGAACATATATCTTTAAGTCTTCCCTATTATTAAGTCTTCCATATTAGATGACTTAAAATAACATTTGAACGAATAAAAGAACTTGAGTTGAAAAATAACATAGAGTCCCAAAACTTAAGTGAAACCCATAATTTAAACTTTTAATAAGAGGATGGAAAATAAGATTCAAAATAGGTCTAATTCAGCCATATTCTTCGTGTTTCATTCCATGTGTGTATATGCTTATCCTTCCGGTTGGACATGCATTACTATCTCCATGCTTCCTTCCGATGCATCTATCTTGGTTAAGTAATTCTCTAGTTCATGCATTTCTCCTCCTAGTTGTTAATTGTTATCTCATCGTTTTAGCTTGAGCTCTTGAAATTAGTCCTCTTGATAATGGTTGAGATGATCACTCATCGGTGGTGGATATCATTCAGCGTCATTTCTTTGTCTTCAGTGGCAATGACGTCCAGTGTGGCTCTTGCCTCCTCCTTGTATATTTTATTACGATTTTGTGGATTTGAGATGGGTTCTAAATATGAATTTTTATTATGATTTTGGATATGAGATTCCGGCATAGCTCTAGTCCCCTCCTTGTACTTTTCTATAGATATGAGATTCTTCCGTCTGCCCATAGAACTAAGCATTCAAATTTCTCTTTTGGATTGATAAATTTTCTAGTTTGAGGATTTCATTCGATCCCCTTTTGGTATTGTTATATTTTGTAAAATTTTAGATGATTACTAGTTTGTTATTTATGTTTGAGATTCATGTCGCTTGTTCTAAGTGGAATTCTCCGTTCTGGTTTTATGACAAACTCTTCCTTCGGGCGTAGGACTCATATCATTGAATCATTATCCGTTGTCTTTCTCTACTAGTTCTACATTTTTTCATGAGTTGGTTTCACTAAAAACACCCTAATTTATATGTTAAGTAATCAATCTACTTAACTTAAGTTATTTCGATCGATCAACTTTCTTGTTAATCAATCAATCGTTTACTAGTACCGTATAAAAATCCATGGCTTCCTCTACTGAAAATGCTTCGGGAACACCCACCAGCAATGCCACAACAACTACGGAGAAGCGTCGTGAGAGGTCGAGCTTCGAGGAGATCGTTATGGACGAAAGTTTGTGTATATGTTTTTAGGACTTTGGTCATTTTAAAAAGACATTTGTTGAAGTAAGAACAAATACGGTACTTAAGTCAAAAGTGTGTATAATTTGAAACTTTATTAAGACTCCGCAATTTTCGAATTAAAACTTGAACTACAATAAAAGTCTATTATAATTATTAATGTATCTCTAACGTCCAATGAATACCCATCAGAGATCCTCATCCTCAAGCGGTAGAGAATTAAAACTTTTCCCATCCCCGTCTAAAATCCTCATCTTCGTTCCCAAGACTGATAATGTCCGTGAATTTCCAAAAATTTTCAAACCACTTACGCAATTACGCCCCTAACGCAATTATGCCCCTAGGGTTGTATACATACTCCTAATTGAAAACATTTTCTAGAAATGTAGATGTTATAGCAAATAGAAAGTGTAGAAAATAATAACTCATTTGAAAACATAGATTATTAGTCCAACATCTTGGTCATCCATTTTCTTAGTTTGTTTTATTCTATACTTTTATTTTAGCATATTTTTCATTAAAAATCAGCTGTATTCCACCATATTCTTTTGCATATTTCGTTTTGAAGTCTATAATGAAATATGGCAAATTAGGTATTGTTTACAATCGTGAAATTTTTATTCATTCGTCTTCGTCAAGGAGAACATTGTTTTGGCATTTTCCATGTTTCTTGATTTAATTAAATTGTAAGAATGCACCTTGTTCTTGCACAGTATAACTGTTTGTGAGCTTTTTCGTTTGATTAACAAAGGAGAAAAGGATTATAGTAAATCAGCAAGCTCCTTAACAAATGCACAAGACTAACAGGTTTACACATGTTCATTATTTGGGCTGTTTTGGAAGTGTAAGATAAACACACAATGGCTAATATGCACCGGTAAAGCAGTACAACTGCAACACTCTAGTTGGAATCCATAATTTTGGTCAGTTCAACGGGTGGATTTAGTCAGTGGCAATGCTTGCTTTTAACAACTTTTGGTATAACAAGTATTCTTCACAGAATCTGCTCCGAATAGTGACATTCATTCATCATCATAATCATCAAACATTGAATTGGTCAGAAACTAATTCTTTCTAAAACAGAGTCCTACTCTACACCACATAATCAATTCTACCACACAAGAACCAGAAATTAACCAAATCAAGCCCTCTCGCCCCTAATTCTACGTGCCAACTGGATGTCCTTTGGCATAATGGTGACCCTCTTAGCATGAATCGCGCACAGATTGGTGTCCTCGAAGAGTCCTACAAGGTAAGCCTCAGATGCCTCCTGAAGAGCAGCCACGGCTGAGCTCTGGAACCTCAGATCTGTCTTGAAATCCTGAGCAATCTCTCTCACCAGCCTCTGGAATGGAAGCTTCCTGATAAGAAGCTCTGTGCTCTTCTGGTACTTCCTGATCTCCCTAAGTGCCACAGTTCCGGGGCGGAAACGGTGAGGCTTCTTTACTCCTCCGGTGGCCGGTGCCGACTTCCTGGCGGCCTTGGTGGCCAGTTGCTTACGAGGAGCCTTTCCTCCGGTGGATTTCCTAGCTGTCTGCTTTGTACGGGCCATTGCAAATAAAAGTGAGGAAAATTTAGAGATTATAAATTATGTTTTTGGAGAAGAGGAAATGATTTGCGATGAGTGTTGTTGAGAGACGAGATGGAGTTTATATAATTGTGAGACGCGTTTCGTAGAAGTGGCGATGACGAAATATAAGCCGTTGATTATTGAATGATATCAACGTTGGAGATTTGCTTGCAGGAGGATGACACGGATCAGGGTAACGGATTGCTGACGTGGTTAATAACAAAATCTGAACCGTTAATGATGGAAAGACATTGAAGGTAGCGATTTGTTCAGAAGCGAGTCTGGTAACCCGGCTATGTGTTGCCGCGAATATGAACTATTTCGAAAATTTTGGAATTTTATACGTGACTTGTTCATAACCTAAGACGAGATATTTATATATTTGATGTTTTTTAGCTAAAATATAATTATGGTGTTTATATGCGACGTAATAATATACGTATTACATATTTACTTATTTATATTATCTATTAAAAATCAACTTGATTCATAAACAATATTGCATTTATATCAACAATGTAAAAATTTATAAAAAAGAATGAAGAAGTAGAAGTAGAAGAAATCATGCGAACAAAATAAATATCGGGGTAAAATACTAAATCTTGTGAATTCAGTGGTTTCTAAAAGAATAAATGGACGATTGGGCCTTTTATGTAAACATAAGCACCAAAAAGGCTCATTTATTTTTCATGTGACAAACTATGTTCCTCTTAATTATTTTTAAAGATTTATTGAGAGAGTTATTTGATAATTTTAATAATAATAATAATTAAAAGTTGATCTTATTTAAATGAACAAATGTTCATATTAATCTTTTATTATAAGTTGATCTCATTGTAAGATATATATTTTTATAAGTTCATCACAATAATAATTTTTATTAGAATTAGTCTCATTTAAATAAACAAATATTCATAGTGATCTTTAATTATATGTTGGTCTAAGATATAGATTTTATAATATGGTCTCAATTATAATCATTTATAAGAAGTTGATCTCAGAATAAATATCCATGATAATTTGTGTTGATCTAATATATATATATATATATATATAGTTGGTCTCAATAATAATCTTTTATGAGAAGGTTGTCTCATTTAAATGAACACATGTTCGTAACAATCTTTTATTATGAATTGATCTCATTGTAAGATATATTTTTTTATATGTCAGTCTCAACAATAATATTTTATTAAAAATTGATCTGATTTAAATAAATTGGTCGTTTTACAAGGTAATAATTTTAATATTTAGGCAGATCAAGAATGAGTCATGTTTATTTTGTTTACAACATGCATACACATGTTTTTATGAATATGATCACAATTTGAATTGTTTTTTTGATGAATATGTTCATGTTTTTACTACTTCTAGTAATAATCTTTTATTATAAGGTTGTAATAACATTATCATTTTCTATCATGGTTAAAACAATTAAACATACATATAATAAATTTTTATTCAAATAAAATTTATTATGACTCTAAACATTCATTTATTTATATATATATATATATATATATATATATATATATATATATATATATATATATATATATATATATATATATATACTATACAAACTAAATATCGTAGGTCTGTAAGAACTTTTTAATTTCAATTTTTATCGACTATTAAAGATAAGATACGTGTAAATATTTAAATTTAAGTTTCTCAATAATATAAATAATGATGATAATGTTAATTGTAATTTTAGTATAAAAAAATTTAGCATGGTGACTTTTCGAAAAGATTTCTATATAAAATAATAAAACCTACTTTTCTACTTTAACTCTACAAATTAGCTTTTTAAAGGATATTAAATATAGATTTTAATTTTCTATGCATTAACGATTCAAGGCTAATATATTAAATATGTATCAAGATTAAATTCTTTATTTTACTTAATCATTTTCATTTTTTTTATATATATTTTTATGAAGTACTTATATGGTTTAAAGATAGAGATAGAAATTGTTTTAACACCTTAATTTTATTTTCTTATTATAATGTACTTTAATATTCTATTTTTTTTGTTATCATCTATATAATTATCATTTAGATTTAGAAGTTGTTTTGGGTCTTTGCATTGTTTTTTTTATTATTATTACATTTTGTCATAAACAAAGTAGCAAATACATATTCGGATCAAACGGATTAGTCAGATATTCAGATCCGACTAAAGTCATTTTCGGATCAATAGGATATTCGTATCATACGGATCTTTCGGATATTCGGATCCGACTAAGTCATTTTCGGATCAATCGGATATTTGGATCAAATGGATCTGTCGGATATCCGGATCCGACTAAAGTCATTCGGACCAAATAAATCATCCGGTTATCCGCGAATAGTAATCCGATCCGGCCCAACTAAAATCATTTTCTTGTTGACATGGGTAGTAACTCAAGGTTAGCTCTTATACCATTTGTAAGACTTGAGGTCTTAGGGACATTGTCCTCTTGCCAACCATGCACGCAGATAAACTTCCTAGGATAACTCTAGAGTTATTTGTTCTCATTCTACCACTGGAAAAGGGGAGGAAAAAATGTTGACATGGGTAGCACCCCATCCTTATAAAGCCAATCACAAATCCTCATTCAAACGATGCGGGATGACAATTTTTACGGGGTGTTACATATACGATCGGATCCGGATCGGAATTTTTATGAAAATTTCTATACGGATATCCGAATATTCGGATCGGATCGATCCGTTGTCCACCCCTGCTTAAAATATCATAAAAACAAATAAAAGAAACTTGGTTTGAAAAATAACATAAAAGCCTAAAAATTAAAGCGATACCCATAATTTAAGTTTTTATTAGGGACTGAAAAATAAGATTCAAAATTGGTCTAATTCGGCCACATTCTCCCTGCTCCAGTTCTCCTTGCATGCATGGATATACTTCTTCTGGTTGAATGTGCATTACTATCTTCATGCTTCTTTCCAATGTGTCTATCCTATTTAAACAATTATCTACCTCATGCATATCTCCTCAGTTGTTATCTCATCCTTTTAGCTTTAATTATTGCAAATGGTCCTCTTGTTACTGGTTGGGATGGTCATTCATCATCAGTGGATCTCGGTCGACTTCTCTATCTTCGGTGGGAGTGACGAATCTAGCGTGGTTCTAATCTCGTATTTTATTTATGATTTTGGGAATTTGAGATGGATTTTAAATATGAATTTTTTTTATTATGATTTTGGATATGAGGTATGAGATTTCGGCATGACTCTAGGCTCCTCGTATTTTTCTATAGACAAGAGATTCCTCCACTTTGCTCATAGAAGTGAGCATTCAAATTTCTCTTTTGTTTGAGATTCATATCTCTTATTCTAAGTGAACTTTTTCCGTTCTGGTTTTGTGAAAAACTCTTCCTTCAGATGTAGGATTCATCCGTTTAATCATATTTGGAAGAAATGACCTTCTAAAATAAATCCTAAAAAATTAACAATATATATGTAATAGTGGATCGTCGTAAGACAAACGTTCACATTTCGATCTATATTTATTAAATTGTAACCAACATACAAATGTGTTGTCAACATGAGCTCCTACTCACATGGGGTTTTTAAAATTGGATATATAATATAAAGTTACGAATGCAACACTTAAAGAGTTTATCCTCTTAGTGCCCTTAAAGTTTAGACTTTTCCTCTTGGTATCCACCAAGTTTTAAAATTCCTCTTGGTACACTCAAGATTTTACTTGTTTCCTCGCTCCTTATATCCATTCTTAATATATTACATTAAAAATTCATTATAAAATAATAAAAAGAATCATAAAAATAAATCTAAAACTAATTATGACTTCATTAAATTTAAAACTAATAAATTTATAATAAAATTAGTTTTTATACATAATTTTTATTTTTCGAATTAAAGATAATTTTTATTTTTTGAATTAAGATTAAAATATTTTTATTTATTTTCAATTTATATAAAAATATATTTTTAAATTTTTAAAAAAAATTAAATTTTTTATGAGTCTATAATTTTAAAAATATAGTTTTTTTTTGAATTTAATTTTATATAATTTGCTTTAATTCAAATTTTTTTAAAAAATCATGTTTTTTACAAATTTAAGAGTATAGAAAAGTATATTGTAAACTAAAAAATAAACATTAAACATATAAAATAATAAATTTATTTTCGAACTAAAATAAACTATAGAAAATTAACTTCACAAAAAATATTTACTTTATTTTTAAATTTCTAGACTCTTAAAAAAAAAAATTTATTTTAAATTTAATTTTATATATATTATTTTAAATCAAAAATTAAAATAAAATTTTGTTTACTTTATTTCAAAAAAATAAAAATTATCTTTAATTTACTTTTTTTAATTAAAAATATATAAAAAATACTTCGATTATAAATTTATTAGTTTAAAATTTAAAAAGATCATAATTAATTTTAAATTTATTTTTTTGATTTTTAAAATTGTTTTATAATGAATTTTAATGTAATATATTAAGAATGGGTATAAAGAGGAAATAAATGGAACAATGAGGGTACAGAGAGGAATTTTAAAACTTAGTAGATATTAAGAGGAAAAGTCCAAACCTTGAGGACACCAAGAAGTAAAATTCAATCTTAAATGAATCAAATTATTTCAATTACTAGCTCCGTAACAAATTTAGTATACCATCAACTTAATGTTTCATCTAAAAATTTAAATTATCTAATTGACAATACACTTTTATCATTTTAACCATCATAAATAATCATTATTTGCATAATTAAGTAAATTCATATGTTCGGCACAACAAGCTTTTTTTCCATTAGCTTAAGTTTTTTTTTTAGTTAATATTTTGTTGTTGTTTGAGGAGTTTAATGTGAGACTTTGTAAATTTTGAAATTTAAAAAAAATAAAATAATTGATGTTTGGTAAAAGAAAAAAATTGGGTGAAATTGGTAAGTGTGGGTTTTTTATCAAGGAAACAAAGTGTGTAGGTAAAATTTTATAGAAATACTAACTATGTACTTTCTATTTGTGAAAGGACCCAACGTTATACTCTGTTATCCAACCCTGTTACCCAACTTTGTTACCCAACCTTATTACTCAACTTTGTTACTCAACGTTATCCAACTTTGTTACCCAACGTTATACTCTGTTACCCAACTTATGTTACCCAACTTCGTTGTTACCCGATTTTAATATCAACGTTCTACATCCAAATTCACTTATGTTACCCAATTTTAATACCCAACGTTCTACATCCAAATTCACTTATGTTATCCAACTTCGTTGTTACCCGATTTTAATATCCAACGTTCTACATCCAAATTCACTTATGTTACCCAACTTCGTTTTTACCCGATTTAAAATGAAACAACAACTAAATTAATTTCGTTAGAACAAGAATTCATATGCTTATATATCGATATATGTTACGACTAATTACTGAACTTTGAATGCTTATGTGAGGAAAGTTTAAATAAACCTCTCTTAGTGTACCAGATGCTTTTGAATACTACATATGTATAGATTACATGATACAATAATAAGCGTAGAAGATAAATGCTTGGAGAACAAGTACATACAAGATAATATATGAAAAGTATTTCTATATAATGCTTAATGCTTATCACACATCGGTGTTTGGGGCACTAGGTGTAGCACCAACAAGAGGGATGCTTGAGGTAAACACCGATTGGGTTGTACTTGTCATGGGATACTCAACATATCCTCCTTCCTGGATTGACAGAGCTTTTTGGTGTTGGAACCAAGTAGAGACTTGAGCAGGAGATTTGATGATCATGTCCAATGTCATCGCAACTTCTTTCATCGTGGGCTCATAGACGCCAATCACCAAAAGTAGGACGCCAAATGTGATACTAAGACCTGTGTAATTAAAAAGTTAATACAATTTTAATTGTGTAATGAGGGAATTAATTAGGTAGTTTGAAAGTTGATGAATTAGTTGTCACCTAAGATGGCTGCCAACGTGAGTGCAGGTTTCTTTGTACAATAATACGAGTTATGTAATTAGTTTATGTAACTGGTTTGATATAAAGAGTCTCTATTAGACCACTGCCCCCATTGCTTAGCCTCTACGTCAAATTTATGTAACTGGTTTGAGGATGTCGTGATAACAAACACATTGTTAGACTGAGGATTAAAGGTTCCTGCAGTGACAGAGCCACAGAGGCATCGTCCAATCTTGATATGAACCAGTGTTGTCTGCAATCACGATTTGTTCATAAATTAGACAAAATTTCAATCAACACACGAAGTAGCTGCTATTATAAGTTGGAATCCATCATTATTCAACTGCGTAAAATACAAACGCATGTGCATTTTTTATCAGATCTAAATCTCAATAATCAATATGACACCAATATCCTAATAATATATTTGAAATCATGCACGATTCATCAATCAGCAAAGTATCCACTTCTTTAAGAAATGATAGAAGCCGCGATTTACTTGATACATTTTGTACATGATTTATGATGCATTTTGCTTACTAAAGTTTATTTAGTACAATAATAAAAATAATAAAAAAAAGCCTGCATACTTTGTACTTTAATAAAAAAAGTGCGTTAATACCCTATTTATCTCAAAAAAATTTGATAGATGTATAGAATAATTTTAACAAAAAATTACCAATATTAAAATATTTTAAAAATATAAGAGACGACACAAAGGTAAAATTAAAAGAAACAACCTCACAAATTTATCACACTATCTTATTAAAATCTCTCCAAATCTCCCAAAAGGTTTTACAACTTTAATATTCTTACTATTGTGCCAACCACTGAGCAAGTTTTAAGAAAACACAAAGTTCTAGAAAAATCTACACAAAGCTTACGGAAACACACCCTTAATTTTATGTTTGGACATTTACCATACCAAGTGTTTATGCATACTATCCATCTTACATGGTGTTTAATATGCTAAATATTCATAAAGTAACGTCAATATTAAGCAAACTCTATTCAAACTTCAAATGATATTTAATCCAGAATTATTGTTTCTTATATACAACGAATTAGCATTTCTAGACTAGGTAAACACTGCACTTGACATGATTCAAAAGCATATTTCAGATTTCTAAATTCACTTCTCCAACTCATTATGTCACATTGGGTCAAGAACAGCTAATACAGTAATACCTTGAATACAAAAACAATGAAATACAAACATAGTATTACTTATTTACCCATTAGTTTGCAAACAAATGCCATATTAAAGTTCTCAGAGATTACACATGCATAACAATTCAGTAGTCAGACAAACTTTATACTATGAAGGTGGTGTCCATACATAGACTTGCCCTCCGGATGTCGCAGCAGCCAGAGCTCCGGCCTTCCAAGGGTGTCGATCAAACCTACATGGAATCGCCGTCACGTTTTCACTTCTTAATGTGTACAGCTTCCTCTTTCCGCCAACAGACAGAATATCAACTCCTCTACTCATATTACCAACGAATAGATGTTCATCATCCCATCCCCATATAGCTCTATTCATTTCAACAAAACACAAACAAACAAAATGTTATACTGCTATTCTTCTCAAATCAACTATAGACATATGTGATATTGTTGCTACCAAGATTAGTTAATCTAATACCTGAAAGAAGACACCCATCTTCCTGTTTGGTTATCATGGTGGATCATTTCCACATCCTCAAAATTCTTACCACTCACCACTCCAATCTTGTCATCAATACTGCATTAACAAGACAGAAAAAATTTAGTCATTCACAATTGTCATGGGGAAACTGGGAAATTTTAACTGGTATGGCCAATCATGAATCCAAAACCAATCACAATTGTCAACTTAACTTGTACTGGTATTGCCAATTAGAAAATCATCTCTTAACCAGATTCAGCAAACATGGATCTTCACAAGATAACTATATTATAATAAATTTAAAATGTTCATATAGAATTCAGCATGTATACTAAATACCTTGTAGTTGCCAGTTGAGTGCCAGAAGGCGAAAAGTAGGCAGAGTGTACAGATTTTTTGTGTTCAATGGTTTTCAGGGGCACTGAGGTTTTCTTAGCACTCATCTTCCTTAGATCCCATATGCAAACAGTCCCATCTGTTGAACTCGTAGCCATTGTCTTGGTATTGGCAGAGTTAAAATCTATTGAATTTATCCTATTATCATGTAGGTTCCAGGAAGTGGAGGTTTTCCCTGTCCTTTCATCCCACATTTTTACCACTCCATCTCTACCCTCACCCAAAAAGATGGAGTTCACATCATCTCGATTTTGAGCAAGTGAATATATGGCATCATCACTCGAATATGCAAGATCGAACACCTGCTTATCAACGTCCATTACTCGGACCATTCCATCATAACAGCTTGTATAAACCTGTAACCAATTTACAATAGATATGTCTCAAATTAACAATTGCCTTTGGTATCAAATAGTTGGGACTATAAGTTATATACCTTTGACAGGGAAAATGGATGAACTACAATCCCGCTAACTGGAGCAGAATGGGGCCTAAATAGATGGATACAGTTTTCTTCATTACTTGAGTTCATATCCCAAAATCCGACATTTCCGAACTTATTTCCAACAGCAACCATTTCCAAATCATGAGTTGGAAAGAACCTTACAGTGAATATCCTCCCTGGAACAACCCTTGCTACATTCTCCGGATCCAACGTCAACGATTCCAATTCAAACTTGCAATCATCTAAATCCGACACCCCACCAGTAGTTGCCTTCCTATTTCGATTACTAGAAGAACTCGAAATTGACAAAATAGATTTAGTGAAGGCATGAACATCTGACTTACTATCATTTGAGCAAGAATCCCAAAATCCAAGAGGACCTATAACCCGAGGGGAAGAGTTAGCGGTATAAACCGGTTTTGAAAGTTTAATCGAAGATTCTAGAAAATCAGGGGTAAGGCCTGCAGAATCGGGGGGCATTCCACGTGTTCGGAGAGATCTCCTAATTACGACGGGCTCAGTGGACTTGGATTTCTTCTTTTCCGGACTAATTTTATAGGACTTGCTTTTCTCATCCCTAGACACCACATAATTTACAGAAATTGAGAATTACGGATCGAATCAACAAGAATATACAAAACAAACAATGATTCATGGGATGGGAAAGCAGAAATTTGAGGAGGAAGAGTACGGAACCTCTGGCGCTTGGCGGAGGAGACTTGAGAAAGCATGGATTGGATCTTGAGAGCGGCCATCTTTTCATCGTTGCGCTTGATATTCTCGAGACGGAGGCGTTCGTATTCAGTTAGTTTAGACGCCATGGCCTTACGATTGTGCAAACAGAGATGACAAGCACACGCAGAGGAGAAGTGAGGTTTGGAGTTCGAATGGGAGACGAATAGACGATTGAAGAGATGAAGTAGGGTTTCGACGCTTGATATGTACATACTCCTTTCTTTACTGATTTTGTGCACGACACCCTAAGAGGCGGGAAAATAAAGTTGGCGGTAAGGGTGAATATCCTACCTACTAGGCTACTACTATGGTAGTTGACTAGTCAGTGATTCGATTCCGACTTGAAAATATTTTTTTTAGATCATTGGTTGGATACGGAGGTTTTGAGAAAGAGAGGGGAAACAAAAAAAAAAGAAAAGGAAAAAAATCGGATCGCATCGAATATATCCGACTAATTTAATGATAAATAGTCGGATCTCATATTGGATATTCGATGCGGGTAAAGGTGTTGGATATCCGGTAATTTCGGATCAGTCTTTTACCAAGCTATTGGATCGGATATTGAAGATACTCACTCCTAGCTACTACGATGATGTGCGGTGTCGTTTTTTTGAGTACTTTAAATTTTGTGGTTTCACTTGTTCTCTCTTAAACCCTGTTTAATTAGAGGATTGATGATTTATTTTTAGTTTGAGTTTTTATAACAAGATTTGTGGTTTGAGAAATAGATTTTGAAAGGGTTTAGAATAATCCCCAAGGTTTTTGGGATTTTTAATTTAGATTCATAAATCAATTTCAAATTTACCTTTCATATATACTTTTTTCCATCAGTTTCTATTTGTCGTTCGTCTTCCTCAACGAGCTTCCGGTTGTCATCTTCATTTGTTTTCCGGTCGTCGTCCCTTTTCTCCGCCGCTCTCTACTCCAATTGTTCTCCCTGCATGGAGGTTTCATCCTCCGCTTTTAGTTGGAAGAAACAATAAATGAAAGGGATAATTATGGGAGCTTGAATTGGTTGGTCACACATTTGATGAATGAATTACTATAGAAATTTTCTTCGGGAGAAGAAGTCTAGCACGCGGTGAAAAACATGCACCGAGGAAAACGCTGACTGGATACGACGGTATTCACGCAATCTTTTTCCAAACCTGTTGGAATGTGATTGGAAGCGAGGTGGTAAGCTATGTCCAAAAATAGTGGAAGTTAGAAGTCAATATCATTGGGGTAAATAAAATTGCCATCTCATTGATACCTAAAGTGTAGAATCCAACGAAGCTTGATGAGTTTCGACCAATAAACCTATGTAATGTCATCTACAATGGTATCTAAGGTGATGAAAAATATATTGAAAGTATATCTTCAAAATTAATCTAACGATAACAAATTAAAGTGTATTTGTTGCGGGACGATTGATCACATATATCACTGTGGCTCTAGAGGTATTTCACCTTATGAAAAACAAAAGATCCGGTGAAAGTGGAGAATGACAATGAAGCTTGACATGAGCAAAGCGTACGACCGAGTTGAATGGTCTTTTTTGCACAAGATGATAAATAGGTTTTGTTTGGGAGATTCTGGATAAAGAAAGTTATAAAGGATAGGTAACTCTGATCCAATTCACTTTCAACATTAATGGTGAAGGAAAGGAACAATTATTCCAACGAGAGGGTTAAAGCAAGAAGACCCGAGTTTCTCCTCTTTTGTTCATCTTATGTACAAATATTTTCCCGGGTCTTAATCAACAAGAAATTGATAGAGGAAGGCTTCAAGGAATTCAAGTAAAAAGAGGGGAACCCGTTATTTTACACATATTCTTTGCAAATGGTTGTTTTTTGCGAAAGCAAATCTCTAGGAATGCTCTATTATAGATGACTTGATCATCTTAAGGCGTAAAATAAACTACTCAAAACAAGATGTGTCTTTCAGCTACCGTCTAGTACCTTTGACATGCCAAATATCTTGTTTTGTTTTTTTTCACTATTAGAAGGTTCATTTTGATCCACTCGTTAGATGAGGTCAAATGTCTATAGTTTGTTATATGAGGTCTTCCCATACAGAGTTGACAATTTACCTTTCATTTAATGAGTTGTATTTTTCTCATGTTATGGATGTATTGGTTTTGATGTATGGACATGCCTTGATTCTTTTATGTAGCCATCACTTTGCTGAAGGTGGACAAGTCTTGCTTCAATGTTTGACATTTGTTTGGCTTGTATGGCTTTATTATGTTGATGGCATAGCTGAAGTTGGGCGGACTATATGAGTGATGTCAGTTAATGTATATTTTATGGTATGTTCCCAAGGATTGCATGTCTTATTAGAGTATATTATTTGACCGGTTATTTTGTTCTTTGACTACATGTCATGGTCGTGTATATAAACATTGTTAGTACTTGCTTGTTCAGGTTTCCATGGATCCAATTATGCTTATTTTTCACATTTATGAATTTATATTTACCCAATAATTTTTTTAATTTGAAGTAAAGTAAATAAAAGAGAAGAAAATAGTTAATGCAATTTGGTCTAGCCTTCCAAAAAACCCTAAACGCTCTCTTCTCCCTTCTTGAAAGAGAGGGTGAAAGGAGATCTCAGCCTCCACCATCCCCGCCCTACCGGCCACCATCCCCGGCCCACCGGCCTTTTGTCTCGGCCTACCGGCCGCATGCCACCACCTTCTATCTCGGCCGCCTCTCGGCCTCCCTCGGCCGCGCCTATCGGCCTCCCTCGGCCGCTCATCTCGGCCCACCAGGCCATCTTTGGCCGACCCATCACCTCTCGGCCCACCAGGCCTCCCTCTGCCGCTTTGGCCCACCAGGCCACCACCAGCACTCATCTGGCTTTTTTGCTTCAAATTTTCTCAAATTTAATCCCCAAGCGCCCATCTCCCTCGAATCTGCCATGAATCTCGATCGATTTTTTGCTTTGTTGTTTTGGTCTCTGTTTGGCATCACTTGCCCTACTTCTCCGGGATTTACATGATCGGCAGTTCTATGTATTGTCGATCCAATTTCATCAATTCGACGGCACTGTGTTTATTAGGGTTTCCACGATCCTAATTACACCTTTCAATCTACGAAAATTGGGTGAATATTGCATACCAAAAAAAACAAAAACAAACATTTGTATACCAAAAAAGATTGAGTCTAAATAGAAAACAAAATATTTTAATTATTGGGTTGAAAAGAAATTTTTTTTTACCAATTTAATATGAATGGGTAGAAATCCATTTATAAACCAAAATTTTATTATCCACTTTTACTAATGTGTTACTATGAAACTCAATTAAGTCAAAAACCAATATCAATTATTATCAAATGTTTATCCGATTTTTTTGAACAATTCTTCCTTATAAACCTATTTTCTTTTACCAATCAAAGTTACACACTTTATGTGTCAAGATACCGTGTTTTGCAATGTCGTCTCCTTAGTTTGACTCTGTTTTAGGTGGCGTTTGAGTGGTTTGTCTAGGAGGGAGCGTGGATTTGTGATCGACTCTTGAAAGCTTTGTTGCAACCCAAATCTGAGGTGTCCACAGTTGTTCCCCAGGCTTCTTTCCTGCGTACTCTCTTCGAGGACGAACTTTGTGCTCACCGCTTCCGTTGGACTGGATCATACTACTTTCCCTCGTTGACTTCTTTGCTGCCGGGTTTTCTTGATGTATTTTTTGTGTTTCTTTTTCTTCTGTTGTTTCTCATGACGGTTAGTCTGTCTGCCGATCTTTTTCGGCCTTTCGACCCACTAGACGGCGTGTCGTCTAGTGCGTCGAACCGCTTTCTTTTATAAAAAAAAGATGGTCTAGCCCTTCCTTTTGTCGAAGGCTAGAATAAGAATATTGAGACTAAAAAGAAAAGGTAATAAAAGTATAATAGTAACATTTTTGTACTTTTACTCTTATGATCAAATAATCAAATGAAGAATGAATTTACGTAAATCGTGTGATTTGTTTTTTGAGTTATGATTTTTGTTACGTGAGTTTATAATAGCGGTACGATACTATATTGAATGGATCACGGATGTGTGATTAAATTTTAGCGGTATTCGTATTTTAATATAATAATTTTTTACAAAGCACGCGTTTGGTGGATTGTCTTCGAATAGGGTAACAATGCGAGTGGTCCAAGCATCCCAACAATTAGTAAGAAATTCAGCCACTCCTAATGAACCATATGTAGAAAAGATGGTAATTAGTGAATCTGATGTAGGGAAGGCAATGTATCGGTGGCAATGTATCGGGTGGCGGATGAATGACCTTGACCTCTACCTGATTCATCACCTAAAAATATCTACCCATCTGATCCACCACCCGCTAAAGATCTCACCCGCATCCAATCCACCCACATTCACCGGATGAAGCGGGTGGATCGGGTGGTCTACATCTTATTTATAAATTTGTAAAAAAATAAAATATTTTACTAAAAATCAAGATAATACTTAAATTCAACTAAAATACATAAGATTTTGAATAATATAATGTACAAACCTATAATCAAGCAAAATCTAAAATATACAAATTATAATGAATCAATAGTAACAACCGAAATATATTAAGAAAGAAAATTTATGGTTTACTTTAATATAGTTTACATACTAAAGAAATAAAGGTAAAATACTTATAACATAAAAAAAACTACAAATATTAGAAATATATATAATTTTAAGCGGGTGGATACGGGGCGGATGGATGGGTGGATGATGGATCGGGTGATGGGTGGATGAAACCTTCACCCGCGTCCTACCCGATCCACTACCCGCTTTCATCCATCTTTTAACGGGTTTTCACCCTTTTTCGTTGGATCAGGTGGCCGGATACCCGTTGGGTACGGGTGAAATTGCCATCCATAATCCGATGGATCATGTTTGACTCGTTTCACTTATTTCCTTTGTGCTTCTCTCGTTTATGTTTTCTTTTATTCGTATTATCGTCTAGGGACTCTCTTCTTGGTAGTGTTTTTTTTATTTATAACAACTGCTTTTATTTTATTGATTTTTTTGGACATCACAATTTATTAGAAAATTAAAATAGCATTTATTTTCAACTAGTTTATGAATTAGTCAAAATAAAGCATCCGATAACAATATTCTTTTCTTTTTCAAATAAATAAAGAAATTTGATTCACTTGCCAAAACTAGTGAAATGACATACCACAAAGTGACAAACGGATCAACCATCATGCTTTGACAGACAAAGGATAAGAAAATCAAGATAAAAGAGAGGCAAACAAACACAAGGCATCGATGTACCGACGAGATTTTTGAAACACCGAGCAAGACAAAACGCCACACAACAAAGAGAAGAGAAATAGAAAGACATGTCACTAGTAAAAGTGCATTGAAAAGCTCCATTGGACTACCGGTAGAATTATCATATTTAGACACTCTATTTACATGTCAATGACTCATAGCCTTCTTACTAAATAGGGTCAACCCATCATTCAAGATGGAGAACCAAAGACCAAGACGTGTAGCCACCCAATCACAAAATAAAAGTAAAACAAAACTCGGAGATATACGAGTTTGTCAACCTACTCAATTATTAGTTGAGTTAAACGAACATCTATACAATTAAATTCACATAATGTGATACTTTATACGTTCTAATGAAATCCATGGTAAGAAATTAGATATTACAAAAAATAAATTCAATTTTTACGGAAAAATTAATTAATTTCGAGTATATAAATAATTGTAAATACATAAATATATTAATTTTACATAGATTAATATGTTATGAATTTGAATACATAAAATAGAGTAATATAATCACACGAAACAACCCTTACTATACAAATATTTATAAGAAAAGTCTGGAAATATATGCAACGGCTTATCCTTTACAGTTACTTATAAAACTTTCTTACGTTTTTCTACAATTACGCAAAAGTTCTAAAATTATATTATGTTATATATTATTGAAGAAGAAAATAAATAGAAAATTCTGAATAGTATTTTTATACTTTTGATTTTTTTTCGAATTATGACAAATAATTTCCAGTTTTTAAATGGTGTTCATAAACTTTTATAAAAAATTAGGTTATGCCTTTTATCTTATAAATTAACATTTATTAACATTTTTAAAAAAAAACATAATTACTTATTAATAATTTACTTATTAAGTTCATTCAAAAAAGTTACTTATTAAGAAATTATGTGTATATCTAAAATGACTATTAATAATAATTAACTAATTTATTTTTTTTCCCTATAAAACTCAAGGTTATCCCCGAATACCCTTCAATATAATTTTTTTTAAACAAAATAAATTAACTTGCTGTAAGAGAGTGATCATTTGAACGTATAATTTTCTAATATTCCTTTGAGAAGAATATACACAGTAGTTTGCAGTGCTGCAGAAGTCAATGATCATTGTAATATAATTTTTTTGTGGAAAGAAATTGACATTTATAAACTTGAATACGTACTTAATGATGTAATGTCTCCACCAATATCCAAACCAATAAGAAAGATCATTCATGTCCTCAATAACCGGTCTTGGTGATATAAGATTCCATGCCTATATATAGTTGCCATTACTAAAATATATTACAATTTGATGACAATAGCGATAAACATTTTTATTCATAATAACATATTGTGGAAGAGTACGAATAATACGAGTTGAATTCATCAATAATTAAAACAAATTATAATGAGTTTAATAAGTACAACTGCAGATCAACAACTCGTGATATTTTTTTTGAAGGCATTGTATTTGTGTTAGTGTTTTTGTCGATTATAGAATATAAATTTTACTAGAATGGGGTAATAATTTATAGGAAATTGCATTACTCGAGTTATATTTTGCCAAAATTATAAATTAAACTTTTACATTATAATATAGTTAGGAGATACTAACTACATTATAATATTATATGCATCAAAATGTATATATAAGTGAAATATTTATTCTATACATTTATAAACATTAAATTTTATGAAATTATTAAGTTTATTTTAACAATTATATATATATATATATATTTATATTTTTGTTTGAGACATGGAATACTAAATTAATACTAATACGGGTTTTTAAGTTTTTTGTAAAATATGTAACATTTCTTTTTAATTTTTATTTGATATTTGCTTCATGATGTCGATTTCTCCTGAAGCTAATATTACTCCAGTTTTTAAGAAAATCAACGTTATAGTTGACATGCTAGTTATATATCATGACCCGCATACTTATGTATAACTTCTTACTTTTTTAGAATTTTTGATTTTCAGTCCATAAAAATAGGGTAGGGCATAAATCCCGTTTCGGTCCAGTGTCGATTGCGGTGATTTTTCATTCAAAATTTTTAAATTTTGTCCCATCCCACCAAAGATATTGCAGAACGGGACATGAGTCTTACTTTCCTCTCGTCCCGCAAGACCTGTCCCACCAAAAATAAACATAAGGAATAGTGATCATTATGTAATTCTGTTAATATAAAATTAACAATGGTCCAAATCCAATTACAAATGGCAAAGAAAAAGTAAATTTAGTTGCGGCATTGCCTAAGAAGTAGTGATCATTATATAATTTTGTTCTTATATTTTATCGGAACTTCTAAGTACACGGCGGAGGAATTAACAAATGCACGACGTTTACGGTTTCCGGACCCGTCACGGTTCCGGAAACCGTAACTGTGCTAAATTTCCCACAGTCACGGTTTTCGGAACCGTGACAAACCCTACAAATTTTACTAATATAGGGGAAAAAATCAAATTTTTTTTTTTGAAAATCCCATGGTCACGGGATCCATGACCGGGTCATTTTTTTTTTTTTTTACGGAACCATGACGGTTCTGGAAACCGTAAACGTCGTGCATTTGTGAATTCTTCCGCCGTGCCTTTAAAATCGCCCTATTTTATTTTGGAAAATTTAGACTTAAAAAGTTAATTATATTTTGTAAATCTTGTTGCGACATTCTATTTTAATGTCTTTCATTTTATGAATATTAATGAATATTTTCTTTCGTAAATTGTAAATTTTAAACCACAAAGAAGAAAACAAATTTTATATAGATCATACGAGATTGATCTCATCTCGTCCCGATCCCAACGGAATAGGACCAAATGATTTTTAATATAAAAAAACTCAAGGGTTGTTCCTCCATATATAATGACCGGGATAAAATGTGAGAATGAGATGACCTTAATCCATCCCGTCTACCTCGTCCGGGACTACACAAAAATGTTCTAGACTGATCCACTTTTAAAACGGACCATTTTTAATATTCTTTTCTTATCGTAAAAAAGTTGTCAAGAATGGCATAGAATTGTTGCTTTCTTTACTCTCCCGCCTTTTCCTGATATATATAATTACCTATACAATTATTTAGCAAAATAAAGTTATCACCCGTTAACTAATCTAAAATATTTTTCTTTAATCTATATAAATACTTGGAAATAGAAAAGACTTAATTAAATTTAATTATTTAGATGTATTTGAATTATACTTATACTTTTTATATTTATTCTTCAAACTAATGTCATTTTAATTTTTTCTTTTCAAACTTATTTTATTTTACCATGTTTGTAGATAGTTAAATGATATTAACTTATTTGTCAATCTTATATGACGAATATTGGATAAACTAATCTACTTTATTGAATTTAAAATTATAATTAGTCTAATAATAATATAAAAATATCTTTATTTTTCTCTTCATTTAATTATTTAAAACAATTAAATTAAATAAATAATGTTTTTATAAATTAAAAAATTTATCTAGTAAAATTTAAAAAGAGGGGAGTCACTTGACTAGTAAAATTATAATATTTGTCGTATATATGACTTGTATGAATTTCCAACCTGGGTCCCACAAGCCAAGATTCTCTCCCAGCATGAATCTTGTAGATGTCAGCTGATACTTCTTCAACCTCTCCCAAAGGGGGAAAATAAAAAACTCAGAGATTGAATTGATTGGCATTATAATTAGCATATAAATAGAAAGGTTATGGAGCAAAGAGGGCATAATAAAGAAGAACTCGAGAAGCAAAGGCAAGAATGGCAGTGTGTCCACCATTAGGGTTTGGGAAGGAGTACTATGAGAGCATAGGAGGAAGCTGTGTAAGACAGAGCAGCTACTTCAATGGCAAACCATTGCTTAATCAGGCTGTTGGCTATGCTGTCATTCTTGGCTTTGGTGCCTTCTTTGCTGTCTTCACCTCTTTTCTGGTACTTATTCTTTCATTTTCACACAAAAATCAACCGCTAATCGGACTTTATTTTCTTATTAATATTTAAGCTCGTAATATATTTTATAGTATAAATTATAAAGTATTAAGGGTTAATTAATTTGATACGTAAGAAAAATGAGTTCTAAACTGCTAATTAAAATCTTAATAAAAAAATTACTTATAAATATAGGTTTTACATAAAGTACAATAAAATTTATTCAAAATTTAGAATCTAATAAATAGTGGATTAAGATTCATATTTGATATGAAAAAGTGTGGTTAGATTATATTAATTGAGATAAAATTTATTACAAGAATTTTGATATTGCATATTGATTAAAATATAAGATAAATATGTGATAGTTTTTTGATTAAATACAAATTATAATCTTATATACAGATCAAATTTATTATAAATAATGATTTAAAATACTTATTTGATAAGAAAAGGAAGCAGTTATATATTACATTAATTGAGATAAGATGTTGATTAAAATTTAAAATAAATTCTTGATAAGAAAGCTAGGATCCGTTTGATAAAAAAAATCACAATTTTACATGTAAGTAGGATATGTAAACATGGTCTTGGAAATAAAGAAATTAAAAAAAAAAAGAAGAAGAAGTTTTACCATTGATTTAGATGTTAATATGATTAAGATTTTTACCATGTTCCATATATGTTACAAAAAACATTTGCAGGTGTGGCTAGAAAAACGTTACGTTGGTTCACGCCACACATCAGAATGGTTCAACACAGCAGGGAGGAAGGTGAAAACAGGCCTCATTGCAAGTGTCATTGTATCTCAGGTAATAACACCTTCATCTACCTTATCATAATTATAACTACTTAAGCATTTGTTAATTGCTTCTTGTTCAGTGGACATGGGCTGCAACGATATTGCAAAGCTCCAACGTCGCCTGGCAGTACGGCATCAGCGGTCCATTCTGGTACGCTAGCGGCGCAACCATCCAAGTACTCTTGTTCGGAGTCATGGCCATTGAGATCAAGAGAAAAGCACCTAATGCTCATACTGTTTGTGAAATTGTCAAAGCTAGATGGGGAACAACCGCGCATATTGTGTTTCTTGTGTTTTGTTTTATGACAAACATCATAGTAACCGCGATGCTCCTCTTAGGTGGCTCGGCTGTGGTCAATGCCCTCACCGGAGTTAACATCTATGCTGCAAGTTTCCTAATACCTCTCGGCGTTGTCGTCTACACCTTGGCTGGTGGACTCAAAGCCACCTTCTTAGCCAGCTACATCCATTCTGTCATAGGTACATAAAGACTCCCTTTGTAAATACTCAATACAAAAACATAGGATTACGTGTAAGACCAATTGTTATCGCACAAGCACGCTTAAATCTATAATTCTTTGTCCTAATTTGACCACCGTAAAATAAAAGTTCTTGTTGACATTGTATAATTTACTGATCAATGTTATTTTGATCACATATGAGTTCAGTTCACGTGGTGCTAGTCATATTCGTCTTCCTAGTTTACGCGGGTAGTAGCAAGCTTGGCACCCCAAGCTTGGTTTATAGCCGTTTAATCGAAGCTGCAAGTAAATCAAGAATGTGCGTCGACCCAACATCTCATACAGGGCAAGCCTGTGGCCCGGTGAACGGGAATTACAAAGGATCTTATGTTACCATGTTGAGCTCAGGTGGCTTTGTATTCGGGATCATCAACATTGTTGGTAATTTTGGTACAGTCTTTGTTGACAATGTAAGATTCACAAACACTTGAGAATCTTTGTTTGTACTTTTGGTTTTTTTAATGTTAATGAGTTATATGAATGTATAGGGTTATTGGGTAAGTGCCATTGCTGCTAGGCCTTCTTCAACTCATAAGGGTTACTTGTTGGGAGGCTTGGTTTGGTTTGCAGTGCCATTTTCCTTGGCCACGTCTCTCGGATTGGGTGCACTCGCTCTTGATCTACCAATCACCGCGGCTGAAGCTGCACATGGGCTCGTTCCTCCTGCCACTGCAACCGCCTTGATGGGCAAAGCAGGATCAGTTCTATTACTCACCATGCTTTTTATGTATGTCACAAAAACATTCTTAGTCATTTACATGATCATTAAGTGTCTGTCTACTTAAAGGTACTTAAAGGATGAAATGAAAACGGAATGAAATAGAAATATTACTTTCACGCGCTAAAAGACCTCTAACATTCCATTTTGTTCAGGGCTGTGACATCAGCCGGATCAGCAGAGCTAATAGCAGTATCCTCACTATGCACATATGACATATACCGAACCTACATAAACCCAAACGCAAACGGGAAGCAAATCCTCAAAGTCTCAAGAGCCGTCGTCCTGTTCTTCGGATGCTTTATGGGTTTACTAGCCGTGATACTAAATAAAGCCGGTGTGTCCCTCGGATGGATGTACCTAGCCATGGGTGTAATCATAGGATCAGCAGTCATGCCTATCGCTTTCCTCCTCCTTTGGAGAAAAGCAAACGCAACCGGAGCTATCCTAGGTACAATCATTGGGTGCATCCTAGGAATCATCTCATGGTTGGTAGTCACACAAGTTCAATATAAAAGAGTCAACCTTGACACAACAGGGAGAAACGCGCCTATGTTGGTCGGGAATTTGGTTTCTATACTCACCGGCGGACTCATCCACGCTATTTTTAGCTTCATTTGGCCTCAAGATTATGATTGGGACTCGACTAAGAAGATCTCGATGGTTGAAAAGGATAAGACTGATCTTCCTGATGAAGAGTTTGAAGAAGAACACTTGAAAAAGGCTAAGTTTTGGATAGTCAAATGGGGTATTGGATTTACCGTGGTAATTATCATTCTTTGGCCAGCTCTTAGTCTCCCTGCAGGTAGTAACCAATAACGCGATAAAACGATAAAGTACATATAACTTTAACTTGACCCTAAATCTATATCTCTAGTAAATACTTAAATTTCTTGCGATTGTTGTACCTTGTAGGTGTGTTTAGTTTGGGATATTTCACGTTTTGGGCGATCATTGCGATAGCGTGGGGAACGATAGGATCGGTGGTTATCATTGTGTTGCCGATAACGGAAAGTTGGAGTACAATTGTAAGCATTCTTGGTGGTATGTTCACAAATGATAGGGTGATGCACAAGTTGGAAGAGATGAACTCGAAGTTGCATAGTATTATCCTTGCAGTGCCGGAAGCTGAGAGATTGTACTTGTTGGAAAAAGAGAAGGCTCGTAAGAAGGATTTGATTGATGAAATTGATGAACAACAAGACCTCATTGTTCATTAGCAAGATTTGAGTCTGTTGTGCATATGAATTGTCATCCTTGTGTCTTTGAAACCGTTGTATTGTGGTGTTTTTGAACTTCATACTTGATCATAGCATTTGTGTGTTGAAGCTGCAGTTTGGCCTAAATCGTAATGCCTTCCTTTTTAGCATTTGTTGGTACTATCAATTATGACCATATAACTGGCAAAACTTGACCCTATTCAACCAACCCAAATCCGTTAGAAACCCGGTAATGTTGAAAAAGTCATATAAGGTAAGTCCGCGTAAAACCGATTTAAACCGAAGTCATTTAAATAACCCGGATACAATTATACCCGAATAAACCAACCTGCTACAACCCGAGTACCGAAATGACTCAACTCAAAATATCGATAGACAATATTCAGCCCGAACAATTGGTATCCGACCCAAATCAACCCGATTTGTTATCTCAGTTTGACACCACTAATTAGTCAAATTATGAACATAGATTTAAGTAGACTTGATCATATCCAGGCAACCCGCCTGGAAAAACGGACGGGTACGAACAGAGGAAAAAGCCGACCCGTCAAACCTTCCGGACCGGATCCAGGCACCACTCTAGGCCCGACTGGGTTGAAAAGTCGGCCTAGATTTTAAAAAAATAAAACCATATTGTATATATTATAAATATTAAGTATAAATATAAAATATTTAGCATAATTATATAAAATTTATTATGTTTTATATTATATATTAAATATAATTTATTTATATTTAAAAATCATATTAAAAACAATTAAAATATATTTTTAAAAAAAGAAAAATGAATACCCGCAAACCCATCCCGACAACCATTATAGGCTTGCCAACCCAGGGTCGGTCTGAATCCGGATAAACAGACATAATATTTTATAAAACTCGAGCCGAACCCGATCAAAGTCCTGATATGAACAAGTCTGAATTTAAGTAACTTGTGGATCTATGTCTCGTTTAAAATAGTTTATATTTTTATTTGTCGGGTTTGGGCTGAGCCATAAGGGGTCTTGGGGTCTGACGCGGCCCAAACATGGTGTAATCTATGAAACTTACCCTTTTATTTTTTTACTTCACAGTGAATCTAACTAGGAAACTTTTTACCTCACTTTCTTATGAATAACAAATTCAAGTTCCAGTTTAAGTAAAAGTTACCGTCTTACCTTTATTCAATCATTCCCCTTTGTAAATGTAATGCTTCTTACTATACCAATAGGAACCTATGAATTAAGGATGATTTTTTTTTAATTGTTAATAGGATACTTGTTTGTTGGAAATGATTAATTTTTCAAAATCAAACATTTATTTATTTATTTTCTTAAAGAAAATTCACATTTATTAATAGTCAGAAAGTAACAATTTCAGACAACCACTCTGTTTTCACTGTAAATTTTGTATGTACGAATACTGAAGCTCAATGGACTAATAATAATGTGTGAGTGTCCATTAATTAAAAATTCAAGTCATATATCTGATGCAGTTTGATTAACAATTATGAACACATTTTTTTCATTTGTGCTAACTATAAAATATTCCACGTGCATTAATATTTGTATATTGGAACTAGTAAGTAATGCAAATTTTAGTTGATATTTTTACAATTCTCAATTATTTTCTTGATTTAAAAAATAGGAGACTGTCACATGTTAACAATTTGTCCATGACAATATTCTGTTATAATAGGGTTGAAGAAAAGTAGTAATAATGATAAGCTTTTGTGTCCTTGCCAAAGTTGAGCCAATGACAGTTAAAAAAGAAGTAAAAAAAGAAGAGCCATCTTTTCACTTACAGTACACCAGTCTCCACCAGAGAGTAGCCCCTCGTGTCAGAAACAAAGCCCCCTCCTCTTCCTTTTTCAAGTCCATCCAAATTTATATTCAAATTAAAAATACAAAAAGAATTAATAAAACTCCAAACCTCACACTTCCCAATCCTCTCTTCTCACTTTACCAAAAAAGCTTCTTCTCTTTTTTCTTTTATCTTCTCTTCACAGAGCTTCCTTTGAGCTTTAATGGCGGCCGTAGCTTCTACTCCCGAGTTACAACCTGCATCCAGCAACGAAAGAGAACGAGTAGAAGATCCGCAATTGGAAGGCGAACGAAAGATGAAAAGTGTTGAAGAGTTGTACGCTTCTTACTTGGGAGTCAGTTTTGCTGTGTTTCTTGCTTTTCTACCTAAGTCTGCACTATCTCTCTTTCCGACGCTTCAATGTCGGAACCAGTACCTGTCGCTTCGGCTACGGCAAGCAGAGGAACAGCTTGCGGGATTGAAGTCTAGGCGGCAGGAGGACTCTAAGGCGAATGCTAGGGTTGTTGAGATCTTTGCTAGTCATAGGAATGCTTGGCAGAAGGAAGAGAGGAAGCTGATCCAGCAGATCGATGAGTCCAACGAGGAGATCGCGAGGTTACGAGCCAGGATTGGGGAGCTGGAAAGGAATGAGAACGGGCTGTTGGGGGAGATTGATGAGATGAAGAGGGAGATTGGAGAGAGGGACGAGCTTCTGAACTTCATGTCGATGAAAACGACGTCGTCGGTTGCTGGATTTGACGATTATGGTGGAATTGACGGTGGTGGTGGGAACTACTTTAATGGCGATATGGGGGAGCCTAGGGTTTCGGAGGGTGAGGAGAGAGAATTTAATGGAGGGGAGAGAGGGAGGGATGGAGATGTGGGGTTGTTGTTTGGGCATAATAATGGTGGGAGTGGGTTTGATCCCAGCTTTGTATCTTCCATGTCTTCTAAGTTCTGGACTGATAGAGCTAATCCATGGCAGGTTTGCATTACTAATCTTCCACTTTCTTCAATTTTCTACTTGTAGGCTGGCTAGTCCCTTGAACTGAAACCTTGAATGCCTAGACTCATTTCTCTTTGTTGAGCTGCTGGAATATATGATTTTCGGTTGTTGTTTGAATAGTATTGTTCTTACTGGTACTTAATTGGTCAATCTTACGGATATATTCTACAATTGTTTCAAATTGAGGGCTTAATACTGCCAAGGGATAAATCTATGTGGATCGTAGGCATTCCTTTGTGTAGAGCACATGCCTATCCAACCTAACAGTGTAGGATCCTGGTGTAATCAATTTAGCCTTTGAAATTGAATAGAATTTGATGATTGAGCCTGAGATTTTGAAGTAGCGGGAACTCTTCAAATAGAAAGAAATCTCGACTCAAATGGGTAGAATTCCTATCAAACACTCAATCGAATGCAAGTTGTAGTTTGTCATTCAGTGCTCTTTGGATGATTTTATCTTGTTTGCATTTGAGAATCAGATAAAAACAAACTTTAAGCTACAATTCTTTTCAACCCTTGTTTGTATAACTTACATTATTGTGTCTGACACCCATAAAAAGACAATATTACTTATATAAGTTTATCACTACATGTTATGACTTTCAGATGCTCCAAAACATTGCACTTTCTTATCATGTTTCTGATAATTTTACATCTCGTCCCACAGAAACTAAAGGACTTAGCTTCTTGTTATTCTAGTTAGGGTAATTTTCCTAACTTTGTACTTCTTACCCTTCCAGGATGTGCATTATGCAGCTCTTGATACAACGTACCACACAAAGCACTTTGTGGCAAGGTAAGTCTCTTGAGTTACTTGGAGCAATTCACCAGCTCTTATAGTTTCTCAAATTAAGTCTTCTCTCTGTTCAGGAGGGAATCTCCTTGGAAGGTAGATGGTGATTCGACGGGAGTACCCTCTAAGCTAAAAGTACTTGAACAAGAACTGTCAAATTTGGAAAGATTAGGGAAAGGTGAATTTTCCAAGGCTCCATCTCTACTGAGGAAGCAGGCTAAGAGATACCAAGACATTGCAGGAAAGATTGATGATCTTTGCCAAAGAATGGTAAATTTAAACCCTAATAAAAGCTCTATCTACATTTTGCATCTAGTTTCGGTTGTTCCATAGCCTTGCCTTATCCATCATTTAATACGAAGAGAACGGTACCAACTATGCAAAGGTATAAAAAATTATTACATGAAAGGCAACACTAGCTACTTAGTACACTCATTTCTTGAACACAATAAAGAGTTTGATCCTCCAAGGTACTGCATTTATGATTTTAATTTAGGAGGGACCATTTCTAGTTTAGTAATGAGTGACCCTTTCTTTATCAAATTATGCAGCAAAGTAGTGATCCATGTGACACAAGCCTAAACCCGGAATTTAGGACACAACGGCAAACGGAGTACCTATTTGAGGCTATCCGACTCCAGCAGCGTGCTGCAGAGACGGGGCAGAAGCTCGTAGCTTTACAAGGTGAAATAAGCAGCGCATATGCAGGGGACGAGCTAGGATCCAGTACAAAGATCCCTACTCGGAGATCCCTGGACTGCATTAGAAGCAACTTCAAGGAGATCCAAAGAAATATGGAGATATGGTTGGCGAGGATTGTTGGAGACCTTGAAGGGATTCTTTCTAGAGATGGCGCCTCTCGGGTTAAGGAATGTTATGTTTCTAGATGTCATTATGTTTAAGAATTACCCTCTTAGTGATGTTGCTCATCTTAAAAGTCATCCTAGTTTTCAGTCAAGTTTATTTTGATAGTTTTGATCATCCTTGGGCCACAAGCGGCCTTTGAGGATTTCTATGTAAAAATGAATTGAATCTACGATGTTTATATACTAATCAAGTAGAGTTCAAGCAGGGTAGATCTCGACGTTGAAAAGTTTTTACAATTCAAATCCGATCTACTAATTGATAGTCCGAAACTAATCCATGTTTTCTAAGATGCATCCCGAATGCGCCCGGGACTCGCACTCCGTCACTCAATTCGACAGATAGAGGGCCCCGGGGATGCCCGTAGTGCGGCGCGCAGTTGCAATGGTCCGGGAGGAACACTTGCAGGAACACTTGCGAGCTTGTTGTCTCCCTGTCTGATCGAATAACATCACTTGTGAACTTTGTCACGCTTTTAGCCAACAAAGGTAGACAAGCCGTCCGACTGCCCGGTGATCGTTCAATCTGTTTTTCTCCACCATTCACGTTTTTACACTGTTCTCTCTTGTTTGTATGAAGCAGATTATCCTAGACAAGTCGCACGACCAAAATATATGCGATCTGTTGTTTACCGTTCTCTCTTGTTTGTATGGAGCAAATCGTCTAACAAAGGTAGACGGGCCGCACGACTAAAATATATGCAAGATGCTTTTATAAAATAATTGGATTGCGATCATTCGGATTATATAATATGCTACTGATCCGGTAATGAACATCCTGATAGGCCAAATATGCTACCGATCCGGTAATGAATTTAACTCGGATATCCGATTCTATATATATTTTTTTAAAATTTCCGAAACCTTCGAAATAATAGGCTCGGTTATCCGGAACACTCGGATCACACAACTAGTTTTTGGGCTTTGGACACAATTGGCCAGAAATTTCTTAGTCATCAAAGTTGCAACTGGCATTCAAGATAGTCAATTCATACAATTTAAAACCATGACCCACTTCAAATAAAGGTACTAATTAGAAACAACAAGTAGCTTTATGCTGGAAAACACATTTGTCCTGATAAGCTGCAGTTGAGTTCTTCACTCAAGCAGAGATACCGGCTTCTTCGAGCAACTGCTTCACCTTCGTTATGTAGTCATTCATGGCCTCCTCTTTAGATTTTCCTGCAATGAAGACAAGTTATTAGAACAACGAAGAGTCCGCCAATAGCTCATGAGGCGAATTTACTTCACGCGAACAGACTAGACTAATACCATACCTTCATTTCTTTTCCAAGCATCCCACTTTGCTCTGCCAGTCATATCGAATATTCCAGGACGACCTGAAAATGATCAATTGGTTATTATTCAGTGTGTTATTGATGAAATAATCAGGTAATTAGTATGCTAATACTCATATGAAGAACTTGATGTACAAGCAATACTAACTTGTGTTCACTTCACCGACAGTCGCTTGCTTGTACAGCCCGTAAAGAATGAGCTTGCTCTCGTTAGTTGTGGATTCTGGCAAAGTCTTTGCCTTCTCAGCATGCTCCTCAAATTCCTCCTTTAGGAACCAACATGTTTTCATCAATCAAGTTACACAAGTTGGAAGGTCTATAACATGAATCAATCTGAATTCTTCAATGGTTTCTTAATTTCATGGGTCAATTGAAAGATTAAGGCATTGGATTAACTTAAATTTTACCCCTTTCGAGGTCCTTAACCATCAAATCGGAGAAACTAATGCTAATTCAGTAAAGATCTGCTTTACTAAGATCTAGGTTAAAATGATTCAGTAAACTATCTGAGCTTAGCATCAACACAAAGCAACACATAATTCATTAGATTGATATATAAATTGATGTATAAGTACATAAATAGGTATAAGTACATAAATAGGTATAAATCACATCTTAATGATCACTATGAAACATTTTCCCTTTGAAGATTCAAACTCTCAATGTTGGATATACAGAGGAAGCATCTTCTACTGTTTTTTTTACACCAAAGACAGAGAAACTGAGCAAGCAATTCAGACACATAGACGAGGGGAAAAACAATTTGATAGTTATACAAAGCAAAACACTATTAATAGATCTATAAAAATAAAACCACAGCCAAAATCCACGCATCAGAATTTGACAAGCAGATCCCACCCGTTTTCAATAGAATACTTGACGATAAACAACATACAAACTGAGCACTACTATCCAATTTACATAACAATCTGATAGTAAAATCGAACTTGCAAAACATGTATTCGGAATCAATTAACTAGAGATCCGATTCATGAGCGACATGAAGGGAAGATTAAGAATGATTTTGAAATGAGATTAGAAAAAAGTAAAAAAGAATATATTCGAGGAGCAAACCTTCAAACCCATTAGGAGAGTCGACTTTCTCTTCAACTAGATGAATGATCGGCTTCAATTGAAGATGCTCACTGATCTGCTCTTATGGAGGCTTCAAGAGGGAGTGCGAAGGTTTATATGGTTTTCGTGGGGGAAGAAGATATTCCATATTTTGTGCTTCTTCGATATTAACGCCTTAATTTCCCATTTTACCCTCGCAATCTCATGCTTCGAATCCGTCACCGTCTTATCCTCGATCTAAGATTTTAGGTGGCGTTTGGTATGATTTGATTTCAGAAAGAAACTTTCGGGGTTTGGGTCCTTGGGAATTGTGACATGACATAAAAAGTTTTTTTTAAAAAAATTTATAAAGAAAATAAATTAGGATGGAAAGCCTCTATACGTAGATTATCGTTATCAACAAGATTTCAAGGTGTCACAAGATAGTGTCAAGTCATATGATCGACCAACGGTAGCAATACGTTCAACAATCTAATTTACTTTCTTGAACATATTGACATTACACATCATCAAGCATAGCAAGACACTGAGAAAATTGTGAAACAATATCGATATCTCATGATGTAGCCCATTTTTAATTAATCGTATCTATTAAAACCAGATTATCACCTTTAATCAGCGAATCTATCCCTTCCCAAAGAGCATAACTTCTATCATGAATAAATTGAAAGATTGTTGAGGGGGTAACTAGGTCTACAAGACTATTAATTTCTATAATCACAGCGATAGAGTAAATGCATCATGTTCAAATAATACACCTTTTACAAGAAGGATTTGTCACAAAAAGAGTTATACAATACAATATATTGATTGATAATAGTATATTGTCAATGAAATTTTCGCTCCTTTTAGACTTAAAAAGATAAAGGATATGTGATATTCAAACTTAGGGACGTATGACAAAATTGAATAAAGTTTTATCCTACATATGTTAAAGAAATTTAAATTTAGTAAGAATTTCATTAATTGAACAAAAAAATACGTACATATTGTCTCTTTTTTCATCATCGTAAACAATGGACCAATAACATAATTCTTTTTATAATGAGGGTTCATTAAGGTACACTATACCCTGCACAAAAATATAGTAACTAAAATAGGGGGAGCATTGGTTTCTCGAACACAAGAAAACAAACATTGATCTTTATTGATGATATTATTATATTCAACAAAATATCTCGAGAGGCTTGTCAACAAAATTTGGTTTAAAATAAAAATCAATTTTCATAAATCACTTTTCCAAATAACTAAGAACACATCAAACACAACAACATTATCCAAAACGTGTTAAGAATTCCATGTTCTATGACAATCGATAAGTATATCAATTGCCTCATTATCAATGGAAAGTTACTAAATCTAACGACCACTATCAGAATGAAAAGCAATTCCGCTGTCCCGAGAGGGCAATATGTTCTCATTAAATGAAATGTAAGTGTTAAAGCCAAACTTTAATGGAATTAGGTTGGAGTTAGATAATCGTTGAATAAAAAATCGAATCGATTTCGGCTATTAACAAACGTCTTCATTAATTACTTAGATAATCTCACAAGGAGTATAACTTATTTGCACATAATGCTTATGCCAAGTCATTATATTTTAAATGAATAAACTTAATAAATATTGTTCTCTTTATCGTATATTAAATACTCACTTGATATATACACGCCGATAAAAATATTGGATTAGTAGGCAGGTAATTACCCCAAAGTTTGTGAAACTATATATATAATTTTCAACCCTAATTTTCAGTTTTTGAGTTGAGTGAACTTATGTTAAAAAACACGAAACAAGATAAACATACGTAACATAAGAAACCTGTAAACAATTATTTCATGAGTAGGTCATGGATTTGATGACGGTTCGAACAAACGAAAGAGTTTACAATTGATGGGTTTTGTTATACGAGTAATTTACAACTTCTATTTGCTAGGTTTTACTTGTAGGAGTAGCTTACGTTTTAATTTTTTTTAAAGGATTTTTTTCTTCTTGTGTTGATACCCTTAAATTTAGACTTTTTTTTTTTTTAAATATCCACTAAATTTCAAAATTTTTTATGGTTTAATTTATTTTCTTCTTTAGATCCATTCTTAATATATTACATTTAAAATTCATTATAAAATAATTTATAGAAATAAATTTAACATTAATTATAACCTCATTCAATTTTAAAGTAATAAATTAGTATTTATATATATTTTTATTTAAAAATATAAATATTAAAGTTAAAGCTATTTTTTTAATTACAATAAATAATTTAATTTTTGATTTAAAATAAAATATTGAAAATTAAATAAAAAATTGAAAAAACATATTGTTTTAAATTTTTTGAATGAAAATAAATTGTAGAAAATTAAATTTCAAAACAAATAAAAATTACTATATTTCAAAATTTTGTTGACTCTTAAAATTTTTTAAAAATAATATATATTTTTAAATTTATTTTTCTATTTTTTATAAATTGAAAATAATTTTAAAAAATATATTAATTAAAAATTAAAAAATTATCTTTAAATTTACTTTTTAAATTAATTAAAAATATAAAAATACTTATATTATAAATTTATTAGTTTAAATTTAATAATTTCATGATTAGGTATAAATTTTTTTTTCATTATTTTATAATATATGTTTAATATAATATATTAAGAATGAATATAAAGAAAAAATAAATAAAACTACGATGGTAAGAAGAAAATTTTTAAAATTTAGTAGATATAAATAAAAAGAAAATTCAAACTTTGAGTATATCAAAGAAAAAAAAAACTTTTTTAATGAACTAGTTAGTTGTTTCTTGCATTTGTGTCTTACGTGCTATTATTAATCAAATCAATTACGTTCATGAGTCATTTTGGCTTGCATTCAAAGTAGAACTTACACTTCTAAGTTCTAACACGTAATCTTGCTTCAAGTAATATATAATTGACCCATTTCATGTACTCATTTGGATTCATCAAATAAATGAATGTCCATGTCATATCATAATATATATATATATATATATATATAAAGATCGTGATCAAATGTTAACTGCGGTAAATGTAATGTTAATTAAATCAATGTTGTAACTTTTCACTTTAAATTGTTAACTCAATCATGTGTATTACTAGGGGACTTAGGGGTTAGGATCAAATATCTACTTAATTTGGTTCAACATGCATGATACGGGTTCAAGGAAAAGCTCATTGGATGGCTTGATCAAGTCAAGTTAACACGATGGTTAGCCTTGAATCAGCCGGTGAACTGTCTAATTCAAGTAGATGAGTGTTGTGTCCTTCTTTTAGCTTTGTTTTGGTTCATTCTATACCCTTATGTGTTATGTCGGGGTTTTGTGTTTAGTGTATGTTGGACGTTGTAGGTTATGTTTGAGGATAATGGGTTACACCTATTATACTTAGATCCATTTGTTTTGTCCAATATAAATTATTGACTTAAACGTTGTGTTTTTACTTGGATATTTAATTAGTTCAATTGCTCTTGTTGTTAGGAGTTAGAAAAGTTACTATGCATCCCAACTTTGCTTTTTTTCTCTAATCTTCAAGAGAAGGAAAAAGAGAGATAACATGTTGGTCGCCATGATGATGAACTAAATGATGTTTATGTGATTAGAAAATTTTACACGTAGAATGGATTTGGGATATTGATATAATGTCAAAAGTTAAAAACTTTTTGTAGAAATTGTCGCTTTATGGCATTCCAACAAAAGAAAACATAGAAAAACAAAAAGTTTCGGCCTTAATGCACTACAAACTTTGTCAGCACCCGATAGAGAGTGCCAAACACCTATTCTTCAAATGTCCGTATACATTACATAATATCAAAAATGACAAAGTTAAAACACTATTACACAACTGTGACCTATCATGCCACAAAGTAATGGACATCATCATGGAAATCAAGGAAAAATGCAACCTAATAGAGTTAAGACAATACATGGTGGAACATTTGGCTAACGAGACACCAAACAATTTTTAACAAGAAAAAAAATACCACATGATTTAAACCATTTGATCCAAAAACAAATTAAAGACTTGGATGAGGCTATTTCAAAAACAACAAACTAGTACACATTGCCTCCAAAACAACGACGAAAAACAAAAAAACATTAAATGGAAGAAACCAAATTTGAACTCTGTCAAAATTAATGCTTCTAAACACTCTAATGACCAATGTGCCTTTGATTTTATCATTCGAGACTACAATGCCTTAACGCTTGCTGTGGGAATGAGTAGATGTGGAGCAGAAACTATTCTTCAAGCAGAAGCTTATGCTCTAAGAGAAGGCCTCCAAAAAGCTATAAGTTTAGGATTTAACACCGTTGAAATCGAGGGAGATAATCTTGAACTCATTAACTCAATTAATCAGATATGGAAGCCGCCATGGGAAGCGGACATGATCATTTCTTATATATTCATTTTGATTTCAAGGTGTTCACAAGCTAGAGTCCAACATGTATTTAGGGAAATCAACGTTGTTGCAGATAAGCTGACACCGCTTGGCCATTGCTTCGATACGAGGGACGGGACCATTCCGTATGACGTTGAAGACCTCATCCGAAAGGATGCACTAGGACGGTCAACTTCTAGATGTTGACCCTTCTTGTTTCACTTACCTTTGTATCAAAAAATAATGATGCTTATGTGCCAGGGTTCTTCACTGAGAGAGTTAGAAGAACCACAATAGCGAGAAAGAGCGAGTCCTTTGTTTACTTCGCTCATCTTTGTTCTTGTTTTTAAGAAGCATGTGTGCTTCTGCCTACTTTGTTTACTTCTACTATGTTTTGCATTAGTTTTGTGTAACTTTTGCAAGGTTTATATACTTGATTTCTTAGTGGATTCTAGGATGGGTCTCCACTCTCGAGGTCCCATATAGTAGGATTTATACTTGAATTGCGTCACCAACTCTTGAGTGTTTTGCATTATCCTTGCTTCCTCGATAACGAACATTTCTAGATCGAATGTTAACGTGTTTTACGAGTTTTAGATTACAAGAAATAAGAACGAATTAGGTTTCTGAGGATTTTGGGTTCTTAGTGACATGATCATTAAGACAACGACATTGGTTGTGTTGAGATAGAGATGTTCAAACGGTCCGGACCGTACACAAACCCACACACAGGATCGGACCCTTACATTGTTTATATGAAACGATCCATGGGACCTCGAGTCCAGTCCGGTCCACCACGGCCTGATCTACCACAATCCAGCCCGGTCCACCACGGTCCGGTCCAATACGGTCCGATCTACCACAGTCCAGTTCGGTCCAATACAATCCGGACCACATTGATTTATTTTTAAAATAATAATAAGTTTTTTAATGGGTTAAATCCAATCCGGTCCGGGTATGGACCGGATGTTGTTATTGTTCAAAAATATTTAAAAGTGTAAATAACGGTCCAGATCGGAACATTACGGTCCAAGACCGGTCCGGCGCCGCAATATCATGGACCGAGCCGGATTTTTACAATTATGGTTTGGTTTTCCGGTCGGTCCAAACATGTGCAACCCTAGGTTAAGACACACGGCACCGTACCGAATAGGATTTGGACGAGTTGGTCACGGATCTATGCTTTCTCTACCACAATTTATTACCTTTAACATGCTAGAAATGCCTTGATATTTGACCGTTACAAGATCCCCATTGATATCATCGCCAGATTGAACAAATCACATCTCTACAACTTAGTTTCTCATTTGTATATTAAGTTGTATCTTGCTTTTATTATCGATGTATGCACCGGATTTGACTCATTTCTGTTGATGGCTTTGTTGAAGGTGGATGAACTTTGCTAAAAATACTTGCAATCGTTTGCCTTATATATTATTAGTTTGCTAATGACATAGCCAAAGGAGATACATTTTATGAGTAGTGCCGGTGAATATATGTTTTTTTGTTTTGGTTGTGATGGTAGTTGGTACATCTACGAGGCATGCATGCTTTCCTAAAGTATGTTGTGGTTTAGTTATTTGACCGTATGTCGTGGCTTTGTACATAAATTTTGCCCCTATATGTACTAACGGATCCAGTTATGCACATTTATTTTTCATTTGTGAATTTACCCTGAATCTCAAAAACCGTACTCGTGTTATATATTCGAATGAACTTAAACGTGCACATGCACCTATATTTTCAAGTACTCATTGCATATAAATAAGTTATATCAAAGTTTACACTTTGCACGACTAAGTGCAAACACATGTTCACTCGTTGCATAACGACTTACATTCTAGTGCGTGAATGGTCATAACAAATTTACAAATAAGGACGACTAATGTACTTCTAATTTTGTAGAACGAACAAGAACAAATTATAAACACGATTAGGTGCACATATATGTTAATTGTATTGAAAACATAGTCCGGTTGTGTTTATCATACAATAATCGGCACATTGAATAATAAAGACTCGAAGTTGAGCACGATTTATAATTACTCGAGGAACCATACATCTTTAGTGGCTTGAGAGGTCGACAAGAACGACATACTACTAGGTTGTTATGAAGGAGAGTTCTTGGATACCGGTTGATGAAGAGCATCATTGTGGTTGAGATCTTCAACAACGTGGAGCGTAATATCAAGAGCGACAGGGACAACTTGTTAAGAGCAACAAGAGCACGAGCACCTAATTGACTTCCTTAAAGATATGCTTGATGCGGACTTCCTCGAAAGAACGGAGATGGAGAAAGATATCTCCAATCAAAATCCCGGCTTCACAAGAGTTTTCAAATACCCAAGACGCAATTAATAACGTGAAGATTATCTCTTTTAATTTTAAATTTCCGACTCCCTTGTTCTTTAGCTAGAATTAGCACTTTGAACAGAGTTGTAGCCTCTATTAAATTGGTAAATTTGGGGCATCCAAAATTCTTAGTTAGCATTTTTTGACTAGAGTAGTCGTCAAAGTTAAGTTTTATAAAATTGGTTTTAAGTTATTTCCATTTTATATTTTTTCCTTTCCGTTTAGAGCTAGGAGAATATATATATATATTTTTTATATATCTCCCTTTTGAATATTCCTCTGCCTTATCCCATAGTTTGGTTTGAATTATTTGATTTCGAAAATATCAGATACTTCTCAGATATAGTATGATAATCTAAGGTTGTTTGTATCGATCTTAATCCTTAATAAGGTAATAGTGATGTTGGGTTTGGGCTATTTCATGTTTTTGGCTATGACATTTGTATAATTTAAAAGAATATCAACTTAATTTTGTTTGTTAAATGGACAATCAAAGAGCAATTGTCCTAAGTTTTTCAAATGATATATCTGCAATAAACACAATACTGCTAGAAAGTTGACCGATTAATTTTGATAATTAGTTAGCATGCTATTCAACGTGATTTCAAACTATATATCTATATTTTCTTAAAGCAACTAAAATATAAACCCGTTGCGAAGAAAAAGGATAAATTTGTAAAACATCATAAACTGAAATTGATTCAGAATAATTCCGTTATCGAAAATGATTCCTAACGATACCAAACGAGCCCGAGTACACGCGAGTGATCTCACAAAAAAAAAAAGTTTACACGTGAGTGATAAAATTGAAGAAAATAAAGTAGTATTCTCAACGTTATTCTCCAACCAAAAATAACAATACAAAGGAGGTGGAAGAAGCATGAGTTTTGCATTTCAAACGTCCTTCAACTTCTCTCTCCCTCATTGCGACCCAAACAAAGGAGGATGACTTCATCATTGACATACATTCAAGCGAGTAAGATCAAACTTTTCTTATCGGAATTATCAAGATGTTGTTGTTCGCTAGTCAATTCTTACTTAATCGAGTTCCCACGTTTGTCCCCTTTAAGCCTTCCCATGCCGAGGTGGTGCAGTTGATCAATGATTTTCCGGTAAGGACCGCAATCACTTATCCCTAACTCAATCAATTGCTCCCTAAATTCCTAATTCGTGTTTTGTAATCTCAATCACTCAGTTCAGTAGTTCACACATCTCAAACACTCACAATGCGTCGGAAGGATTGCAAACCCTTGCTTGAATCATTGCTTTTTCCAGGGAAGAACAATCAAGGATACGATGATCCTGAGTCTTTGTGTAAGCCTCGGGTGCAGAGCACAAAGAGATCCTCCGATGCGGTGTTTGCGTCGTTTGTTCTACTAATTTTGAGTTCATGGACTCTGTATTATGTTCAGTATAAGAGTTTGCCAGCTCCTCTCACGGCTGAGCAGGCCTTAGAGGTAGGGTTTTCTGAGGTCGAGGCTCGGAAACATGTCCAGGCATTGGATGCGCTCGGCCCTCACTCTGTTGGCTCTTATGCGCTTCATCATGCTATTGAGGTTTGAACTTTTTACTGTGTCACTAGTTTTGGCTGCATGTTTATATAAAAATCTTTTCAACAAATTTGGGCTTCTTCTGCAAGATCCTTAAGAATAAATAAAGCAATGAATATAAGCCCAATTTAGTACATGATATGATTGGTGGATGATGTATTATTAAAGCTTAATTAGAGTTTGGAATACAATACTGTTTGTTTTTGGAGAGGCCAAGATAATTGTATATACACATATGAGAAGAATAGGACAATGTATGATGATTTTTGCATCACAATCTTCAGCACATATCTACTTGCCTTGAAAGATCTTATGCTTCCTAGATTGAGCCTATTAATATGCAATATTTCCGGTCTCCCTTACGATGCAGTATGTGAAGACCATTGCTGAAACGGTAAAAAACTCAACTCGTGGGGAGGTTGATGTGGAATTGGAGCATTTTCACGTCAAAAGTGGTGTAAGCAATCTTAATTCAGGTCGATTCATCGGAAATACACTTATTTATGCAGATCTTGATCATGTTCTCATGAAATTGTCCCCAAGAGATAAAGCTCGGAATGCAATTAAGGCTGAAGAAAATGCTATATTGGTTTCTGCCCACATTGATACCGTGTTTTCAACGTATGATTCTCTCCTACTGATATTAACCTCTTACACCCAATTCTTCCTGAACTCCATATGGTAAACATGTCAATATATGAATTTGGTCAAATAGTATGTTTATCAGTTTATTTGATGTTGTTTTTTGTATTCACGTCAACTAATATGTTTGCCAACATATGAATTTGTCTATTCATAGCATACAAAAAAAAAAGTTCTGTTTTATAGCACTAGAATTGGCGTCACCACCATAGCAAACAATATCAGATGATAAATGTGTGACCATACATATATACCTAAGACTCTAAGAGGAGTATCTCTTATCTTTGAGAATATCGCATGAAAAGAGTCTGGTATCCAGGTTTATCTGGTTTTTGAGCTCTCTTTGTTTATTAATACTTGCATGAATAACATACTAATTAAACAAGCAAAGTGTAGGCTTAAAAGAGTTTAAATTTGATTATGGTAAGATTGTATCTTGTAGGAATGGGGCTGGTGATGACACCTCAAATATAGCTGTAATGCTTGAACTTGCCAAGGGAATTTCTCAAAAGAGCCATAATTTTATAAACTCTATCATCTTTTTCTTCAATACTGGTGAAGAGGAGGGTTTACTTGGTGCCCACAGCTTCATAACACAGGTGTGAAGATCATCATGCCTCTTTAATGATGTCCTACTTTTTATTTTTTGAGTTTCATGTAATTTGTTTTGAGTTTCAACAAAATATATATATTTCTACATCAATGTAGCATCCATGGAGAGAAATTATCCGTTTAGCAGTTGATTTGGAGTCCATGGGCATAGGAGGAAAATCTGGCATATTTGAGGTACTTGATCATTTAATTTTTATAACCGAATCTAACATTTCCTTCTTAGTGGTCATTGAACAAATGATGTTCTACGGTAGTGCTACATGGTTTTGAGATTTCCAATTCTACTATTTTTCTTTGTAGACAGGCCCGCGGTCTTTTGGCATAGAAAACTTTGCAAAGGTAGCAAGATATCCATCAGGGCATATAATTAGTCAGGTTTTCGTTTACTTATTTACAAGCCTTATTACATGAGAAGTCCTCTTATCTTAAAAATATGGATTGTAATTTGCTCAAATACCATTGTGTTACAGGATCTATTTTCTTCAGGAGCGGTCAATTCAGCTACAGATTTTCAAGTCTACAGGGATATTGGTGGTCTTTCTGGTCTTGCTTTCGCATTTACAGATCAAACTGCAGTTTATCACACCAAGGTACTTATCTAATGTTCATAAAGTAAGCTACAATAGAAGGAATCACACTCTATAGGATATATACAAGAATAATGTATCTTCAAATTCACCTTATTTGTAGAACGATAAATTTGAGCTTCTAAAGCCTGGTTCACTTCAGCAACATGGGGAAAATATGATGGCTTTTCTTCTTCAAGTTGCATCATCATCACATCTTCCTAACAATACAACAATTCACGGGGAAGAGAACTTAAGCGATGAAGAGGATGAATCATCCATATATTTCGATGTTTTGGTATTTCATTAACCTACGTTCTACGATTTACTTAATTTTATGGAAATTTATGATGCTAACTGTGATTGGAATTTAACTCTATGACTATTTTCAGGGAATGTACATGATTGTTTATCGTAAGACATTCGGAAAAATGGTGAACAACTCTATTATCTCATTGTCTCTGTTGATATTGTCCATGTCCCTCTACAAGGGTGGAACTCCAGCTACAGTTTCATTTGTCTTGTCCAGCACAACTATAGTTTTTATGTGGATTCTTTCACTTAGCTCCTCTCTACTTGTAGCCTTCATCCTATCAAACATATCTACGTCAGTTGTGCCCTATATCAAATATCCATGGTTGGTTATTGGTTTATTTGGTTCACCTTCTCTTCTTGGGGCATTGGCTGGCCAGCATATTGGCTTTAGGATTCTTGAAGTGTATTTATCAACTGTTTTTCCGGTGGATAAACAAGATGCTAGTTTTACAAAGATAGAAGCAGAGAAATGGCTCTATAAATCAGGAATTGTTGGATGGTTTGGTCTTCTGATCGTGTCGAATCATCTCAACATTGGTTCTTCATATATTGCACTTCTTTGGTTTGTTACTCCTACTTTGGCATGTAAGTTAGCTTTGATTTTTTCATTTCCTTGGCAATTATTTGTCTTGCTTAAATGCTGAATAATGTATGGATGTTTGTCAGATTGCATCATGGAAGCAACAATATTCTCAACTCAATCATTGAAGCCTTTGAAGATTGCAACCTTATGGGTCGGATTGTCTATTCCAATTTTGGTTTCCGTCGGTCCTACTATTAGCATTATAGGACTGACAATTGGAACTACTATACGACTTGATAGGTAAAGTTTCTTACTAAGACAATTGACCAAGCTCCGAAATTGACTTGATAGGTAAAGTCAATTTTTGACTTGGATGAGCTTTTTATTTTTTCAAGAAATGTTTTCTTTACTAATAGCTAACATAAACACAACTGTCACACAGTAACCCTGGTAATGCTTCAGTCTGGACGGTAAATTCACTTGTTGCTGGTTTTGTCACTACTGTTGTGTGCTTGGTGCTTGTGCATCTACTTTCATATGTTCATCTTTCAGGTTTGAAGCATACTTTTTTATCCATTATTTGTCCTTATAGATAGACAATGCAAAGTTTGTTGATTTTAAGAGTAATGTAGTGCATCCATGGTATTGAAAATTACAGGTTTCAACTACTAATGACATGACTGAATACTTATAGTATGCTAAAAGAAGGTTGATAGGAGTAGGTACGTACCTATATTATGGTTTGTATGCTAAGTTATATAAGCTTTGGAGAATCTTGATGCAAAGCCTAAGATTGTCAAAATAAGAATTACCCGTCAGCTATAAACAATTACCTAACCTATAGTATAAGGTAGGTGGACTAAGGCCCAATTAAATCGTTTTGGTGCTCCCGTGCAATTGAGATACATTAGACCTTATTAATAAAAATAAAATAATAAGAATTCATAATTATATCATTGTTTTATAATATCTTAAATTCTTTTTGACTAGAGTACCAAACATATAATGCATTGCATTGATTTCTATAAATATAATAATAAAATTCTTGATTGTATCATAGTTTCATAATCATGAGTGTAGGGTGATACGCCGTAGAATAGTCGTTCGTCTATCTTTAAAATGATAAAAAAAGAAAGAAAGAAAAAGAGAGTAAAAGAAACAACTTTTGGAATTGATCAAAAGAAAAATTAGAGAAGGCAAGAGAAAAAGGAGTGTGCAGGTGTGGACTCCAAATTATTGCTCAGAATTGAACGTAGATTACAATTTTTCTTCCTTTTTAATTTAACATTATTTAATATATGTATGTATGGGAAATGGGTTGAATAAAATTGAGGTACATCTCATTTTGGGCTCTGTGCAACCAGTTCTGTTGTACAGGATGATAGCCGGATCTGGAACTACCCATCCTATTTTCAATTGATTATAGAACGAAAGTTATGAAACCCATAATTCTTATGTGCTAGAATGTCATTTTTACTATCTTAGTTCATAAAAAAGTTCCTTTATTTTTTGGGATTGTATCACAAATTTTGTATTTATAGATCTCCTTTTTGTGATGAACCAAACTTTAGGTGCTGGAAGATCAATCAGTGTCGTTGCATGCATTCTCTTTGGGCTTTCTTTATCCGCAGTATTGTTTGACCTTGTTCCAACTTATACTGAAGATTTTGCAAGACCCTTGCAGGTAAGTCTTTATATCGAAAGAGGCATTATACATTTGTACACGATATTTGTCCCTTTCTATGCCCTCTTTTGTTCATTTGGAATTTATACTTCTCATCTCAGGTAGTTCACGTTTTTGATACAACGGGTCAAAATCCTATCTCATATATATCAGTATCATCGTTAGCTCCAGGGGACCTAACAAAGGAGATAGATCACATTGACGAGGGGTTTGTTTGCGGTAGCAATACGACTTTTGATTTTGTTACTTTCTCTGTGAGTTATGGTTGTTGGGCTTATGACGATGATGAAAATGATTGGAGTGAACGCGATATTCCAACATTACAAGTGAAATGTGACCTTAAAATGGAAAAGAGAGTTACCAAAATCTCACTTGACACAAAATCTTCTACAAGATGGTCTCTTGCAATCAATACTCAAGAAATTGAGGATTTTGAGCTCAATGGTATGAAGAAATTGCCTATACTTGTCATTTTTTTCTATCTCAAAATTTGACACTTGCTTTTCTCTGTCTTGTGTAGCTGGTGATGACGAGTTGATTCGCCTTGGGAACAAGATTAGCGTAGATGGGTGGCACATTGTTCGGTTTGCAGGAGGAAATGAGTCTCCGACTAAGTTCACGTTGAATCTCCATTGGCTTGGAAACTCGTCGAGGGAGAGCCAGCAACCTCTGTTGAAGCTGAGGACAGATGTGGTCAAATTCACACCAAAGGTAGAGAAAATACTGAAGAAGCTTCCTTCTTGGTGTTCCCTTTTCGGAAAGTCGGCTTCTCCTTTGAATGTGGCCTTCTTGGTTAATCTCCCCTTGGATTTCTGAAGAATTGTTTCTAGTTAATAAAGTCATTATATGACAGTATTTGATCTTCTGATGAGTGATGATTCACAATGACAGCACTTAGGGCTTCAATTTGGTAGAGTTCAACCGTCTTCGGATGTAAATTTCTATGACAGTGTTTGATCTTGTGTAATAAGCAATGACAACACTTTCTGTAATCAAAGGTTATGTACAAAACTGATTAATGACCCTAAGCCCAAATCTAATAACGGGCTTCAATTTGGTTAATAAGCAATGACAACATTCTCAGGTCTTCAATTTGGGTTAATAAAGTCATTCTATGGCAGTGTTTGATCTTGTGTAATAAACAATCTAGAATTGTCACATGTTGCAATGATTCCTTGTTTGTATGCAGATGCTTACATTTTTAAGGAAATTGATAGCCGTATCGGCGAAAATCACTAATTGTCGTCATTACTACGCATTTCGCATGTGTAGTTGAGTGATATTCAACTACGCACCCCATATGCGTAGTTGGAGTCCATAGAAAAAAAAAGATTTGAACTACGCACATGGAGTGTATAATAGGAGTAAATAATTTTTTTTAAACTACTGCCTACGCACCCATGTGCGTAGTTATGACAAATAGTAATTTTTATAGGTACATATGTGCGTAGTTATGACAAATAGTAATTTTTATAGGTACATCTAAAAATCCAATTGACTTATTGGGCTTAACACGGACCTTACAACCCAATTGAAAAATAAATAAATAAACGTCAGAGACAGTCTCAGACTAACCACAAGAATAGATGTCATTTTATTTTATTTATTTTATTTTCTTTTTCTTTTTTCCTTCAGATATTTGTCTTTTCATTTTAGGAAATTTTGTGTTATCACAAAACAACTAACTTGTGTGATTTATAAACATTACCACCAACCGGTTGGCACGCCCGCACAAGAATGAAAATGGGTGTCCAACCATCCGAATCAACCGGTCAACCGAACCAGATATATGGAAAAAAACCCGAAGAATTTCGGGTGATGGGAGGTTAACGGGTGAAGTTGATGGGTGGTGAGGCGGATACGGGGGTAAGTCCTGTGTAACGTAATAAAAAAATCATTTAAACCCTAAAACTCATATAATTTTTAAAATTTGTCATTCACTTAGCCAAAGAGTTGTAGCCGCATATGACTCCACATCCCCTTCCCTAAATTTTTACAACTTTTTAACCAAACATTCGAGTCTTCGACACCTCAGTTTGGCGAGCCTCTAATAACATTCTACCGTTCACGTGAACACTTCACTTCTTTTTCCGCTCACCGACTATGTAATTTATGTTGATTTACATTTGTTGTATCCAAAAATAATTGGCGTTTGTTTGCATCGCTTTGTATTAATTGAAATTTATTTCGACATTTGTTTGTAATGTTGGATAATATTCCGTGAACTAGTAGATATAAATCCATGTTAATTTAAACATAAATTTATTTTATAATTTTAAAACTTTAAAACAATAGAAATTCTACACAACTGATTATTTCCCCCGAACCACCCGAATACCCGGTGGTGACGGGTGGGTGATCGAGTGATGGGGTGAAATGTTAGGCAAGTGGTGGTGGCAGGGAAGGAAATGGGTGCACAATTATCCGACCCATCCGACCAACCAAACCAAAAATACGGTTGAAAACCCAAAGAATTATTGTGGTGGGGGATTTGAAGGGTAACATTGGTGGGTGGTGGAGCGGGTATAGGTAGGGGAGGTACAACCACCCACCACCCGAGCCATCTTTCACCTGTGTAAATTTAATTAAAAAAATCACTAAAACCGAAAATCTACACTAGATTTTATTAGTTTAACATTTTTCCTTCGCTTAGCCAAAGAGTTGAAGTCGCATGATCTTGCATCCTTTTCCCCGGATATTTACAATTTATTCACCAAACCTTCGAGTCTTTGACAATTAGTCCGGCGTTGACCACGTTCAACGGTTCAGGCGAACACTTCACTTCTTTCGGCACTAGGTCCCTTTCTCTACTCGCACTCTTCTAATTTATGTTTGTTGTTTGCAAACAATATTGCGATTGTTTTCATCAATTTAAATTAATTGGAATTCATTTTGACATTGGTTTGTAATGATGAATAGTACTTTGTGAATTAGTAGATTTAGATTCACATTAATTTAAATATAAATTTATTTTATACTTTAAAAGTCTAAAACAAAAGAAATATTACACACACGGTCGTTATCCCGAATCACCTGAACACCCGGTAGGTGTCGAGTGAAATGTTAAGGTTCAAGTAAGATGAGCGGTTGGTGGGAGTGATACACCTAGGGGTGGACACAGGCCGGGATGGGACGGGATTGAGGTCATCCCAGTCCCGTCCCGACTATTTTACATGGGACGGGATCGGGATGGGTCTTGGGTATTTTAGATTGAATTCCACCGATCGAGTCCTATTCTGGATGGGACCGGGACGGAACTGGATAAATCCAATTCCATTTGCACATTAGTTTATTTGACATTTTTAAAATTTACACTTTATCTACAAAATATTCATATATATATCGTACTTAAAATGCAAAAACATTTAATTTTTAAATATTCATAATAATATATTACAGTTAAATTTATTTAGATAATATCGTGTTGATCATAAAGTACGTTGTATTTTTCACGATTTCGTAATTGATATATAATTATTTTTTAAGGCAATGATTTTATCACAATAAACATTATTTACCTTAATCAAAACAATTTTTATCCGCCATGGCAATATTGTCTCCATTATTATAAATTTGTTTAGATGGGTGTCAACTTTAACTTGCCTGTATATATTTAATAATTATGATTATTCATTGCAAATACGCAATAGGATTATAGGTATGCTTTTAGTGGCGTGCAAAATGCTTATGATTCCTTTGAAATATGAGGATGATTTTGGCTTTTAACGTAGTACTAGTCTTCGGGATCGTTGCACGTTTGCTTTTACGCACCACACGCATGCATACAATATAATAATATCATATAATCATTTCAATTTTATTTATATATTTTTAATTATTCTAATTTAATCCATAACCTTTAAACATGTTTAACTTTAATCCACGTTGTTGAATTGAAGCCTTGAAGGTATTTCACAAATGACCTTCAATTTGGGTTAATCACCGCCCATAAAATTTCACATTACACAAAACTGCCAATAAAAAAAAATACTTTACATAGATTTTATTAAAATACCCACAAACTTCAGCCTTTTCACCAAAATGACCTATTAAAACAACAACAACCCATAATCACTGATACCCATATTGATTTGTTAAATATATTACTTTTGGGTTTAATAGCATCAAGTTTCAATTTAGGTTTTCTAGCTAATTTCGTTCTTAAAAATTTTGGAATTCGCAGTCAATCTTAATATGAATGAACTACCTAGTATATGTAAAAATGAAGTGATGATTTAGCCTTTATTGCATACTTTATAAGCATGAAGAAAAAAGGATATGGATGGTTTTCTAAGGAAGTATAGTTATGGTGATTTTGTGTGATTTCAATTTAGAGGTGGCTTTATAAAGAAGATATCATTTATGACAGTTTTGTTTATTTAAAATTAAGGGAGGTTTTTGTAAATATAATGCCTAACTAAGAATGGTTTAGTATAATTTACCATTTTATAATCACTGGATCGTAGTAGGGTGTCAACGGGATGAGTTCGGTTCGAAAAGTGGCATACCCATTTCAATCCCGTTTAACAGAATGTCCTCGACCCCGTTCTTATACATCTTTGGAGATTAAAGTTTCTACCTATTTTCATCCTCATCCCCGTCGGGAATCTCAATCCCGCCTAACTTTCCCCATTTATAGTTATAGGAAGATTTTCTATGAGATTTATTGTTAAATTTTCCGTTTATAAGTTTACATGAGTTAAATATAAAAACTCATTTGTATAAATAATATACTTAACATGATATCAAAAACATAGAAACCTAATTTAATAAATTTAATCATAAAGTATTAAAAATATTTAAAATTATAAATCACCATTATTTGCCCATTCAAACTACTTATCGGGGATTTTTGTGGTAAATTCCCATCGAGAATGGAGATGGGCAGGGATCAGGAAGGGGACCTTTAACCTCATCCTCGTCCCATGCGGAGAAATGCCGTCTATCCCCATCCTCATTCTCATCCCCTTATTTACTCCATTCTCATCTCTGTGACGGTGATCCTCATCGAATGTCAAGGAATTCCGTCCCATTAACAACCCTAAATTCTAGAGAAAATTAAACATTTACAAAAGGTTACATAAGGTTTTGAAAGAAATATAGTTTGGAATGATTAATTGAGGAAATAAAGTGGACGAAATGGAAAACTGTGGGATGAAATTAGAATAATTAAAAGGTTAGTTATGAAATAAAAATGGAACGAAATGTTGCCTTTCTCCTTCCAATTACATCATTATGTTTAGTACTTTGAGGATTAATCGAGTTAACTACTAAATTGTAGGATCTTTACTTGAGCATTTAATGCTTAAAATGCAATAATAATAATGACAAAAAGTACTATTTCACTTAATATAAAACTTAGGCCTATTTTTCTCATCTATAACCATATATATAAGGATGGACAATTTGATCAGATAGTGAATTCTTGATTTCATCATTGTGGATACGGATTGACCTCTTAGAAGATATGAGATTAGCGGAAGGAACCACGATACAAGTATTCAAAATGGTAGAGTCCCTTAACGTGGTCAACGGGTTTCTATGTATAGGCAACATTACTAAACAACATCAACGAGAAAGAAGTGAGTGTGGAAATGATCTTTGGTGAGAGGCGGGACCATACAATGGTTTCTCTTTAATCGAAGGATTTAAGACACCAATGTCAAAGGACTACACAAGGGAACCGCGAGTGGAAGAGTATTAATGTTATAGTAGTTGAGAAGATGCGCGTGCAAGTCATCATGAAGTATTTGTAAAGCGTGTACCGTCGGTTGAACGACACATGTTGAGCTTGTGGAGTTTTAATTATCTCGCATTAGAAAGGGAAGTGCGGATTGTGGAGTGAACAAGAGGAGTCAACTGAAGTGGATAAGTCCACATAAGTAACTCTTCAAGAAGAATATCAACAATTGAAGGTATGGAAGAAGAGTAAGTTTATGATTTTGTGCAATGAGGATCATAAGTCAAACTGAGTGACAATCAAGGAGACATATCTTTTGTTGCCTATTGACGAGTTGTTCGGTCAGATAAAAAGATTTATCGTAACTACGGTTATCTAAATGAATTTTATTGACTCCTTGGATGAGTTCCTCATGATGTTCAATGATGACATTTGGGCTATTTTATAATAGAATAAGCACGTACATGGTTTGATACTAGCATCGAGAAAGTTTCATGCAAGTAACTCTAAGCAATCATCCAAGTGAGAACTTTGGTGATCGGAGCCAAGACGATATTATGAAAATTGAGCAAGGCAACCTTCTTAGGTCATTTATTCAGGATTAAAGGGTTATTGTTGGAAGTCGATTACTTACTAGTTAGTGAATGAAACCAGTTAGAATGATCAATCTGTGTAAAAGAACTTGAGAAGTAGAAGAGGATGTTGACTTCAATTCTATTGTTTTTGCGTAAATGGCATAGTAATTCGCCCAAGTGGAAGGATAACATGTTCTCATAAAGGGAAGTAGGGAATTATCCCTCATGTCTCGTCAGTAAGACATAGTAGGGGAATCTCACGACATCCGATACAAGGATTTGATGCTGCAATATTTACATTGAAGATTCGGAGTCATTATCTTTACAAAAGGAATATATTGCTAAATTTTTTAATGACCTGAATTGGAGCATACTCTCGATAGTAGCAAACACGAGATTGATAAGATGATTAATTGATTGGGATGGTTATAGAGAACTACTACCACAACAACAAGACTAGTATAGTATGAATGTACTTAACCAAAGGACCCATGAACAAAAGAACAACCCAACTTGAGTTATTTAATGCCTAGCTGGTCAAGCTAGAGATTGATGTTTGAATACATAATATGGGAGATTAGTTGTAGACATAAGGTCGCTTTTTGACTTGTGGACTAAATCCAACATAAACAAGTATGGTTCTAAGACGTCAATGACTTGTATGTGTGCCGACTGATGTCGAGACGAGAGATCGGATGCTAATTGAGGTCGTGATAGACCTTACTTCATAAATATTGGTGCTAGTAAGGTGTCCAAGGATGACAAAAGTTTCTTTAGTAGGATAATAATATCCGATTGGAGCTAAGTTCGCAACTCGATGTTAGGTTAATTAGAAAATCAAGACATATGACCATATACCAAGAGAGTGTTTGCACCGCATGGATGCTAAGGCGATTGATGAAGGATATCCACATTGTTTGTTTTTACTCATTTGTGTCATAGTTGAATTCGTGACGAGGCAACGATGATAGTTAATGGATTGACGAAATTACATGACGTACTCGATCTTATAAGAAAATGTGATCAAGTGAGATGTATTTCAAAGGAGTGTAATACACACCAAGCGAGGTTCCTCAAGATGGTTGAGATCATTGTTCTAGAGATAGTTGATTGTGAAATTGATGAGGTTTTGGAAGAAAATGCATTTAATAAAAGGAGCTAAACAAATAACACATATTACATATGACTAGTGATTATTCGAGTACAAAGTGGTAGGGACAAGAAGGGTGTATGCCGCGGGCGGGGATAAATCTTCAATGGCATTATGAGTGAGTATGGGATGTATTCGAGATTACAACGCTTGAGTAGATTTCATCCATCAACATAGGTTGACACGCTTTTAAAATGTTAGGATTTGTGCCAGAATAATCGACGGGACACTTCAGAGCTAAGGATTGATGTGTGTATGAGATTGAGAGCTTCCCAAACTGAAGTAGTAAACGTTCTGACACTAAAGAGAAGAGGAAACCCTAATATGCGACACCATTCGAGATTTTTAACGGATTGGGATAAGTTGACCTATCACCCACACTCGAGAATCCTTGTTCTATTGCTCATTATGTCGATTGAAAGAGTAGATATAGACCTCTTGCAAGTGGATAGTTATTTGGTTTATACAATGAATTGGGACCATGTTGTAGAAGTATCCGATAAGTGTCCTAGAGTAAGACCCGAAACAATTGTGGTAGAAACATACCATGGTGTTGTTGATCGATTGAAGAGAACGAGACCACATGGGAGATGAATGAGAGAATAAAGAGTAATTATTTTGAGCGCTACATCGATCTAATATTGACTTATATGTCAACATGTAGTTCTTGGTTTACATGCTTATATATTTATGTGCTAGGTGACTATGGGTATGTTTTTGCGTAAGTGTTATGACTTTAAATGAATACGAGAGATATGTGTTAGTGTCACGGACCGAGTTTTCCCTAACTCTAAACCGTGCGGCTCTTAGCTTGTTTCGACCCCTTGTCGTGCTAAGATCAGCCTATCCCCGATGTTGCCAACGAAAGAACTTAAGATTGATGGCTAAGAGAACTTTGAAGGCTTTGTGTGTGGGAATGAAAGCTTTGTATTACAAGAGAGCTTTACAATGCTTGGGTGAGAGCTTGGAACTTGGATGATGCAAATGAGGGGGTGGCACTCCCTATTTATAGCCCAAGGCCACCCCTCCTAGGAAGGTTCCGGATTTGGACAAGTCTTGGACAATCCGGATCCTTCTTGGCTAGAACTCCTTACAAGCTTCTCTACTTATCTAGAATATTCCGCAAGGCTCTAGCCATGCCTAGATGGTCCCGCATTTCTCTAGGGTCTTCCGGCCATGTCCGGAGACTTCTACGAGCGTCCCGAACGTTCCGGATGCTTCCGGATTGGTTGAGAAGCGCGGTCCGTGTCATCCTCCCCCACTGAATCCCGCGACGTCCTCGTCGCGTTGGCCTCGTATGCCTCGATCTTGTCCTTGAATTGCCACAAGGACTCGGCCGGTTCCCACGTCATTTCCGCCTCAGGAAGTCCCTTCCATCGCACTAAGTATTCGAGCCTCGGGCGTCGATACTTCTCGCGAACGACCCGATCCGACATGATCTCCTCGACTTCCTTGTCGAAAGAAGTCCGAACTCCCATTGGCGCCCTTTGAGCGTCTCCCCGAGATGGGTTTTCCATGTCTTGGTGGTAAGGCTTGAGCATACTCACATGGAAGACGGGGTGTATCTTGAATTTGGATGGCAACTCGAGCTTGTAGGCGGTGCGCCCGATTCTCTTAAGAACTCTGAAAGGCCCCTCGTACCGCCGTATCAATGCCTTGTGTAGTCCGGTGTGCCGCATGATGAAGTGGAGCTTGACCATGACTAAGTCCCCAACTTGGTACTCAATGTCCCTCCTGTGTTGGTCAGCCCATTTCTTCGTCCTCTTGTTGGCTTTGACAAGGCAAGCCTGTGTCAAGTCCAACTCCTCTTGCCAACCCTTGGCAAATTTGTACGCCGCTGGTGTTGGTCCAGTGTATCCCGTTGCGATGGTACTTGGCGTACTTGGTTGGAAGCCCATGATAATCTCGAACGGACTCTTTCCCGTAGACTCGCTCCTTTGTAAATTGTATGAGAACTGAGCGACGTCCAATAACTTCGGCCAATCCTTTTGTGATGCGCTGACATAGTGCCGAAGGTAGACCTCGAGCAAGCAGTTAGCCCTTTCGGTTTGTCCGTCCGTCTGAGGATGGAAGGCGGTGGTGAACTTCAAGTTTGACCCGAGCATCTTGAACAACTCAGTCCAAAACCTCCCCGTGAACCTTCCGTCTCTATCACTGATGATGGATCGTGGCAAGCCCCAGTACTTGACCACGTTCTTCATGAACAACTTGGCCGCCTCTTCTGCGGGGCATTCCTTTGTTGCCGGTATGAAGGTTGCATATTTTGAGAGTCGATCTACCACCACCATGATACTCCCGAATCCGTTTGTCTTAGGTAGACCGACTATGAAGTCCATGCTAACGCTTTGCCAAGGATGGTCCGGTATTGGCAAAGGTTCCAAGAGTCCCGCAGGTTGTCGTTGCTCAACCTTGTCTTGTTGGCAAACAAGACAAGTCTTGACGTATATCTCGATGTCGTCCCTCATTTGCGTCCAATAATATTTTTCTTCTACAAGGGCTAAGGTACGATGCATACCTGGGTGTCCGGCCCACTTGGAGTCATGGCAATCTTTGATGACTTCGCGTCTTAATCCTCCAAAGTGGGGCACATATAGCCGTTGGCCCTTGGTGAAGATCAAGTCCCGTTCGACCCAAAACAGCCTTGTCTTGCCCTCCTTGACGTATTCCCTTAAATTCTTGGCGGTTTGGTCATGATCAAGGCCCTCCTTGATGCGGTCTTCCAAAGTCCCTATCGGTCGGCTGATGGCAGCTAACTCCGCTTTACGACTAAGAGCGTCGGCGACTAGGTTGGCTTTGCCCGGCTTGTATTCCAACTCGTAGTCGAACTCGGCAAGAATGTCTTGCCACCTGGCTTGCTTGGGCGTTAGCTTCTTCTGGCTTTGGAAGTAGCTCGTGGCCACATTGTCTGTCTTTACCACGAATTTGGACCCTAGGAGATAATGACGCCAAGTCCTTAGGCAATGGACGATGGCCGTCATCTCCTTCTCTTGCACTGTGTAGCGCCGCTCGGTGTCATTAAGCTTTCGACTCCTCCTATGGCATAGTCTGATGCGTCCGTGTGTATCTCGAACGGCTTCCCATAGTCGGGTAGGGCTAGCACGGGCTCTTCGGTCATCGCCTTCTTAAGCCGATCAAACGCCTCTTGACTCTCCTTGCTCCAAGCCCAAGATATCCCCTTCTTGAGCATGTTTGTCAAGGCGTCGTGATGTGCGAATACCCATGGATGAAGCGGCGATAATAGTTGGCTAGCCCCAAGAAAGAGCGAAGCTCGGTTACCTTAGTCGGCGGTTCCCAATCCATGATTGCTTTGATCTGGGCGGAGTCCATCCGTATGCGTCCCTTGCCGACTATGTGTCCCAAAAATGACACCTCTTGTTGAGCGAACGAGCATTTTTCTCTCTTGACATAAAGCTCGTGCTCACGTAGTACTTGGAAGACTTGTTGTAGGTGTTCCATGTGCTCCTCTAATGTGCGGCTATAGATAACAATGTCGTCCAAGTAAACTACGACAAAGTGATCAAGGAAGGGTTGGAGTACCTTGTTCATGAGAGTGCATAATGTTGCCGGTGCATTGGTCAAGCCGAAAGGCATGACTAAGAACTCGTATGACCCATATCTCGTGACACACGCGGTCTTCTCCTCATCTCCTTCCGCGATCCTGATTTGGTAGTATCCCGATCTTAAGTCAAGCTTGGTGAACCACTGAGCTTCCCCAAGTCTATCGAACAGGTCTGCGATGAGCGGGATCGGGTACTTGTTCTTGATGGTTAGCTTGTTGAGCGCTCTGTAATCGATGCACATGCGTAGGCTCCCGTCGTGCTTCCGCTGGAATAACACGGGTGCTCCATATGGTGCCTTGGACGGTCTGATGTAACCGGCTTCCAATAATTCCTTAAGTTGTCTCCTTAGCTCCCCTAGCTCCGGCGGAGACATGCGATACGGTGCTCGGGCGGGTGGTCGAGCATCGGATACGAGCTCATCTTGTGATCCACCTCCCTCTTAGGTGGGAGCTTCTTTGGAAGTTTGGGCGGCATAACGTCCTTGAAGTCTTCCAAGACATGACATACTTCAGCTGGTGTCGGGTCTTCCCCGATGGTGTCTCGTCCAGCTTGAGAGTTGCCAAGAATGTTGGTTCCTCCCGCTTTAGTCCCTTGGAAAGTTGAATTGCCGAGACTACCTTAGCACTTGACCCCTTTTTCCGATATACCGGCACGATGCAATGGTGATGGAGGTCCAAGATGCATATACAGTTGGAAAATGGCACAAGGAGAGCATTGATACGATCGAGGAATGCTAAACCAATGACTAAGTCGTAGTCGTCTAGAGGGATTACCTCAATCGTTGCCTTGCCCGACCAATCTCCCAATGATAGCTCTACTCCTTGTGCTACCCCGAGTGTCGGGACCTCCTTGAAGTTCACCGTCTTGATCTATCCATGACTCTTGGTGACCTTGAGCCCCAACTTCTTTGATGTTTCCTCGGACATGAATATGTCGGAGGCCCCGATGTCCACCAACGCGCTTACTTTAGTGCTGCCTACCATGGCGTCTACGAACATAAGTCCCCTTTTGTTGGTGAACCGCTTAGTCTTGATGGAGCTAAGCATCATGGCCCCGAGTCGCAGCTTATCGTCCTCGGGCGGGTCTCCCGTGTTATGATGGCGCTCAACTTGTTTCTTGAAGGGCAGTCGCGCATCAAGTGCTTCTCCCCGCATAGGAAGCAACTCAAGGGTTGCCTCTCGGCTGGTCTCTTGCCCTTGTCGGTCTTGGTGTACCGCTCCTTGTCTTTTGACTTGGACGAGTCCTTGGATGAATCCTTGGATGACTCGTCATTATCCCGCCTTGGTGGCCTTCCCCGTCCTTGGTCTCCCCCACTTTTTCCTTTGTCACGGGAGAAGTTACTTCGGTCTTGGCTTTTGAATTCAATGAGGGAGTCCGCCTCGGTCATGGCCTCGGTAAGGGTCTGAACCTTCTGTCGGTGAAGCTCTTGTCTTACCCAAGGCTTAAGCCCGTCCATGAATTGGAAGAAGGCTTCCTTCTCGTTCATGTCTGAGATCTGCAACATTAACTCCGAGAACTCCTTCACGTACTCTCGGGCGGTCCCTCTTTGAGTGAGCCTACGAAGCTTGGCCCGGGCTTCATCGTCGGCATAGATGGGGTAGAATTGTCTCTTGAGCTCTACTGAGAACTCGGCCCAGGTGGTGATCGGGGTCCCTCCAGTCCTTTCACAAGTCCTTCTACGCCACCATAATAAATCTATATCACCGAGGTATAGAGAAGCGGTACTTACCTTCTTTTCCTCATCCGCGATCCCCGTGACGCGGAAGTATTGTTCCATGCCCCACAAGAAGTTCTCTACGTCTTTGGCGGAACGACTTCCCTTGAATGTCGTTGGTTTGGGTGCGTCCACTTTCTGCAGTGGGGCAACTCCGACAAGGCCAACCCCCATAGCTATCTTGCATGCCGCCAACTCCCTTATGACCGTCTCCAGCTTGTCGGTCAGCGCCTCAAACTTGGCCTTGAGAACTTCATGTTCTACGGCAAGGGTCTTGTGGGACCCGTTCATGGCCCCTTGGAACTCCCCCTTGAGTTCCTCAATAGAGGACTCCATCGTGGATTCGACGTCATCAACCCGCTTGTTGGCGTCGAAGATGGAGTCCCGCATCTCGCCCACGGCCAACTCGACTTTCTCCAGCCTAGCCTCCGTGCTTGACACCACGTCCCTTGATGCATCCCTTGCGGCCTTCTTGCCTTTTTTTGCTCACGTCAACGACTTCCGACACGCCTCCTTGGCTAGCCATCGAAACCTCCCTTTGGAACGTTGTTGGCTCTGATACCACTTGTCACGGACCGAGTTTTCCCTAACTCTAAACCGTGCGGCTCTTAGCTTGTTTCGACCCCTTGTCGTGCTAAGATCAACCTATCCCCGATGTTGCCAACGAAAGAACTTAAGATTGATGGCTAAGAGAACTTTGAAGGCTTTGTGTGTGGGAATGAAAGCTTTGTATTACAAGAGAGCTTTACAATGCTTGGGTGAGAGCTTGGAACTTGGATGATGCAAATGAGGGGGTGACACTCCCTATTTATAGCCCAAGGCCACCCCTCCTAGGAAGGTTCCGGATTTGGACAAGTCTTGGACAATCCGGATCCTTCTTGGCTAGAACTCCTTACAAGCTTCTCTACTTATCTAGAATATTCCGCAAGGCTCTAGCCATGCCTAGATGGTCCCGCATTTCTCTAGGGTCTTCCGGCCATGTCCGGAGACTTCTACGAGCGTCCCGAACGTTCCGGATGCTTCCGGATTGGTTGAGAAGCGCGGTCCGTGTCATTAGTACCTCCATGAATATTGAGGATGACTTGTAGAATTATAGATTAAGTTAGACGACCCTCTTATACTTTAAGTTTCGGGACAAAACTTAAAGTTTGGTCAAGCCTACGAGCTTAAACAAGGGCGCTTAATGGAAGGCAACCCATTGGTATGTTTTCTTCTCTTTTTGTTTAAATAAGCTGTACTTTTGTGTTGTGATTTTTGCGCAGATGTTACGAAATTATCAAAGGAAATAAGAAGAGATAAACAAGGAAAAATCAAGCAAAAATAAATCAATAGGGAATTGAAGTAGGAAGTTTTGTCGAGCAAGAAAAATTTAACTTCAATCGAGCTAAGAAGGAGCATAATGAGTCAATAGATCGAGCAACTCCTTGGTGGATTTGACTTTCTCGGATGAAGGTTCCCGACTCGCTCGGACCTCGAGTGACTCGATCGAGTCGAGACACCTGGCGGGCGTCGGTTGGTTATTTTCTCTCTCTAACGGCTAGTTGAAGATTTTGATAAGATTTATTCCATTCCTTTAATGTCCAACAATCAAACCTATCTGATTTTACCTTTCTCTACCTCTTTTCTACCTATAAATACCCATCCATATATAAAAAAATACTCCCTTTATACTCTCTACTCTCAAATTCTCTTATCTCTCTTAAAAATATTGACTTTTGTGAGAAGTTTGTGCTTCCAAGTTCACAAGATCTTTAGAGGCTTCTAAATCCGATAACAAGGTATATAGTCTTTTCCTAGTAAGTGTACATGTCATGCATGTACACTAACTAGTTGATAGCGGACTGACAACACCGATCATAATTTATCCACGACAACACAACACACCACACCACACCACACCACACCACACCACACCACACCATGTATACCATATAACGTGCTCATGAGACAATGGCATGCTTTTATGAATGATGCACATGATGTAATATGCAATTTACAATTAGCGACCCAGACCAAGTCTAGTATCATTGCTTATACGGTTTTGGATTTGATGTGAGCATCACCCTAACACATATTAGGTTAATTCATATATTTGCTCTTATGTCGGAGCCAAACTGATCAAGCCTCAACCAATATTTCTATGCGTGTGCGGAGGGGGGGGTTATAGTGTTAATCACTTACCACATGCACATCTTAACGTTCATGTTAATGCAGACATCTACCATTTTAATTAGGTATGTCACCCGAACTTGGAAACCCATCATACTCGGTGTCATTTCTTATACAACCACCGGCTCTAACTAAGAACGGCTTAGTACGCAAGTGACCCAGATTTGGCCAAGCTCCACACTCACTACAATTGCTAGCGACCTAACTAATTGTTAAGCTCAACGCCATTTACCCATTTTACATTCTCTTGACCTTTACATGTCATCATCATATCACACATATACCTCAACAAGCTAACCAGGCCATACATTACCATGTCTCAACAGGCTAATACATGTTCATTTAATCATTTCTCATTACCATGACATGATATACATAATAATAACATTAGGCATGCTTTACACATTTTGTCATCATGCTCATCATAAAACACGTCTAGAATGCTTTACACATAACACATCTCAATACATATCAAAATTCATATTTCAACACAACAAGATATAAATCTCTCAGACACGGATTTCTGCAGATTGAAGCTAAGTAAGTCCGAAGACTTACCTAGATACGTTCACAAGGCAACTAAACTATAGTTAGACAAAAACTTTCAACAACACCTGCCAAGAATATCATATTTTTCATATTAAACTTCTCAGTTCAAAATCAGTTAAACTTATTCGTTGAGTTTAGTTATCCTTAATATCACTTCTCATAATTTCAGTTTAATTAGTCATTTAATGATTAATTAAACTTTCGACAAAGTAACTTTTTGTCCATAGACAATTTCTGAACCAACTTGTCATCATCTCTTAGAAAACAAATAGTAAATGATCATCATAATAATATAACGAGCATAATGCAATTTTCATTTATCAATTTTAATGAAATATAATTAACCAATCAAATTGCGACAACAAAGTGGGATTGACTTAATAAAATCGTGACATTTGACGATTAGATGAGGTGTTTTCACGAATAAGTGTCACGTGATATTTAAATGACGTCAAGTGATGGTTTAAACTCTGTTTTAGTATATATCATTATAAAAAAATGCATGAATCTAACTATATATTTAATAGCTTTTTTGAAGCTAAATGCATAATGTAAGAGGGCTTATGTATTGAGCTTTTGTGTTTTAAAAAAAAATATATATCATAATTTGATAGCTTTATCTTTATAGTTACTATATTTATAGTTTCTATTTTTTTGTGTTATATATGAAAAATAAACATATGACATAGATGATTTTATTTTGTTTATTAATGATTGTTGGTTAAAGTTATGATAGTGACACTTTTAAAATATGAACGAAAACAATAACTAATGAACAAATAAAATAATTTGAGAAAAAAACAAGTTCAATTATTATACAAATTTATACTATTGAATTATATAAAATGTTATTGTATAATTTTTTTTAATCCTTATGAAACCATATATTTTCCATATAAATGATAAATATATATTATATATCTACATATCTAACTACATTATATTTTTAGTGTTTTTTTAAACGGTAAATGCACAATTAAGAAGCCATTCCGTATTGAACTTTTGATTATTTTTTGCAAGTCATAATTTGCTGGCCTATTATATATAATCATTATTTTTGTTCATAAGGAATAATTAATATTTTTCTAACAATATAAATATATTATTTAAATTAAATGTAACATGATTGAAAATTTTAAGAAAAAATATGATATAATTTTAAACAAATAATTATATTTTCTTCTTCTAAAGTGACTGGAATAAGCCAGTGCACACCGGTAACCGAGTAAGTGGGCTTTAGTATTTTATACTGTAGTCAACCAAGTCGAAACACTGTATTTTTTGTGAGAATCAGGAAAAATATATATATATATTTTTAACCTTATAAAACGCACAAGGCCTCACGCATCTAACTTACACAACAATTTACAATTTCCCTTCCTTGTCGCTATGCACAGCTAATAACGACTTTTTTGGGAACCACTCGGCACTCGCAGTCGCATCCTCCCCTCTTTCGCCAACCAGATCCAAGTCAATTCAAGTAAGTCTCTCTCATATCCTTCCGACAGCTCTGGTTATTGTCTTCTTCTCAATCGGTTTGATACTCAATTCCGTCACTTCTTCGACGTACGCAGCTTCAATTCAGTTTGAATTTCCCGGCAATGAAATCCGCAGACTTAGTTTCCTCCGGAAAACGAGAATCAGCGCAAGAAGTTTCCGGCGCCGGACACGCTTCCAGTACCGCGCACAGCGCAGCGGCTGCTCAATCCGACTCATCTCATCTCAATACGACTGGAAGTTGCGATCAGACTGAGGTAACCGTTCTGTTTCATTCTTCTCTTTGAATTTTAGATTCGAATCGATTTCAGGTTCTTTGATTTCTGTTTACGGCTCTGAATCGTGCGATGTAACGATGGTGCCGCCGAATGGGGATTAAAATGAACAAATCATGAATTATACAGTTTTTTCTAGGTTTGGCTGTCAATTTTTGAGTGTTAATTTGACAAATTTCACAGTAGCTAGCCTTACATTAGAGGTCAGGTTTGTAAAATTTGTTTAATGTGTAATAATTGGTAGGTAGTAGGTGCTGACAGTGCGCTGTATAGTATTTTTAAACCAAAAACTCAATGGATGAAGAAATGGCGACCCTACTAATTCGCACGCTTGTTTGTAAATTGTATGCAAAGCCGCCATAATAAGCTTTGATTACGAATTTAAGGAGATAAGTAGAGAAGTATTTTCCCTCTTCCTTTTCCTTTTACATTTTTTTGTAAATGGTATTTATTATTACTTTTTTTTTGGATAAAGATGGTGAAAAGTTTTCTTTTGGTCACTTTTAGGACTCTTCCACAATTTCCTTTAGGTGCTCCAGGGGTCCGAGTATCATCTCTTTTATGGCATGCGTTACCAATTTTTTTTCTTTTTAAGGTTGAAATAACCAATGAGCTGTTGAGTTCACGTCAACTATACATTATACTCAATTCATATTTTTATCTACATTATCGATAGATATAAAAATTTGACAACAAGTAACTATAAATATATTTTACATACTTAGATAAATATAGGAAAGCGTTCGCTTTAGAATTTACTTTAGAATTTACAATCTAATTTCAGCAATAGTAAGGTCGGTAAATTATTTATCTACGTATTCAATTTTATGGATTTCGTATAGTAATTGCTTGAAAATGAAAATTTTGCAAGTATACAATTGTTTTTGTTAATTAAATATATGGCCTGATCGATTGGAGGATCTGGAAATTTGGAGTGATAGACGCTTCCAAGCACTACATGCATGTGATGATAAATGATTAGCATTCTCCCATGGGAATGTATAAAGTTGTGGTAGAATTGTTTTATTTGACAAAAGCTACCACTATCATCACTCTCTTAGTGTTTTATATTTTCCTTAAATTTGATCGAGAGTATGCTCTCTTATTAATGTCTATGATAACTAGTAATTTATATTATTTGAGCAATTTTTTCAAACTATGTATGCTCTTGTCAGCCTTGTTGCATTTATGTTTGCTAGAGTATTGATCTTGCAATTGTTCTAAGTTATTATTTTTTTAGGAAAAATCAAGAAACAGAAGCTTTTGTCAAATAAAATATTAGTTCTAAAACATTTTTTCTAACAACATCTTGTGTTAGAAATGTAAATATGATTGAATAATCTAATTTTTCTTGCCCAATGAATATGTCATGTGCGTCAAGTTGTGACTAGGATGTCTAAATTTATGGAATATAAATCTTTTTCCTACTCTCATAATGGATGCGTGGAAGTTGTTAGTCAGAGTATATAATATAATACTTTATAATCATAGAATAATTTCTAATATAGAGTATTTCGTCATATATATATATATATATATATATATATATATATATGTCATATTTCAGTTTGTTCAGCTATGTCATCCATACGAGTATACGACGAAAGAGTAGTAGTTGGAAAATTTGGTCAATTGTTGGTGTTAGTAAAAAAGAGATGATGTTGTTACTTGTTAGCTATTGAAAATAGTAACAATTTAGAAATCGGATGTATATACAACGCAAATTGTTATTGTGCATGCACAAAGTACGAGTGTCCGTGGTTTTGGTGGGAGGACTTTATTCTGTTATGGTAATGCAATCCGCATGCGAATGAGAACAACCAAGGTTTAAAGTACACAATAATTTTATTTTTATTTTGAAAAAATAAAAAATAAAAAGTCAATAATCACCTTTGATTTATGATTTTCCACGATTCTCTCCTCATTTCCCTTGTCCAGCGCGTGTTGCTGATCTAACTTCCTCCGCTCTTGCAAGCCATGGCCCCACTTTTATAGTCTTAAATTATTTTCTTAAAGTATTTTCCCATCTACCCAATTTGACTTCGCCTTCCCCTCTCTCTTTCTGTTTTTGAGTCCGAGTTCAACGGCAAAGATGAGGAGCACCAGCTCATGAACTATCTCTAGCAAGGGGTTATTCAATCTTTGCTTATGGTTTGTACTGAATCTGTATCACACATACAATCTTTCTACCTCAACTCTTTGATTCTCATTGCATAATCTTTATGTCCAGTTGTCCTTCAAATTTTGTTGATTTCTATTTAAACTTTCTCCCACCCATCTGGAAAAGAACGTCTAATGACTTCTGCGCACGATCGTTTTCTCTTCATTTGCCATTTGTTATTCACTTATTTGATTATTAATTTATTGTGTGCATATAAATCAAGATTTGGGGTTTTAAATTTGTTATCAACCCAAATTTGATATGCGGTATCTTTCATGTGGCATTCATGACCTATATCTCCAATATGATAACCTCATAATTTAGGAATGAACATCAAATTCGATTCAAATTCCTCAATACATGATTTTGCAGAAATTGGGCAATTCAGCTAACAGGCAAGCTACAATCGAAATGGTGGGATTAGCAAACTATGTTGGAATTAATGATGCCGAAACTTCTCCAAGGTCTAATGAAAAGTTGAAAAAGGTCTCCTTACTTCCCCTAGTATTCCTCATCTTCTATGAGGTTTCAGGCGGTCCATTCGGAGTTGAAGACAGTGTTGGGGCAGCTGGCCCACTTCTCGCTTTGATAGGGTTCATAGTTTTCCCATTCATTTGGAGTGTACCCGAGGCTCTGATTACTGCAGAAATGGGAACAATGTTCCCTGAAAATGGCGGTTATGTAGTTTGGGTTTCGTCTGCTTTAGGTGAGTATTGGGGTTTTCAACAAGGATGGATGAAATGGCTTAGTGGAGTAATCGACAATGCTCTTTACCCTGTTCTCTTTCTCGATTACTTGAAATCTGCAGTTCCTGCTTTGGGCCATGGCTATCCAAGAACTTTATCAGTTCTTTCTTTAACTGCAGTCCTCACATTCTTAAACTATAGAGGCATGGCCATTGTAGGATGGGTTGCTGTTCTCTTAGGTATAATTTCCATCCTCCCCTTTGCTGTTATGTCATTAATCTCAATCCCAAAATTAGAACCTTCTAGATGGTTGGTTGTTAACATGGATGGTGTTGATTGGGGTTTGTATCTGAACACACTCTTTTGGAACCTCAACTATTGGGATTCTATCAGTACCTTGACGGGTGAAGTTGAGAATCCGACGAAAACACTCCCAAAGGCTCTATTTTCGGCAATGATCTTTGTTGTATGTGCATATATATTTCCTCTACTAGCCGGAACTGGAGCTATCCCTTATAACCAATCACTTTGGAGTGATGGATACTTTGCTGATGTTGCTAAAGTCATAGGCGGCGCTTGGTTGAGTTGGTGGATACAAGGAGCAGCAGCTGTATCCAATATGGGTATGTTTGTAGCAGAGATGAGTAGTGACTCATTTCAGCTTCTTGGTATGGCTGAGAGAGGAATGATTCCCGCCTTCTTTGGTAAAAGATCTCGCTACGGAACTCCTCTTGTCGGAATTCTGTTTTCAGCTTCTGGTGTGATTCTTCTTTCATGGCTAAGCTTTGATGAGATTGTTGCTGCAGAGAATTTCTTGTATTGCTTTGGTATGATTTTTGAGTTCATTGCTTTTGTTACATTGAGGATCAAACAACCGAATGCAGAACGTCCATATAAGATTCCTGTTGGGACGTTTGGAGCTGTTTTGATGTGTGTTCCTCCAACGATTCTCATATGTGTTGTCCTCGCTCTCTCTTCGGTTAAGGTTCTGGTGGTGAGTATTATCTTTGTTGTTATTGGACTTGTATTGCAACCTGGTCTTAAGTATGCTGAGAAGAGGAGATGGTTGGTGTTTTCAGTGAGTGCTGCCCTCCCTGACCTTGCAACTTCCCCTGATGATACCGAGCCCATGGTAGCTTAACATGATATTCGGATATTCGGGAAAAATGAGAATGTTAGGATGTATCATAGAATTGGTGCCTTTGATTGATTAAGAAAATGCTAATGATTGAGCTAGCTTAGAGGGCTCACCTGCAGATATGTGCTTTATCAGATGGCTTTCGGAGGCGCGCAACAACTGAAGTGACTAAAACAGAATGATGGTATGCTCACTGCAATCTGGTTACAATGTGATCCTTAGATATGAATGTATATGTAGTTTCTCATATTGAATATGAATTTGCCAATTGCCAATCTCTTTGATACTTTGTACTTAAAGAGACTGTCACAAAACCCATGCTTAGCTTAAGGCTGTGTTTGTTGGGAATGGGAAAACTGTGAATTTTGGACCCAAAACACTAGTGTTTGTCAACTAATTGCCCCTTGTTTCCCCAAAACACACAAAAAAAACACTTGTGTTTTTCCTTTCCCAGCAAGTATATTGTGGAGAACTGAAGTTGTTCTTAGGGTCAGTTGCTCTGCTTCTACTTAAATCTAACGTCTATATTGATCTCCTCTGTTTTAAACTTAGCGGATCTCTGTTGTTTTGGACAAGTTGGTTCGAAAACAAGAGTAGATCCTCGCGTTTTGATTTCTCAAAGTTTGAACTCAATTGTTACAATGTACCAGACTTTGTCTTTGTTTGGTATGATTTAAATACTTGGAATCAAACGAAAAACAAAGGTTGAACCTTCGACTCGAAACTGTACAAAACAAGTATATGTATATCCCTCACAATAGAATTGGCCTTGAAAACTCAAGCTCTCATCCATGGAGGCCGTATAAGATCTTTAATCAAACAATCAATACAAATCAAAGAATACGTTTTGAATCTCCCCTTCACACTTTCTTGGATTCACACAAGAACGAGATAGAATCAATCTTCTCCTTCATGGTTTGACATATCTCTTTCGCAGAAGGCCTAAAACTCGGCAAATGATGAAGACACATAGCCGAAACACAAGCCATAGCCTTCACTTCCTCCATATCAACCTCACCTTTAATCCTCTCATCAACCATCCCCATCACCTTCTCTACATCAAAACTCCCATTACTCCTCACAATCGATGTAAGCAACTGCTGCCTTTCGGACGGGAAGGCATCCAAACCGGTGATCATCTCCAACAATATAACTCCAAAGCTATAAACATCGCTCTTCTTAGAAGCTATCCCTGTCATTAAGTAGTGAGGATCAATGTATCCCGGAGATCCCATCATTGCTAATCGCGATGATGAGGAGGATGAGGAGTTTGGCTTTATGGTTGATGAGAAACCCATCTTTGAAAACCCGAAGTCACAAAGCTTGCAATAGGACTGAGGTTTGTCGAGGACTAGGAGAATGTTGGAGGCTTTGATGTCTCCATGGATTATGTGAGGAGATTGCTTCTCATGGAGGTTATCTAGAGCTTCTGCTAGCTGGTAGGCGATCGCCATCCGGGTTTTCCATGGAAGTACTTGTGAAGTGTTTTTGTTGTGAAGCTTCTCTTGTAGAGTTCCATGGGGAATGTATTCAAATACCAACACTCCTTCATCTGCAAATAGTAAAAATCACCAAAATATTGATTAATTACTTCATTTGTAAATTTTTTATTAGAAAAAAATCATTCTATAAAACCTATTTCATAACAACTTATATTATATTCGATCACTTTTCGGTCATATATAACACCATCGTGACAAAAATACCCTCATTATAATTTATTATTTCATTTAATGTTTTTAAAATGAATTTCTTTTTAATATAAGAAAAAAATATTTTAAAATTCATTAAATCGAATATTAAGTACAATAAATTTTTTAATTTGATAGATTCAATTCCATACAATAATTTTATTTTTTTTTGGAAAAAGAGGCTAAGACAAATTAAATATGACTTGTTGGTAATTTTTAATTCGATGGAAAGTGAATATAAAACTAATTATTAACAATTTGATCTGCATGAAACATGCCAAGTTTAAACTTCTGGTAAAGTGTCAACTTCAAATCATTACAATTAACAAACAAGAAACTTCTCAAGGAAAAAAAAAAACCAATTTGATTAAATTTCCTTTGAAAATTTGAATTCATGAATAAAGATCAAGAACATAATTTTACCTCTTTCATCACAGTAGCCAAGAAGCTTGACAATATTAGGATGCGAAAGCTGAGAATTAACCTCCATCTCACTCCTACACACTTGATTAAGCCGCTCACTAAAGTTATAAACCTTGACAGCTCCCATGGCTGAACCCGGTAGCTTAGCCAAGTACACCGTGCTATACCCTCCGATTCCGATAACTTCCGAGAAACTCGTTGTCATCACTTCGATCTCCTTCCAACTAAACCTCTTCATAGACTCTGAAGAACATGACTGATCATCATCAATGTTAGAGTGGACTGACATCGAACTTGCATCTGAAATTTTCTTCTGTTGTTGCAGAGTTCTCGATCCGAAGCAGCCGAAGAAGAACCCGGCCATGGAAGTAGTTTTCTTGCCCATTAAGGTAGAGATGAGTTAATTAGCTAGGTTTTTGTGTGTTTGTTTTGTAGGAAATATGCAAGTGTGAGTATATATTGGAGGTCTATGGTGGGTGAGTAACAAAGTAGATTGTGAAGGAGATTTTTGTAGTGTGGGTGGGTGTGGAGATAGAGGAAAGGGAAAGAGAGAAGAAGGAGAGTTTCTTTGTTAAATAGTGTATTAAAGATAAATGATTATAGAAAGAGCTACCAACCCTACAAATTTTGAAGAAAGTTGACCACTTCACTACATTGCTTAAATGCAGAATCCGTGTGGGTTCATTTGCTCAATTTTTTATTCTATCTCATTCGTTGATGTTGTATGGTCGAGAGCATCTTATACAACCCTAGTCCCGTTTGGGTGTAACTTAGGAAAAAAAAAAAAAGAAATAAGATTTGAATTTAGTCTATACTTTTGTTCATGAAAAGTTTTGAAATTATTTTCTGTTATTTAAAGTAATTGTCGTGTAATTTGATATAGAAAAATAAAACAGAAAAAATACATTTAACATGAAAAATTGATATAGCAACCCTATTAAATTCTTATGAATGTATAATTTATTTGTGGACTAAGTTCGTTTTTATTCCGTTTCTGCAGTTGAAACCAAACGTGGTTTAAACCTTTTTTATTTTTATTTTTATTTCCCGAACTTGCGAATCTTACATTTTTTTTCTAAACACCCCATTCTTATATAAAAAAAACTCTTTCAATCAATAATTAAATAAGTTCTGACTTCGTCTTCGTCCGTACTGGTTTATCACTACATCTTCATTTTCGATAAGTTATTGGTTTTCGGACGTACTCTCGACTTGCCCAACTTTGTATATTAATGGAAAGAGATTTAAAAAAGAAAGAGATTTACTAAAATTGGTTTTTCCTAAGCATCAAAAAAAAAACTCTTTCAATCAACAATTAAATATGTTTTAACTTCATCCATCGGTACTGGTTTTTTCACTACATCTTCAATTCCGATAAATTATTAATTTTCGAACGTACCTTCGACTCGTCCAACTTTGTATATTAATAGAAAGAGATTTAAAAAAGAAAGTGAGATTTATTTTTAGTATTTGAATGAATGTATACCAACTTTCAGACGTACATCCGGCCATGATCCTTCTTGCCGGCCTCTCTTTTGGTTTGTTTTAGTGGGAGGAGGGTTACGTACGTAGTAGATGAGAAGCAACATCGATATCACTTCATTATTTCTTCCTTCTTTTGTCTTCATTTCAATCATTATTATAATATTATTCTTTGCTTTTTTTGTTTTCTATCTTAAATTCAATGCTTATGTTATGGAGAGCCAATTAGGGTTGTTAATGCATCAATTCTTTAGATTTCTCAATCTTATATCGTATTTAAATAATAATAATATGTAAAGGCCATATCTTTAATTCATAAATGTGACTATTAATATTCTTTATTTCAGTATGTTACTTTATCATTCTTTAATTTCTTGCATTCTAAATTTAACTACTAGCATTCTAAATTTAACTACTAGCTCATAAAAAGAAAGTCAAGTTCATTGGATTAAGATCGTGTTCATATAAGTATAAACGCATTAAGGTTTAAACCCAACACATAAATATAGAAAAATTTCATAATAAAAATAAATTAACAATACAAATATTCAACCGATCTTATATATATATATATTATGCTCACAATGCAATCTACCGACTATAGATGAGAGAATTTATTATCTCAAAACCGTCACTTTTTAACATAAATTATATCCTTACTTTTAACAAAGTTATTAAATTGTCGCTAATTTATATTAACTATAATTCCTGTATTTATTGAAAAAACTTGTACAATATATCGATATCAATACCAATCGAGATAAGCTCCCCTAGACTTGTCACTTATATAGTTAAAACCTACAAATTGTTCTTCTTGCCTTCATACAACTACAAGTTAATTAGCCATTGATGTCACATATATGAACATCAATAACAATAAGGATGCTGACCCTTTAACATTTCTTTTCTTATGATCAAATTAAATAAAAAAAAAGGCAAGGTTCATATGTAAACTCGCCCTTCAAACCATCTTTAATAGAAGAAACATAACCTTAAGTTTTATTAAATTATAAGATCAACATCATACATCTAACTACCCCCTTATTCTCTCATGTGAATATTGTTTAGGCCATTAACTTATTTTAAAATATTAAATCTGACCTTTCAATCAATTATTTTTTAATTTCTACGCGTTTGTGTATATACAAATATCAAATATGTCATGTAACACGCCCTCCTCTTTACCAACGAACAATCCGTAATATATAATATTACGTGGTTTTTAAACGTACCGGTAAAAATTACTATTTGACAGCGTAACTACGCACTTCGCGTGTTGGGGTGCGTAGTAGTATTTAATAATACAAACAAAAAATTTTTTTCTACGACTACGCACGCCAAGTGCGTAGTTCAATTTTTTCTTTATTTTTTTCTCGGACTTCAACTACGCACCCTATATGCGTAGTTGAAAACCGGTCAACTACGCACGCGAAGTGCGTAGTTACGGTGACAAATAATGATTTTCGCCGATACATCTAATAATCCCCAAATATTATAGAAATCTAGATATATAACGAACAAGTATACTTAGTATAAAGTGGAGTTATTTTCAAAATTCACGGGTTGGTAAGTACAAATGTTATTATAGCGATATAACATACTTTAAATAATAAACTACGTCGTTCTAAAGTATTGAATAATGACTGATTATTAAAACTATTAATATAGAGATAGACCATACTTTTATTTTTTTAAATACCTTTTTAGCTAGGTATATATATTTTTAGTTTTTAATATGTTGATTTCAAATAAAATAATAAAATATGTAGTTCTAAAATATTAGATCATGATTTATTATAAATGATAAGATTGGTGTTATAATACCTTTTTCTGTATGATCAAGATTTGAACTAAACTCCTACCAAAATCTACTAAATATCTATTTCCTATTTGTCTCAGTTTTAAAATTAATTTTGTATTAAAATCGATAATAAAAATGGGTAATTAATATAGGTGTTTGTTTATGGATAAATAATATTGTATATTTGTTTCGAGTATCCGACTAAGGAACTCTTTTAAAACCCTAATTAAAAGGGTTAATATATAATCTATAATTAACATTGAGTATTTGTTTTTGTAGTTAGTATTGACTATTGAACTCTTTTAAAACCCTAATTAAAAGGGTTAATATATAATCAATAATTAACATTGAGTATTTGTTTTTGGTAATTAGTATTGAGTATTTTTTTAAAAAGAATTATGGGTTCGATAAGCTGAGCTAGTAATAGAGAGATGTATATATCAAACAGGGTTTGAAAATCACCGACTATAATTTAAACTAGTGTATTACCCGTGCCTTGCACGGAATTTTGATACAAATATTATTTATTATTATATTAATTTAATTGATTATATATAAACTATTTTTTTCCCGTTAGATAGAGTAGATAATAAGCAATAAATATTTGTACACTTTACCTATAATATTATATAATACATTAATAAAATATGTTACCGTATAATAATTTATATTTTGATTTTTCTTCCCATATATTAATACAATTAGTACATTGGTAGCATATGGTGTTAAATTAATTGTTATAAAGTGGATTTAATTAATTCTTTTCTTTTTTTTGTAGCTGCTAAAATTTGTTATGGATGTGATTCTAATCTGGAAGGTATGGATTTAATTGAGATTTGATTTTAATATTTTGTTAAATAATTTTGTAATGAATAAACTTAATTAATATTTTGGTGGGCTGTGTTAAATGCTAAAATGACACGTGACAGTGAGTATTTTTCTTCGTGACATGTGGCAAGGAGTGCTACTCCCATAATATATATAAGATTAATATTTTGGTGGACTGTGGTTAAATGCTAAACTGGCGATAGGATCTGAATGCTCAGTCATTTTCTCATTTTTTTCTATTCAATTAAAAGTAGAAAAAAAAATGAGAATTGGAATGAAATTCATTCTCCTTGTCTCTCTTTTCCCAGAAAAAAAATGGAGAAGATGAATTGATGTATTTATTGGATCCGTCGGGACTGACTGGGCTCGAACCCGCAGCTTCTGCCTTGACAGGGCGGTGCTCTGACCGATTGAACTACAATCCAGGAAAATGAGGTCTATAGAATTATTCTGATTATTCTCTTTATTCGAACCATTGAGTTTCACCGTGTTGTAACAGAGACGCGAATGATATACTAGATATCATATTAGTCTAAATATTCATCGAAACAAAATACTAGTAACGAGATTGATAACTTGTCCGAAAACAAGAGAACGAAACCAAATTTTTTTTATCCATATGTAGGAATGACACGTGACAGTGAGTATTTTTCTGCGTGATATGTGGCAAGGAGTGCTACTCCCATAAATATATTATGATTAAAGAGATTTACAATATATATTTACCAAAAATATAAATGTCTATTTTGTATCCCTATAAGCGAAATATATTTACTCTTCCATTTTAGTCATCGTAAAACTATTCTTCAGCCCATTATTACAATTAAAATTATTTTTATAACTTTTTCAAAATAAAAATTATACTAAACTATAATAGAAAAATTTTATTTCCTTACTATATTACATGAAAATTAATATTGAATCGTGATATTTAAAATCTAATACTTGGAATTTATAATAATATACAATATTGACAAGTTGAATAAATTTATGCAGGCCGACCCGTTACAATAGTAGCCTAGAATGGACCGACGAACAAATATGATCAAGAATAGACTTTTGTTGCCATGCTTTTTTTTCTTTATCATATTTTGTTTTCTTTAATTAAAGTGGGGGCTTGCTTGTTACTTTTATAAATTATATTCATATGATGATTGCATATGTCCTACTTTTCATTCAAGTCACCATTTCATAAAAATAATGCACAAGGTTCTCATGGAAATGACCCTTCTTGACTAAGACAATTAATCAAACTTTTTGGATGTGTAAACCAATAATTACATAAAGCTTTGGATGATATATATATGTAGACATCATTTACATGGTTAATCTTAAAATAAATTTTTATTACTTTTTTTTATCATTCTCTTTTTTACATCGTCTTTTAAAACACATTTTACTTCTTCTGGGAGGACTCTTACACACCTATTTTTGATTTTATACCCATCTTTACCTCTTGTTTAACCCCAGCTGATGGCAATAAAGGATATGATGAAGCTTACCTTACACATGGTTTCGGCACCGAGCCAAGTTAGCTCGAAAGCCTTACACATCAACCATGACAACCGGTGAGTAACAACACCATCTTCTCCCTTTGAGAAAGCAACAATACCTTCCTTTCCTCCATTCTCTCCTTCTATTCGCAAGCACGCATCAAACATAGGTAACACCAGGAGAGCAAGGCATCCTCATCCACTGTAGATTTGAGCAACAACTGAGCTTGCTCCTTCTTCTCCTCCAAACCAGAGGCTCGAGCCCTCTGATGAGTAGTTTCTTCCTACTCTCTAGTCTCAAGTACAAGGGGCAAAACAAGGTCGACACCAACTTTCTTCCTCTTGCCGGATTTTTGTGTAAGCACCTACCTTCCTCTCGTTTGGATCTGGACGCACATATATCTCACATTCCCTCTTGTTTCTCTAGTTGAACACTAGAACTATCAAGATAGGCACGAATTGGCTACCTTCTTCCTGAAATCACTACATAGGAGATACCTTACCTCTTTAATTCTTCATGTTTCCCTTGAGTAAGAGGAGTGTTTCCATTCATCTCCAATATACCTTCTCTAACAGGCGTGTGTGTACACTTTCACCTCTCCTAACCCACACAGGAAACACGCAGAAACTAGGCCAGACCTTCTGCACCTTTAGTTGTTCTCTTTAAAAACTCCCGAACTATCATATTTGGGGACATATATAGGTATGCTAGACTCCTTTTACGGTTGGATTTTTGATATGCTAGTTGATGTATTATAGTCTATCATGTTTGCATTTGGGAAAGATCCAATGGTTGGATTAGAAGTTATGACTTTGTGAAGTTGAGTAGAAAAGTTGTTTTGTGGAAAAATTTAAAAATATGGCTAAGTATAGAAATTGCTCTCGGAGGCAACTTTGGATTTTTGTCTAAAATTTGTGGATAGTAGTTTGTGAGTTTTTCTTCGTCTAACCTAGATTATGTATGGCCTAGTATATCTAAAGATTTTTCCTTGAATTTTTAGGAGTCTTTTAAGAGTAGATTTGTAAGGCCAAAGTAGGGTAGTTGGCTAGATAGCTTAAAAGGTTTATAAGGGTTCTTAACAAGTTTGAAAGTCCGGAAAACTTTCAAGACTCGTAATGGGTCGATTATCATTCATAAATGTTGTTGGACTATATCTTGAAGTGTAGAGCCTTTTTGGACATTTGTGGTGTTAAGAAAAGTTAGAGGTAAAATCGTCATTTCCTTAAAGTTAGGACTTATCTTGTACTTTCTTTTCGAGTAGTTTTTTTCTAGCCTAGAAGTGTTCTAGAATCTTCTAGAAGATAGATTTGTGATGTTGAGATGTTTCCGGTTTGATCAGGCATTTGAGGTCATATACGTGCGGGACTGAGACTTAGCGATAGTCGAGTTTTTGACCGCTTCAGGTAAGTCTTATGGACTTACTTAACTAACTTTCCTCTCTTTGGCGTGTACAATTATAGTGGTGCGTTCTTGATGATTTATAATTATAACTTGAATAAGACGATGTTACATTATTACTAGACCCAAGTGTATGTATAACGGTCGTGACATCACTTCTCAACTTTAATATGAGAATGAGAGGTTCTCCGCGACTAGCCCATACATGGTATACCACGATATGCATTGAACCACTCTTGATGGTATACGGGGACGAAGGCGAGGGTAAGGAGACCCTCGTGCCACACAATAAGTTGAATCTAGAGTGAATTACATGAATGAAGATAATAGTGAGGTTTAACGTGCAAGCATGATTATGTGTTTAATTTCAGCATTTACGTGTGATTATGCTATTTTAGTAGATCGAATCACGGGTTTCAGTTCTGTAGAGATTGAGATTGTCTTTCAAACTTTGCATGCATATAAAAAGATTAACATTATTTTAGGATATTAGTAGTTACGTGTTACACGGTTGTCACATTCTATGCATTTATGTCATTATCATTTTTAAAAGTTTTCTATTGTTTTATTTACATTTGTGCGTTGTTGTAAGATCTAGTGATATTGTTGTCAAGTTAGGGTCGGGACTCATCGTGAGGTCCTAGCCCATGACATCCCAGGTTTTTGAAATTTGGGGTGTTACACAATATTCGTCAACGATCCACATAGGTCAACGACCCACATAATAGATCAATATGAATATAAATTATACTTGAACTTAGTTAAAAAGCCAAGAAATGTATTATTTGTTTAATCTTCAAACCCTCTATTTATTCAAGTTTTCAAACCGTCGTCATACTTGATAAATGATATGGGATAACAAAATCCATAAAAATACTTAACACAAATAGTTTGTGTTGATAATTCTTTGAAAAAATCAAGGAAAAAATCGTCGCAATGAATAATCGTTTAAAAAAGTTTTAAAAAATAATATATAACTTTACGAAATATTAAACGTAATATCCTGTAATTATACAACTTTGATAAGAAAAAAAAAATTATACTTAAACTTAGCCAAAAGGTCAAGAAATATACGATTTGTTTAATCTTCAAACCCTTTATTTATAGAACTTTTCAAACTATCAGCCTTACTTAATAACCGACATGGGATATCAAAACATTAAGGAAAATCGTTTAAAAAATAATCATCACGTGCATAGTTACGTAAAATGATAATATATATATATATATATATATATATATATATATATAATGAAAAACAAAAAAAATTAAAATTAAACTAAGGATTTGTTTTACTCAGTAACAAAGTCATATGCATATCCATCAACGATTTTTTAAAATATTATATCACATATGAGTAGGTCAATGACCCAAATATGGGTAGATCAACGACCCACATAAATGTAACTCAATGTCTCATATAATTTTAGGTCAACGACCTACACATTTGGAGGTCAACGAGCCACATAATTGTGATAAACGACCCACATAACAGTAGGACCCACATAACAGTAGGTCAACGTTTCACGTAACAGTAGGTCGATGACCTACATAACAATGGGTTAGCAATCCACATAAGAGTTGGTCAACGACCCACATAACAGTAGGACTCGCATAACAGTAGGCCAACTCTCACATAACGGTCGGCAACACAGTTGATTTTTCTGAAATATGCATGATCTGGATTTCGCCAAAAAAACATAGTCTGAAGTTGGATACAATCATCTCGACATCCATGGACAACTCCACAAACATTGTAGTGTCGTGATAACACACAAATTATCACATTAGATTTCAATCTTTTTGATTTGTAGTCTAATTGCCTCTTGTAAACCAGCCTTAAGAGCGAAAGCTTCAACTTTTATAACCGAGTTGAAGTTATTTTTCTTTGCATTAAAGCTAACAACCTCCCCATTGTGCTTTCGAATCACAAAACCCATGGATGTACACACAATTGCACGCACATATTGTGTGTACGTCTATTCATACTTTTTTTTAAATATTTTTTTTATAAAGGAAAGCGGTCTGATGTACTAGACGACACACCGTCTAATGGATCTAAAGGCTGAATAAATCGGCAAATGGACTAACCGTCATGAGAGAACCATAACCAGAAAAAAAAAAGAAAAGAAAAGAAAAGAAAACTTCGATCACAACGTAGAGCTGATGGAGGAGGAGAGCCAAAGGAAGCGTCAGGTAAGCAAAGCGAGGAAGATCAATGAGAATATGAATGTGGAAGCAGTGTAGAGTACAACTCCTAGGGACCGCCGGTGGAAACCTCATATTTAGATTCTTCTTTGAGCCTTCAGATTTCGATCCCTTGTTGTTGAGATGTAGTGAAGAAAAGTTATCCCACATCGACAATACGAAAAACATGTGAACCTAGCATATAGGCACTAGGGTCATTCCTTCTATTGCCAATTGGTTTTAAGATTAAACCCTGAATGTTTGTGTGCGTAGGTTCACTTTGGCCTGCATAATTCTCCACGTCTTAGACCCGGCGGATATAAAAGATAAATTAACATGGTATTAGAGCAGGTCCGATCCGAGTCTATTATCTTGTGTTGGGTTGTGATTAGCGAAAAATATGCTATCCCTAAAAGCATCCTTAAGACTTTGTGTCAAGTGTAAACTAGTCTAATATAGTTGCACTTGAGAGAGAGTGTATACAAAAGTCCGTCCTTAAGACTTTGTGTCAAGTGTAAATTAGTCTAAGATAGTTGCACTTGCGGAAAAGTGTATACAAAAGCATGTGAACCTAACATATAAGCATCAGGGTTATTCCTCTTATCGCCAATTGGTTTTAGAATGAAATTTCGAATACTTGTATGTGTGGTTTACTTGTGACGTGTGTCATCCACGTCGTTTGATCCATAATGAATACAAGAAAAAAATCAAAACCTGTGATCGACTCCTTCTCACGAACCAATTCAACGCTTCTTCCGAAAATAAGTTCACAACATCAAAGCGTACCTCGACCATTAGCAAAAAGGATCTCTTTCAAATTGATGCGTCTATTCGTACATTAATCTATACACCGGAATGAAAGCTACACCCCAACAGCTGCACTTACACGGAGACGTACTTAATTGTTATTATTATAGATTCATTAATTTTAAGAATATAAGAAATTCAAATCGGGCTAATCAAGAAAACAAGAAGAATATTTTAATTATTTGTATTTTGTGATTTTTACATTTGTCGTCGGGAACTCACTTGTATTGGTTACTGGCTTACTAGTTAGAGAAGTGTCGGTCAATTCCAAAGCGTTGGTCGGCTTTTTAAAAGAGAATAAATAACTTTTCTACACGGAAAATAAATTATTATAATTAAAAAAAGAATTTTTTTTTTAAAAAAAGCTATAGTTTGTAAATGAATGTAGGGTCGTTTCTTGCTGCAATTGAATTTTAGATTTTTGTCGTCATACCAATTTAATTGTCGGTTGTGAATTTGGGTACTTTTCGAAATAAGTAGTAAAAATACATATAAAGCAGAACACACCGGATTTTTAGTATATTAAAATCACTGGATAAAAAAAAAATGTTTATATCATTTAAATAAAGTATTGTTTAGTTTATATATTATTACACATTTATAATATGTGTTATGTATTCTAATTTTTTGTTATTTAATATTAATTCCTTTTGGATAATAGTAATGTCTATACCTGAAATATTCACCTATCCCACTTCATTATTCAGAATGAAGACACCTATGAAAAAATTGATATTGAGAAGGTCTCTTCAAATGGGCAACATTTGTATCCGGTCCGGATATAAAGCGGTTTAGACTGATCGAACCGAACTTATAACGTAAGAAAAGGAAGTAGTGTTATGGAGGTAACGTGTGAACTAGGAAATTTGAAATCAACATGCGTTAGTAATAAAATAATTTTGACAACAGAAAAGAGAAAATATCGGACTTAACCTAGATTAGTCGAGTCAAGTACTCTTATTGCGGCAGTTGCAAGAGCAAGAGGGCACGAGTATGACTTCAAAACGAATGCATAAATGTATTACTTAAGTCCTTGTATGATTGATCAATATTGAAGTACATGTTCGATATCAATCAGTTTCAAAGTGGAGTTTACAATAGATAGTAACCTCTATTTATATTACTTGAAAGAGGTGAAAATCACCAAAACTAAGTATTATAGATTTCTAAAAGTATAAAATATAGAATATAACATTTTTAAATTATTAAAGTAAAATAAGATGACATAAAACACAAAAAATAATCAAAATTTCGGCCTTAAGAATTACATTTGGGCATGAACTTTCCCCGTTAAATAAAACTAGTGTATTACCCGTGCAATGCACGGGGTGTGATTTAATATTTTATTCTAAATATTTAAATAAAAATGATTTTTTAGATCATAATATTACTTATTCACTATAAATTTAATTATATTTTATTATACATATAATACGGTAACAAATTTAAGTTATATTTATATAATATAAACAAAATTTTGCCAAAAAATATAATTATAATTTAAATAGTGACGGAAAAGATTATCAGATTTTATTTACGGATTAAAAAACTATTAAAATTTGAATATCAAAATTATTGATCTTTAAAATATCATATTGTACTTACGGATTAACAAATTATTAAAATTTGAATTTGTAAATATCAAAATTATTAATTTTTTAAAATAATTTTTAAAAATAATTTTTAAAAATAATTTTTTAAAATAATTTTTTAAAATATTTTTGGGAGCTGCGTGAATTGTGGCATTGACACGTGGCAAAGAAGGTCTCTCATTTAGTACATACTAGTTTTAATACCCGTGCCCTGCACGGGTTAGACGATAATTATATTGCGTGTCATAAAAAATGTTTAATAATTCATTATGTTGAGAATTGTCTTAATTGTTACGTGATACTTGTTGTAAGGTTGTAATTTTCACATTATGAATGTAAAATGAAGCAAGAATCCAAATTCTGCAATAACAATCGTGAAAGAGGATTTCAGGACAATATCCTTTGAGATACTCGAATGTCAACGTTAGTATCAATACCAGAAAGAATTATGGTTTATTAAATTAAATGTTAGGGTACGTGATGTGGATTAACGAATAGATGACACTGTAAAATTGATGAGGTGACCGTACGAAACTGCGTCAAGTATCAGTTCACGGGTTGTTTTAGTATATAAGATAGATAAGAAGTCATATGTAAAACATATACTAAAAAAATAAGGATAAAACAAATCATAATATTAAATAATAATATATTAAAATTTAAATGAAAGAGATTTACTTAATTTAAGTAATATGTCTAAGTTAAAAATAATATTATTAAATAGTTAAATTTAAATAGTGAATTACCTAATAGTTAATAAGATTAATAACATAAATCAAGTTATTAAAATAAAAATATTACTATTTTTTTTTAGAAAAAAAGGAAACTCAAAATAATAACAACTATCAATTAAACTCAATAATACCAACATAAAAAATTATTAAAAGTGATACACATTACCAACGTATTTATAAAAAAATAATATAACTTAATTTTCCAGAATAAAATTCTAATTCTAGTTTTGATTTGACAACTAATTTTTTACATTTCATTAAAAAAATTTAGGGTTATGATATAATGCGAATTTATTTTTTTTAAAAATAAATTAATATGTTAAAAGTCATAATTTGAGTAAAATATATTTAATTCTTATAAGTAAATCGCAACTTTCTACATTTTTTTTAAAGGAGTTTTTTTTCCTGATTTTTTAAATACTTTTATGTAAATGACAAAAAAAATTTATTAAAATTATTTGTTTTATATTAAAAAATTCAATATTGTTTAAAAAATATTTTTTGGGAAAAAAAGTTTTCGATTTTTTTTCATATATTTTATTATAAAATTTATGAGTTTTTATACAAAATTATTTAAAAATATCTGAATTTTTTTCAAAAAATATTAAAATCGATTTTTTATATGTAAAAAATTTTATTCTAATTTTTTTTATTCATATATTTATTTTTTAAAATGAAAAAAATATGTTTTTAATCCCTTAAAAAACGAATTTTAGGAGAAAAAAAATAAAGTTTTTAAGTTTCAGAAAAAAATAAAGTTTAAAATATAAATAATAAAATATTAAGATTTTTAAAAGTTTTAAATAAAAATAAAATTTATAAGGTTTAGAAAGTATAATGTTCAATTGAAAATTAAAATTATAAGTTGACAAAATAATAAGATCTTTAAAATTAGATTGTAAATCTTAACTATTTCGATTTTAAATTATAATTAATTAAATGTCAATTAATAATATGCAGAATTGAAAAAAAATTAGTTAGTAAAATATTTAAAATAATTTCGTAAATTAAATATTTAAATAATTTGTTTAATATGTTGGGACCTAGATTAACAAAAAATTAACACGTGTAAACACCAAACTGTGCCAGTGTAAATTTAACGACGTGGATTCATCAGGCTGCGCCACGTGTAAGTTCACGGGCTGCGCCACGTGTAAGTTCACGGCTGCTTTAGTATAGATAGATGAAATATTATATAATTTTATATTACTTGGAAGAGGTGAAAATTACCAAACTAAATATTATAGAATTTTAAAAATAGAAAATGTATAAAATATAGAATATAACGTTTTTCAAATATTAAAGTAAAATATGATAATATAAAACACAAAAATAACCAAAATTTCGGCCATAAGAATTACATTTGGGCATGAACTTTCCATCACTTAAAGAAAATACTCAAATAGGCGTGAATTTGGAGGCTTCTTATATGAGTCCGGATCCCTTCTATTTTGTGAATATTCTCTATAAATGGAACATTAAATTAGATTAGATCAAAGACATGTTACTAATTATAGACTTGGAACGTTTAACTTCGTTTAACTACTTTTTGAGGAAGGTTCCTAAAACGACCATTTTCTTAGCTCAAGCTCTAACAATAAAACAATGCTCATCCGAGCTTGTTGTAACACCCCAAATTCTAGGAACTCGGGATGATACGGGTTAAGACCTCACAATGGGTCCCGACCCTAGTTTGACAACAACTTTACCGGATCTTACAACAAGACACAAATAAAGGGAAACCGAAATACGTTTTTATGCATTAAAGAGTCATGACAAAAGAAGGAAAATAAAAAGAACAGTCGGTAACTATGAAATCTAAAACGGAAATGGCATGAAAGTCTGTCCAAAAGAGAATCCTGACGAAACTAACAAATACGGAAAACCCGGCTGACTACTATCTCCAAATCACTCCACAACGTTCCTATCCTGCAAATCATCTACAACATGACGGTGAAAACCGTTAGCTAGCAATTCTAATATTAGTGGCACTAATCTAGCACAAACACACATCAAAGCGGAAATAAACACACAAGCATAATTTAACACACATTCAAATTATTATCTTTTCTTTAAGTGATTAACTTTTATTAATTCAACTTCATTTGTGGCACGAGGATCCCATCGACCCTCGCCTCTGTCCCCGTTCACCAACCAGACTGGAGCCATGCATACCCCGTGTACCTTATGGACTGGTCGCAGAGAATCCTCCCATCACCTATAAGCGATGAGCATTGATGTCACGACCCGTTTTCATACACTTGAGTCAATAACGTAAAAAGGTCATTCTACTCAAGTTAAATCACACATCTAAAATAGTGCACACCAACATATCGAAAAACTAGCTAAGTAAGTCCAAAGAACTTACCTCAACTGGTCCGATATCCAAACTCGCTATAATTCCGATCCGCACGTAAACAACTCAACAACCTGATCAAGACGGAAGACGTCTTAATAATACAATTCTATCATATGTAAATTTTCTAGAAGATTCTTAGACTATCTAGAAGGTTCTTATACAAGAGAGTAAGAAACTAACACTTTTATAAAAATTACCAAAATGCCCCTAACTTTCCTAAAATTCCGAAACGTGCCCAAAACGATCGAAGACCCTCATTATTGTCCAGCAACATCTCACAACCCTAGAAATTCCATACTGAGTTTTATAATTTATTCCATCTTATATTCTAAGTTCAAAACCTTAGTAAAGCTTTTCCGAAAATACCTCGAGTGCTCTACTTTGACCTATCAAAAGTACTTCTTACCAAATCCCAAAAAATTCCAAGAAATATTCTAAACATACTATATGCCATGCCTACTTCTAACTGAGATGATCAAAATCCAAAAACTCCTATCCATAAAATTTACACAAAGTCCCAAAGTTGTCTTCAAGAACACTAAACTTATACTTAGCCAAAAATCCAATATATCCTAAAAACTGTTTTTCACACCGACTTTGAAAGCTCCGTTGGATCTTTCTCAATTTTTTTTGATACACTAAACTGCCTACTTCCATCTATAACATATCAAGAATTTAATGGTAACCGATTATTTTAAAGTATTGAAACAAGCTCCTAAAGTTGGCATCCTTCACATATTTTTCAAGAACATTTATTGGCAAATCAGATTCTGGTTTGATCCCTCTTGCACACTTTTATTCCTGGATTTCTTAGAGTCCTAACGTCATGAGTTCGAAACCTCCATCCCCTATTCTGTTATTTCATGTGTTCAACAAGGTCTAGTCAGGAAGACGGAATAGAGAGTAGGGAAGCACGAGGGTTACCTCCCACTACACTGTTGTCGACCCGGAAGCAAGGAGATGGCTCACCTCTGGTTCGTTGACAAGGCTTGGTTCGACGTGGCTCGACCCCCTGTAGTTCAGAGGTGAAGGTGGTTCGACTGAGTTCAAGAAGAAGAGGAAGAACGTGTATAAGGCTGCATCCTGAGGCTTGCAAGCGTGACAACAAGAGGAAGCGGCTTACCTGACTCGGTCGAAGTGAAGAGAGGGCGTGGCACGAAGCTGGTGCTGGCTATGGAGGGAAGAAAGTCCCTGCTGTAGCCCGAATGGTGGCTCGACAGCCTCTACAGACTCAACTAGGGATGGGACGCTCTTGCCCGTCCGTCTTGGCTCGTGCAGCCTTCACCCTCGTCACGCCTCTACTGCAGATCCCGAGCACACACCCGAATCAGACTAGTCCAGAGTAAGAAGACATATGAGAAGGGAAGGAAGAAGGAGAGGGAGAGACTACCGATGTTTCTCGGCGATGAAGCTCGACCTGGCTTCGGTTATGGAGATCGTGAGAAGATGAGGTGCAGCGAAAGTTGGTTGTAACAAACTGCCAAGATAGTCGGCAAAATCGTGGAGCCAGTCGTTGTTCGTCTTGCTCGTAGCCAGGAGAGGAACGAGGTCAGGAACTGGGCCGCTGCACACCTGGAGAAGAAGAGACGAAGTTGGGCCGCTGGGTCTTCTCGCGCGCCAGAATGAAACGAGAGGACGCTGGGCTGCTAGTGAGAGTTAGGCCCGCCTAGAGAAGCAAGAGTGAAGGTAGTCCAAGACCTGGGCCGGGCTGGAGAAGAAAGAAGGTAAATGGGTCAGCTAAGTTGTTCACACAAGGATAGAATAAAGTGGCCCGGAAACAAAAGCTACTTATCGATAAGAATCCGGTAACTAGGACGGGTTTTCAGAATAAAAATTCCGGGCATCACAGATATATAGATCATCAATGTCCGTTATGTGTTCGTTCCATTGTGTTCCAGTGTTGTACAAAGTCTTTCATGGATGTCAGATCAAGTTTGTTTGTTTGAGAGGGTTGTGGATGTATATTTGAAGCCTTAAATTTTTTGAAAAATCAAAATATGAAAATTTCACTGTAGGTTCCCAAGAGTTTCCTATTGCACTTTCTCCTTCCGACAAGTCCTAACCGAAGTTATTGCATTTTCTCCTTTCGACAAGTCCTAACCGAAGTTTGTGATATGCCCGTTTTCACTACTCTTTGTTTATATCCATTTGGTATTTCTTTGCTTTATGACAGACCGTCCGTTTTCCTTTTTCCTCAATCTCTAGACATGAAGTGGAAAATTTTACCGTAATAAAACTATATCCCCGCAAGAATATGGGATCAATTATAGTATACGGGTTATCGAATCACATGGATCGTGTCTAATTTAACAAGTCTTAATGATCACTTATTTCGGTTGAAAACAAGTAGCAAAAGAAAGTAAAGAAGAAGATAAAGACAATTCTTGATTTGAGACATTTATTGGGAGGAATGATCAAAGGAAGTAGATAATCCCCACTATAATATATTAATACTATTGATGCATATATAAGGTTGTGTACATTGATAAACGATAAAATAATTAATCATCTAAAGTAGCATTGGACATAGACAAACCAAAACCGTGATTTCCAACTCACGTACCTCTCATAGACTAGTATTCTCTCAAAATACCTATGTAAACCTTCTCCCGAGGTTCATCAGTATAAAAAGGTACAAAGACCGGTAAATCTACGATGATTAGGATTCTCCGAGGCTCTAATAGACTAGAATTCTCTCAACCCAACTTTTTTTAAAAAAATTTCAATAAAATAAAATTGTTTGGTTCTTCACTTTGTTTTATCTAAACCAATTAAAAATACCACTCCGGATTATCGAAGGTAATTAAAAGGTAGAATTAAGTCCTTTGAATTGAAGGGTTATCAAAGATCTCAATTCACAATTATATATGCAATCAACATAATTAAAGCAATTATAGAATTCATCCTTAGATCAATGAAGGAGACTAAAACAATATTGAAACATGAAAGAGTACAACTCACAAAGTTTAAGAGAAAGAAGAAGAATGGATTGAGATTGAATGAGAGAATGAGAGATCGAGAGTGAATGAGATATCAAACCTTAACCCCAACACGTGCATATATAAGGGAGGTAAGGCGTCTAGGGTTTACAAAGATTTACACAAACTTCCTAATTTGCAATGCAAAGGATTGGGTACTCAAAGATTACGGGTGTAACCCGATGTAACGGGGCGGCGTCACGCTGAGCGTAATCTCCACAATTGGGATGGGCTGGCGTTTCCGGACTTCTGGTTGAATGCCTTGATCTTTACGGTCCCTTACGGCCGTAACATGGGCGTAAAGGTCTTGTTCTTCGTTGTTCTTGAATCTCCTTGTGTAGAAAGTTGTGTGTATGAACTTTATGTTCCAACTCCGCAGTCATTTTGATGATCTTGATGCTTTGATTTCAGAAAGGATGTATTTCCGATGTGTTTAGCACCTAAAAAGCCTGAAACATAGAAAAGCCTAGGTGGATACCAAAATATAGAAAGTGGGAGATTTTCAATATAGAAAGGTATATGTTAGATGTAAATGAGGTTGTGAATTGCCTGAAAACTTAAGTAAAAATATGGTACTTTTGACGCTTATCAAGACCCGCCGGACTTTTTCTGACGTATCAAAACGGTTGCTTTCTCTTTTTGAATTTTTTTAACGTTTTCCTTTTTGATGAGATAAATGCGTATAAATAAGACAAATTTTAGTTGTGGGCTTCCGGTCTTTCACCCCTTCCTTTATCGTTAAAATACTTTTTGTCTTTAACTTATCTAATTTTAGTATCTTCATGGACACACAAATAATGATAAACTAGTGTAATACCCGTGCCTTGCACGAGATTTTATATAAAGAGTTCGATATAACAATTACAATTATAAATAAAAAGGTATATTATATAGTATTTTTAATTTTCATAAACATATTTTATTTTTATGTGAAGAAAATTTTTCAAACAATAATATAAATTTGATTTTAATTTTTTTTTGCTTTTGTAAATAATTGAAAAAAAAAGTATACTTCCATATATATATATATATATATATATATATATATAATATATATATATATATATATACATACATACACATGGTTAATATATAGTTAATTGTGCAATATTATTCCGGCATTCAATTCGATTATAATAATTTCCGAATATAAATCTTGATTTTAATTACGTAATTAAACAATGCTCTATTGATATTTTAGAATAAATTTATTCCAAATTTAAAATATATTGGCTAAATTTGAGGATTGATAACCGAATTATAAATATTTTAGGATTAGAAATTAAAACCCAAAATAATAAAAATGATTAGTTAACTAAATTTATCAAATTTAATTATTTATAAAAAAAATCTGGATTTAAGTAGATGGTACGGATTTTTTTGTTAATAATTTTAATTGTAAATTCCTTTTATAAAATCACTTAATTAAAAAAAAAGAGGCTGAGATTAAATATTGATGCGACACGTGACAGTTAGTAATTTTCTGGTACGACACGTGACAAGAAGTGGTACTCCTATAATATATATAAGATTTTTTCAATTCGAGTAAGTATACAACTAGACAACTATAATTATTATGAATAATTATTTTAATTTCCTTATCTTGTACGAGTGGATGTTATACAATAAAATTATTTAATATATGATCCATCTATAGATACGTGGATTTTCTTTACAGCAATAACTTTGATCTTATCTAGAACTGAAAAATATGTATTCAAATTTTGAATTAAAACACAATTTTTTAATTTAATTTTGATCAAACTAGTACTTACAATGAAATTTTATTTACATACAATTGAGTTAATTCCGATTTATCAACTAAATTGTTTGAGTTAATTCGATTTATCTTTTAACTAAATGAGAGTGAAACTAATAATTATACAAATTTGTAATTATAATGGAAGTAAAATATAATTTGATTAAAAATTGTAATTACACTAGAATCTCTCTTCATTTTTTCTGAAGTAAAAACTATATTTTCATCGAGCGATATCCGTAAAAAACGAGGTTCATTACATTTTGTGGTAGCCTCTCCACAAACTCCTCAAACCCATTAGACGGTGAACTTTAGCAAATACATCTACAAACTTATTAGCCGAACGTACGTGGTTTATAGAATAACGAAAAGGAAGTACATATGGTTGCTAAGGCCTTCATGTTGTTAACGAAGAAACCCCCATGATATCCGTACACTTCGAGTTGAATAAATCCACCGCTATAGTCACGTTCGAGTTGAATAAAGTCTCCACCGCTATGAGTCGATTTCAACCGCAATCTTTGCCAACAGCCAAACAGTTCAGTACATTCTTAGATAACTCTTATCTTGAGTTCTTTAATGTCGTGGATCTAGGATTTGTATTTGAAGCAAATATACAGATGAACTGTATTCATGTTGGGTTAATTTATAACTTTTGTGGTTTGATTATGATAGTGGGTTAAGCCCAAAAGTTAGCCAACATTGTGGAGGCCCATAATGGAATAATGCCATTTCCCAAGACTTGATCTTTGAATATCTTCTATTTTCACGTCTCTTCTTCCAACACATCATCATGAAGATTATTAAATTATTTTTTTTAAAAATAGAATCCACATCACACATTTAAGCCATTTATTTAACGACATGTAACATTCCGACTGCCACGCCATCGCCGGATTTAGGGTTTTTTTGTCGAAAAAGTATGACGTATTGTTTTTGGTAAATACATTAATAGTTTGTATCGCTTATAGTAATTTTCAAAGTTAGAATTATTTTTCAGTTCAATGTTAATAGTTGATATTATTTTGCGTTATTTTTCCCATAATAAAAAGCACAAGTAACGCAAGCTCCTGTAACAAAATCAAAGGGATGAAACACAGGAGTAGTTAACAGAAGAGGAGCAAAAACAAAGTAGAGAAAACTCCATCGTACCAAAACAATATCCCACTCATGCCAAAATGAAGAGTTAGAACTACTACCTTCATCTTTTGTTGTAGTCGGTTTTTAAGATGGGAATCGTCTGAAAATGTACTAAATTGGTACGTGCCCAAGTAGATTTTTTTGAAACATTAAAGTACTCAAGAAAATTCAGTTTTAATAGTTCTTTCGAAATTTGGCCATCTAGTATGTTGGAAGACAAGTCTAAAGACTCCAACTAACTCAGATTTCCTAAGGACGGTGGGATGTTAAGTGTTAACTGTGAAGTTTTTATGAAATAGGCTTTACCATGCATGTTGATAAGATCTCCAATTTAATCCGGTATGAGTTATAGGTTTAGGGTAGAAAAAACCATACAAATGGTAGAAATAGAACTACAAAATATATTGACGTTACCATGACCCTTTATATAGGAATTAAAATAGAATAAGAAGAGAATAATAAAGATTGTAACGATAGAATCAAATATAAACTAGTCTAATATAACGAGATAATATCATAGTTAGATATTTTGACATGTATCTTTCAATACGTATCCGCAGTCAAAGCGTAAATAGACAAACGACGGGGAAGACTTATACATATCATTGATAACAAGTTGCCTCCGTGAACTGCGACCAACTGCCGCATCTAGTCTGGTAAATCTTAGTACGGCGAGGATAACATAAGACAATGGGAACTTGGGAGAGTTTATTGCCCCATATGTATTGTAGAGTTTTCTCAACTTTTTTTCACAAGCTTTATGATAGAGTTATTCTTTTAGATCGAAGATTTAAACGAAGTAAAAATCATGCAGAAGCAAAAGAATCGAAAGAAAACAGAGAACAACTGTAAGAGCCTTAGTCTTTTCGGACCGAGATTTGACTTTAGCCGAGTTTGGCTTTGGCCGAGATTTGGCCTAGCCTCCCCGCGGGCTTGGGCTGCCGTCCCTACGGTTTCCGGCGGCTGCAGCCGGCTTTGTTGACCCTTTTGACCCGTGCTTTACTCTTTCCTCCTCTTATTGTTTTCCTTAGCTGATCAAGGGATTCAACGGCTTCTTCATCACTTCATTCCCAGCCTTCCTACGTCCTTCTTGCTTCCTCCTTCATCTCCTTGATCTTGTTTCTTGTTTTCCCTTGGGTTTGGAAGAGAGTTTGTGTTGTGGCCTTGTTGAGGTTGATGATGTGCTTAGTTGCTGAGCTTGTGATGCCAACTGAGATAGTGGTTTGTGATCTTGTCTTGCCTAGACCAGCAGTAGTGGTGAGTTCCTTTCTTCTTCATCCTTCCTTCCTTTTTCTTTCTTGTTCTTCCTCCTTATCTTAGGATTAGATGCATGTATAGATGTATGTTGATGTTAGTGTGTGTTTGTATATGGGCTGTACGTGTTTCTGGAATGGAAGAGACGTGAATTGATCACGTGAAGAGTGAAAGAAGAACCGCGGGATCACATTCTGCACTGTCGCCGCCCCCGCGGTCCAGCGAAGCCGCCCCTGCGGAAGCCTTGCCCACCCCACCTGCGGCCGGAATCGCTGCCCCCCGCGGCACCAGTCCCAGCGCATGCGCTTGCCTGCGGCACTCTCACCGCGCCTGCGGCCGAGCCTTGCCGCGCCCGCGGTTTGCCTGTTCCGCCCCTGCGTCTTTCCGTCACGTAGGTGCCTCTTGTCCCGGGTCTACCTAGAGTAGGGTAGATCCTTTCCTTTCGTAGTATGAGCGGTTAGTAGCATGCTAGGTAGGTGTATGAGAATAGAATGAGGTTGATCACACGTATCGTTTATGCCCGTTATGGCTTTGAGGTTTATGAGTTAGGTTATGATCCTTATATGGATCCCTTGGGTCTAGGTGTAACCCCTGTGATGGATATGAGTTTGATATATGTTGTTATGCCTTGTTTAGCAGTGTTTGATCTCAGAGTTGGAGCCGATTGGTTTGAGACTTATTGGTTGAGGTAAGTCATAAGACTTACTTAGCTACCATCCATATATTGATTGTGCATGTGAGTGACGGTGTGCGTTATTATGTTTGAGTGTTTGAGTTGTGATGATTACCTACCTATGGTTTAATGACTGCCCATTGTAGGGCCGTGACAACTTGTCCTTTCATCCCGCTGGGAGTCTGGAGGTTCTCTACGGGCAAGCCAGTCTAGCTCAGTGGGCCGGCCACCTACACCACTCCCATGGGTGCACGGGAGGTGGGGACCGGATCCCCACTCTAGCTGACACCATCCCGAGAGGCGAGGGTTTATATTCTCGTGTCACATATATTCATATTGATATATATATATATATATACGCTTGAGTGACTGAACGTTATTAAGATAATAACCGGGTAAATGGTGATAGCATGATGATGTGTTTACCATTCATGTGTGACTGTGCTTATGCAAATTCTTATATATGCGTATGGTTAGCTAACGGTTTTATACCGTGTTGTAGATCCTTTGCAGGTTAGGAGAGCTGCAGAGTAATCCAGAGGGGGGTGATCTGCGAGGGCTCCGTACACTGGGTCGTCCTCGTGGGATGGGATCTTTTGACTATGTATATGGTTATGTTTTGTTGTACTCAGCAGTACTTGTATAAACCTTTTGATACTTTTATAACAGTTTGATGTTTTGTATTTAATCTATTGGTGCCTTGTTGTAAGATTCAGTGAATTTGTTGTCAGGCTAGGGTCAGGATCCATTGTGAGATCCTATCCCAGTAGCACCTCGAGTCCTACTGATTTGGGGTGTTACAAAGTTGGTATCAGAGCCCAGGTTGACAACAATGACACTAGTAATCTGCAATAAAGTTCGAATAGATAAATAGACAGATAGCATATCTTGACTGTTTACTCGGATCCAGATCCGAAAAGGGTTTGACTTTTCAAAAGGTTTTGGTTTTTGAAATGAGCACAAAATGTTTTGGGATATCGTGTACGTGAGCCATCGCCCCTCTGAAGATCTCGACAGTATATATATATAGATATTTTGTTGTGATTGATTTGATATATACATACGGCATATATATAGCCTTCTTAGTTAGGTTTACGTCCTCTGCAGATGGTTCAGACTAGAGCCTTACCTGCAGCTGGACGAGGTAGAGGTAGACCCCCTCTAGGTATAGGACGGGGTAGGACTTCCGCTGTTGATCCACGTGCAGCGGAAGAGGTTCACGAAGACGTTGTTGAGAGTGTCGTTCCTGAGACTAGGAATGGCGTAGCTAGGAGACAGGGTCCACAGCGAGTCCAGTCAGATGACTCGGATTATGTCTCCATGGGAGGACTGAGTTCCGTGAGTATATTCGGCGAGTGGAGGAGGTTGCCAGAGCAGGTAGACCTATCCCAGATCTGCCAGCACATGAGGGACCATCTGAGAGATCCCACGGGGTTACTCAGGTGCCAGCTGCACCGGCACCTGTTGCTGAGATTGCTCAAGCTACAGAGGAGCATATAGGGCCTAGACCAGACACTTGGTTGAAGGGATTCACCAGATGGGTGTACCCCCTTTCTCTAGGAAGGTGGGGCTAGAGGTTGAGCTCTGGATTGGGCATGTGGATTCATCTCTGGAGTCCATTAGATGTCCAGTGGACAGATAGATCGAGTTGGTGCAGACTTTATTCGAGACTTGGCACAACACTGGTGGAGATCAGTACGGGGTCAGGTTACTAGTTATGAGCATATGAGGACTTTGATCAGAGAGCGTTTCTGCCCTGCGTCATTGAGGAGGGAGAAGCTGCGGGATTTTGTGGAGGCAGGGTTTGAGGATGTACCAGTCTCCGAGGCTATTAGGAGGTTCCAAGAGGAGCTGGCATTGCTAGGACCAGCTGCACCTTCTGCAGATCAGCACGTATATCTATTTTTCCCGCCGACTGAGGGATGCCACCCGGGCCTATATGGAAGGATTTCATTGTGAGTCCTTGATGGACTATCAGGATAGAGCCGCCGACTATGAGCGAGAGCGGGCTAGTCAGAGGAGAGCTTCTCAGAACGGAGCGTCTGAGAAGAGACAGCGTACTGGGCAGACCAGTAGGGCCGCTAGTGCAGGACGAGGCCAGAGTCGCAGAGTCATCCCTCATCTACACCGGCTACAGATAGGGTACAATAGTGTTTCAACTGTGCTGACTATGGACATATCAGACCAGAGTGTAAGAGGCAGATAGTGACTTGCTTCACTTGTGGTGGACGAGGCAAAGAGCTGTCTTCTGTAGACAGGGTGAAGCGGCATCTCAGCAGGGGTTCTTCTCCTGCCAGTGTAGCGAGAGGTGGGCAGAGGCCACCTCAGCAGCAACAGACTCAGGGACAACAGAGAGTCCCAGATCGCCCTACGACTCAGGGATCTGCTCCTGGGCCGAGTAGAGGCAGAGGTCGTGGTGGGAGCACCACTGACACCCGTGGGCCACAGGGCCGAGTTTTGAGTTGAGAAGAGTGCAGAGGAGCCAGCTGCACCGACTGCTACAGGTACCATTCTGATTCATGGTTTACCTGCTAGAGTCTTGTTTGATACGGGTGCTACGCATTCTTTTATATCTGATGCATGTTTAGAGCGTCTGGATTTAGATATGATTGAGGGGATGCCCTTTAGTATAGGGTTACCTGATGGTAGTAGGGTTAGAGGTACCCATGAGATTCGTGACTGTCCCATTTCTGTAGGGACCCGTGTGTTACTAGTTGACTTCTTTTTCATGCCATTAGCATGAAGAAGTCATACTAGGTATTAGATGGATAGACATTTTGCAGTTTAGTTTTAGATGTAGGTAGGAGGACTGTTACCCTCTCTACCGAGTTAGGACAGATAGTGGTTTTTCGAGGTTGGGACCTTGGAAAATCTGGCATGGTTATCGATGCGATACGGGTTGCGAGACTGATTGCACAGGGTTGTGAGGCCTTCTGGTGTTATGCCATGAAGGAGGGGGAGAGTCCAGCATTAGAGGATATCCCAGTGGTCTGTGAGTTTGCAGATGTGTTTGCTGAGCCGTCCAGTTTGCCGCCTCAGAGTAGTGTGGTCTGTGGTATCGAGTTAGAGCCTGTACGAGACCGATCTCGAAGGCCCCATATCGGATGGCGCCTGTTGAGATGTTAGAGCTGAAGAAGCAACTCGACAGTTGGCTGAGAAGGGTTTCATTTGCCCTAGCGTGTCCCCGTGGGGAGCACCTGTCCTCTTCGTACGGAAGAAGGACGGATTGTTGAGGCTGTGTATAGATTACAGAGAGCTGAACAAGGTGACCATTAAGAACACGTATCTATTGCCGCGTATTGATGACTTGTTGGATCAGCTTCAGGAGCGACATTATTTTCGAGGATTGACCTGCGCTCAGGATATCACCAGCTGAGGGTGAGAGAGCAGGATGTGCACAGGACAGCGTTCCGGACCAAATAGGGCCACTACGAGTTTGTAGTGATGCCATTTGGGCTTACGAATGCCCCAACCGTCTTTATGGAGTTGATGAACAATATCTTCATCGACTTCCTGGATCAGTTTGTGTGGTATTTATAGATGATATTTTGGTATATTCTCGTAGCAGAGAGGAGCATGCAGGACAGTTGAGGACTGTATTGCAGGTTTTACGAGATAGAGAACTTTATGCTAAGTTCTCTAAGTGCGAGGTTCTGTATGCCAGAGGTAGCATTCCTGGGTCATGTGGTTTCAGCTGAAGGGATCAAGGTAGATCCGGCGAAGATAGAGGCAGTAGCAGCTTGGACTACACCGACGAACGTCAAGGAAGTACGTAGCTTCCTTGGCCTAGCCGGTTATTACAGACGCTTTGTGGAGGGATTTTCTGTGATTGCCCCGTCCACTGACGAGTCTACTGAGGAAGACTACCAGATTTGTATGGTCTAATCAGTGTATGCAGAGTTTTGAGGAGCAGAAGAGACGTCTGACTTCTGCTCCTATTTTGGCACAGCCAGAGGGTACAGAGGATTTTGTGGTATATAGTGATGCATCCAAGCTAGGCTTGAGATGTGTATTGATGCAGCGGGCAAAGTGATAGCATATGCGTCTCGACAACTGAAGACGTATGAGGAGAACTACCCGACTCATGATCTGGAGTTTGCAGCGGTAGTTCATGCATTGAAGATCTGGAGACATTACCTGTATGGTGCTACATGTCAGATCTTCACAAACCATAAGAGTTTGAAGTACATTTTCACGCAGCGGGAATTGAATAACCGCCAGCGTAGGTGGCTTGAGCTGATCAAGGACTTTGATTTAGAGATTTTGTACCATCCAGGGAAGACGAACGTTGTCGCCGACACCCTGAGCAGGAAGACACCTCGAGAGCAGGCGATTGCGAGATTGACAGTACAGTCTCAATTACAAAGAGACCTGATATGGTTAGAGTTGGACATCCAGTTTCCTGATGAGGATGCCCAACTGCGTATTTTAGAGGTTCTTTCTGATCTGTTGGGTGAGATCCAACAAAAGTAGGAGACCTGCCCGACACTGATGAGGATACGAGATAGGATGTCTCGGGATGAGGCACCACAGTTCCTGCTAGGAGCAAATTGAGTTTTTGAGATGCCGCAGTCGCGTCTGTGTACCTGCTGATACAGAGCTGAGACAAAGGATTTTACTGGAGGCTCACTGTACACCTTACTCTGTACATCCAAGTACGAGTAAGATGTATCAGGATTTGAGACGTCTATATTGGTGGGGGCTGAAGCCCGATGTGGCCAAATTTGTGGCACAGTGTGTTTAACTCCGGAATTTTATTAATTTTATTCCGGACTTAAAGCACCTTGTAGTTATCCCGTAATCCCGAGATGCCGAGAGCCGGGATTTATTCCTAAGAAAATCCCGAGCCGACTCGTCGTTTTCCTCTTTTTTCCGCGTTCCGACCTTTCGTTCCGGGTTAAAAGTGACAAGGGTCATTTTCGACCCCTCGTTCGAGCAAGCTGAGAAGACAGCTGTTGTCCCCTCTCCCTTTCGCAGCCTTGTCCCTTCTCTCTCTCTCCTCTCTTGCTCATTCACGTTAGTTTCTTTCCCTCTTCCTCCCATGGCTCCATTTTTGCTCTCTTCTCTTCTCTTCTTCCATCTTGTTGAGGATCTTTGTGTATGGACTACAGCAAAGGGATTCCATGTTGTTGGTAAGCTCCTTCCTTTCCTCACCTCTCTTCCTTGCTGTTTTTCCCTTCTTCTTCTTCCCTCCTTCATCCATGGCTATGGAGGAAGATCTTGAGGAGTTTTTTGCCCAACTCTTTGCATGCATAGGTTCTTAGCTCGATTAGGTCAAGGAGAGGTGCCTAAGACCAGTGATGGGTGTTTGGAGAAGATCCAGCAAGAGAAGAAGGACTTTGGAGCCAAGGATCCACGATCGAAGACGAAGAAGGCGACGTTCTGCAGCATGACCGCGGGGGGCGGATCATCACGGCCGGGCGCGGACGGCCGTAGGGGCGGCTCAGCACGGCCGCGGGAGCGGTACAACACCGCCAAGGGTGCGGCTCGGCATAACCGCGGGGCGGCGGCAGGCTCACGGCCCAGCACAGCCGCGGGCGGCTCGGCACGGCCGCGGGGGCGGCTCCGGGGCTCTAGGGCAGCGCCGCAGGGGGCGGCCTCTGGTTCCGCAGGGGCGGCTCCTGCTCTGCCGCCGGGCGCCAGCTTGACTCCGCGATTGCGTTTCTTCGACAAGAGGTTCCTCCTCTCCTTTCCTCTTCGTTCCTTCCTTAGTATTGATGTTGGATCATGTTAGTAGCATGCCTAGGATGGATCTAGAGTAGCTTGGAATGCCACTTAGTGGTTGTGAACCTAGGAGCCCCTGAAGGTTCGATGTAAGTGATGGATATGAGCATGTGAGCATGATGGACCTTCTAGGCTAGCTTGTGCCTCTTTGGTTGAGGATTACTCTTGTGGAATTATGGACTGTTGTGGGCTGTTTCATGTGTGGAGAGTGTGATGAGTACTTGGGACCTAGGATGCATTCCTAGCTTGAGGGTTAGGTGATCTTGCATAGATCACTAGAGTGAAGTCTAAGACTTCTTGAGCGTGAGTATGTATTGATATGCATATCTCTTGTGAGCAGGTTGTGGCTTCCGCCTTAAGGAAGCAAGAGTGTGGTGACTTGAGTGTGGGTGACGAGGTAAGTCTCCAGACTTACTTAGCTCGTATTTTATGTATTAGCATTGTTGTGTGTTTGGTGGTGTGTGGTTATGTTCTTGTATAACATTGAAACCGGTAATTAGGACCACCGACCTTATATATATATGTTGGCGCAAGTGTATGATAACGAGCGGTGACATCAGCTGCCTAGCCCGGGGGGAGGTCTAGGAGGTTCTCGGCGACGAGTTCGGCGGGTATATGGTCGGGTGCATCCGTACCATTCCTTGCCGGTAAGGGACCGAGGCGAGACCACGGTGGTCTCGTGTCACAAACCGAAGTTGAATTAGTATGAAATATGACTTAATAATAAAAAGATAAGAAACCGGACTTGTGTGGTTTATGTTTTGTGTTATGTATGTGTTTGTGCCTTCACCGCTTTTCTAATGCTTCGAATATGAGCTAACGGTTTTAAACCGTGTTGTACATGACTTGCAGGTTAGGGACGCCGCCGAGTGAGGTGGAGGAGTGGACAGCCGGGTCTCCGTACATTATAGGACGGGGATGGTTTTGGGTCATGTTTCATATCGTTGTTCATGGTGTTGTCGTACGTTTAGACTTTCGTTTTGGGTTGTATTTGTTTTGAGGACTCGACTGAGTTTCCACTTTGTAGTTTTTACTTTTGGGCTTTCGCATTTACTAAAAATGTTTTAAGTTTTCGCCTTTATTTGTGCCTTGTTGGAAGGTCCGGTGAAATTGTTGTCAAGCTAAGGGTCGGGACCCATTGTGAGGTCTCGCCCGTAGCCCCCGAGTCCCACGGATTTGGGGTGTTACAGTGTGCGACCTGCCAACAGGTCAAGATAGAGCATTGTAGACCTGGAGGTGAGCTCCATCCACTTCCTGTTCCACAGAGGAAGTGGGAGGACGTCACCATGGATTTTGTGACTGGACTGAGGCTGAGCCGGAGTTTTGATGCTATCTTGGTCATTGTGGACAGATTGACGAAGACGGCACGTTTCATTCCTATTCGGGAGACGTGCCGGTGAGCAGATTAGCTGAGGAGTACACTAGGCAGGCAGTGAGGCTCCGGAGGACGATCGTCTCTGACAGAGATGGATGATATACCTCGAGGTTCTGGCAGCAGATTCAGACTGCCTTGGGAACGAGTTTACACTTTACGACTGCGTTTCATCCTCAGACAGATGGTCAGTCTGAGAGGACCATTCAGACGCTGAAGGATATGCTGCGAGCTTGTGTGTTGGACTGGGGACAAGTGTGGACGGATCATCTCCCACTTGTTGAGTTCTCATACAACAACAGCTGGCATGCATCTATTGGGATGGCCCCCTATGAGGCACTGTATGGGCAGAGATGTCGTACACCGTTATGCTGGATGAGCCTAGTACGGCTAGTGGTTTGACACCGATCAGATTCAGGATGATGTGGCTCGAGTAGCACTGATTCGAGAGCGGATGCTGACTGCCCAAAGCCGTCAGAAGTCATATGCTGATAGGAGGCTTAGACCTCTAGAGTTCAGAGTTGGAGCCCATGTGTGGCTAACAGTGTCCCCGACACGAGGTGTTAGGCGATTTGGCATTAAGGGGAAGTTTGTCTCCGATATGTTGGACCGTTCGAGATTCTGGATCGGGTTGGAGCGCAGCATACAAATTAGCCCTGCCTCCGAGATTAGAGGGTGTTCATCATGTGGTTCACGTGTCTCAGCTGAGGAGTATATACCAGATCCGAGACATATTGTGAGTTATGATGATTGGTGGTTGAGCCGGACCACACTTTTGTTGAGCACCCGATTGCAGTCCTAGAACGAGGTATGAGACGCCTGCGTTCGAAGGACATTCCTATGTTGAGGATACAGTGGTCGAGACGTGGACCTGATGAGGCTACATGGGAGACTGAGGATGGTATCCAAAGAAACTATCCAGAGTTCTATGCCAAGATAGGTGCACCAGTAGGATCACCGAGTAGATCTTAGTACTACCTTGGTGAGTGTTATGCTTATGTGCTTATATGCCATGATGTGTTTTATTTTCGTGTTAGCTATGATGTGATTATGATCTTATTAGATCCTGTTGTGCTAGTGCGAATGTTTATAGCTGGAGATGGCTCTTTTCCTCCATGTTATTGTGATAGGTTTAGCTGGAGATGGTTCTTTTCCTCCATGCTACTTTTGGTGCACATAGTATTGTTGGAGATGTTTTCCTCCATGCCCGTGGTTATGTTGATGGTTTGGCTAGAGATGGTTTTTCCTCTATGCCCTAGATAGTGTTTTGTTTGCTGGAGTTGATGGTTTCCTCCATGCTTATGTTTGAGGTTATAGAGAGAGTTGTACCTTGGCTTGTGAGTCCGAGTGGTTTGAGGATTTTACAAGTTTCGGGACGAAACTTGTTTTTAGGGGGGTGAGATGTAAGAGCCTTAGTCTTTCGGACCGAGATTTGACTTTAGCCGAGTTTGGCTTTGGCCGAGATTTGGCCTACCCGCCCTGCGGGCTTGGGTGCCGCCCCTGCGGTTTCCGGCGGCTGCAGCCGGCTTTGTTTGACCCTTTGACCCGTGCTTCACTCTTTCCTCCTCTTATTCTTTTCCTTAGCTGATCAAGGGCTTCTTCATCACTTCATTCCCAGCCTTCCTACGTCCTTCTTGCTTCCTCCTTCATCTCCTTGATCTTGTTCTTGTTTTCTCTTGGGTTTGGAAGAGAGTTTGTGTTGTGGCCTTGTTGAGGTTGATGATGTGCTTAGTTGCTGAGCTTGTGATGCCAGCTGAGATAGTGGTTGTGATCTTGTCTTGCCTAGACCAACAGTAGTGGTGAGTTCCTTGCTTCTTCATCCTTCCTTCCTTTCTTTCTTTCTTGTTCTTCCTCCTTAGCTTAGGATTAGATGCATGTATAGATGTATGTTGATGTTAGTTTGTGTTTGTATATAGCTGTACGTGGTTCTGGAATGGAAGAGACGTGAATTGATCACGTGAAGAGTGAAAGAAGAACCGCGGGATCACATTCTGCACTAACGCCGCCCCTGCGGTCCAGAAGCCGCCCCTGCGGAAGCCTTGCCACCGCACCCGCGGTCGGAATTTCCGCCCCCGCGGCCCCTAGGACTTACTTAACTGCCATCCATATATTGAGACTTCTGAGGTTGAGGTAAGTCCATAGGACTTACTTAGCTACCATCCATATATTGGATGTGTGCATGAGTGGTGTGTGCGTTATTATGTTTGAGTGTATGAGTTGTGATGATTACCTACCTATGGTTTAGTGACTGCCCATTGTAGGGCCGTGACAACTTGTCCTTTCATCCCGCTGGAAGGCTGGAGGTTCTCTACGGGCAGGCTAGTCTAGCTCAGTGGGCTGACCACCTGCACCACTCCATAGGGTACACGGGAGGTGGGATCGGATCCCCTCTCTAGCTGGCTCCATCCCCGAGAGGCGAGGGTTATATTCCTCGTGTCACATATATTCATATTGATATATATATATATATAATATATATATATATATATATATATATATAATATATATATATATATATATATATATATATATATATATATATATATATATATATACGCTTGAGTGACTTGACGTTATTAAGATAATAACCGGGTAAATGTGTGATAGCATGATGATGTGTTTACCATTCATTGGTGTGTGACTGTGCTTATGCATCTTCTTATATATGCGTATGGTTAGCTAACGGTTTTATACGTGTTGTAGATCCTTTGCAGGTTAGGAGAGCTGTAGAGTGATCCAGAGGGGTGATTTGCTGAGGGCTCCGTACACTGGGTCGTCCTCGTGGGATGGGATCTTTTGACTATGTATATGGTTATGTTTTGTTGTACTCAGCAGTACTTGTATAAACCTTTTGATTATTTTATAACAGTTTGATGTTTTGTATTTAATCTACTGGTGCCTTGTTGTAAGATTCAGTGAATTTGTTATCACGCTAGGGGTCAAGATCCATTGTGAGATCCTAGCCCAGTAGCACCTCGAGTCCTACGGATTTGGGGTGTTACAACAACACAAGGAGTTTTACGTGGTTCGGTGTAAACCTACTCCACGGGATCTCAAAAGATCCGTCACTAAAAATTGAACCAGTTTACAAAAGTTTCAGACAAATCGCAAGACTTAGAATACAAGATCAGAATATAACGAACATTAACTCTAGTTACGACTCACAGATAACCTTGAAGATAACGAAGGACAGCGAGATCTGGTACTCGCAACGGCTCTTGCTCACAGAAGAACACCTTCGACAGAGGAAGAGGAAGCTTCGTCGTAATCACACGCTAGAAGAGCTAGGGTTTCTGAGCAACGAACTTTGAGAGAGTTTTTACGCTCAACACATGAGCAGATATGAATGTGAATGAGAATATTTGTTCAGTAAAGGAGAAAAGTGTTTTTATATATCTAGGGTTAAGGCCCATTAGGTCTTGTCTAGCCAAATGGGCTTCTAAATGGACTAGGCCCACATGCTTGCATTTTAGAATTACATAATCTTTAACAATTTGCCCTCCTAATTCTAAAACTGATTCATTCTACAGTAAGTGAACGGAAATTCGTCGTCGATCCAATCCAGTTCTAAGGTGGTACCTGCAAATGAAGAAAGTCTCTGCAAAACAGAAATTTGTTAGGTGGAACAATTTTAGTACCGAAATCTGCAAGATTTACTTCACCTTTGATTTTCTGGACACGCAGTTTCTTTTGTTCTATCAACATTCGATTATAGTGATACCTTACATCGATATGTTTTGTCCTCTCGTGATATACAATATCCTTGCACAAGTAAAGTGCGCTTTGACTGTCCATATGCAGTGTTGTCAAATACTGCTTGTTTTCGACTTCAGTCAAGATACCTTGCAGCCAGATGGCTTCTTTCGAAGCCTCCGTGCAGCAACGTACTCAGCTTCAGTTGAAGACAAGGCAACAATTGATTTGCTGCTGGGACTTCCACGAGATGCAGTTTCCGCACCAAGTGTACACAAAAGATGTAGTCGATTTTCTGTTATCCTTGTTACTGGCGTAATCAGAATCGACACATCCGAACAAGTTGTTACTCTATTCATAGGACCATACTCGAGAACCAGCTGTGAAGTTCCTGCGAGATATTTGAGTACAGATTTCATGGAAGACCAGTGTTTTTCAGCTGGGTCAGACATGTATCTGCTCAACACACTTATAGCATAGGCAAGGTCAAGACGAGTACAAATCATGGCATACATCAACGAACCTACTACAACATCATATGGTATAGATTTCATGCGGGATTTTTCAGCATAAGGCATAGCAGCAGCTTTGGTTAAATCCAGGTGCCCTCCTAAGGGTATGCTAGAGGGTTTAGCCTTTAGAAGAATTAAATCTATCAAGAACCTTAAGCATATAATCACCTTGAGACAACCAGATTTTTCGTTTAGACCTGTTTCTAGTTATTTTCACGCCTAAGATCCTTTGAGCGGGACCTAGGTCTTTCATATCGAAATGGGATTTAAGAGCCCTTTTTACTTCAGCTATCTTATGTTTTGAAATGCATATGAGCAGAATATCATCAACATAAAGAAGCACATAAATGGGACTATCCGACCCGATATATTTCAAATACAAACATGCATCATACTCACTTCTAGCAAAACCTATGTTTTTCATGCAGCTATCAAACTTAATGTTCCAATGTCTAGGAGACTGTTTTAAGCCATAGATGGATTTCTTTAACAAACAAGCATGTTGGGGTTTATTTTATCCTCAAAACCCTGTGGCTGTGACATGTAAATAGTTTCATCTAAGTCACCATGCAGAAAAGAAGTTTTAACATCCATTTGCTCAATCTCATAGTTGAACACAACAGAAATAGCAAGAAGTAAACGCATGGTTTTTGTATTTTACAACCGGCGCGAAGATTTCATTATAGTCCTCACCCTCTCTTTGGGTAAAGCCCTTAGCTACCAACCTGGCTTTGTACCTAGGTGGGTCTGTAGGGCTTACTCCTTCTTTCAGTTTGTATGTCCATTTACATCTAATCAACATAGCAGTCTTAGGCTTGGGCACTTAAGTCCAGGTTTGATTTGTGTGTAGGGAATCTATTTCTTCTCTCATTTGCAGCAATCCAGTTCTCAGATTGTTTACACTTAATGGCATGTTCATAGAAAGCAGGAGTATAAGTGTTAACAACTTCAGCAACAAGAAAGGCATAATCTATCATATGATCAAGTTTTCTTAGTATTAGGGTCATAGTAGACATACTCAGATTCTGCTAGATGCACACCAGGAATTCTATAATCTGGGTACTTAGGATTTGGGATTATCTCTCGAGAGGATCTATCCTGTTAACTGGTATTCATGCAGAGTGGGTAAAGCAGGAAGTGGGTTTTGCACACCATTTTCAGGATGCTCAGTATTAGTAGGAATATTAGTGCTAGAGAAAGTACTAGTCTCACCTTGATCATTGTTAGATCTACTTACCTCCCCTCTAATTGCTGAAGGGGGAATTACTGTTATGGGAAGTAGAGTTAGGAGAGTTTGATTGTGGAGTTGTTCCAATGTCAAAACTCTTCCTCAGAAGACTCGGTGGTGTCATCATAATTGTAGAATTGAGCTGTCGTTGTGTCCCTGTTAACTTCTTGTATAGGGAGATTAACACAATTTTTAAAATAAAACTCAAACTCTAAAAAAGTAACATCTCGACTAGTTAGTACTTTATATCCCCCAGGTTGGATAAGTAACAACTTATAGTCTTTAACCCCTTCTGTATATCCTCCTATCATTACACACTTAAGTGCTCTAGGATTGAGCTTGTCATCTGAATGTTTAGCATAAGCTACACATCCATAAGGCCTCAAGTGCGTGATGTTAGGTTTAGAACCTGTCCACATTTCTTGTGGGGTTCTGAATCCAATGGCTGAAGAAGGTGATCTATTAATGAGGTAAGCTGCAGTAGTCACAACCTCCCCCACATAGATTGTTTCATTCCAGATGAAAACAACATGTACTTGGCTTTTTCGAGTAAGGTTCTATTCATTCGCTCAGCAGTGCCATTCTGCTGAGGAGTGCCAGGTACAGTCAAGTGGCGTTTAATGCCATGTTCTAGACAGAAGGTATCAAAAGGTTTGTTGCAGAACTCAAGGCCATTGTTAGTACTAAGGCACTTCAACCTAAAATCTGTTTGACTTTCTACTAAGGTTTTCCATGTCTTAAACATAGGGAAGGCTTCATCCTTATTCTTGAACATATATACCCAAACCTTTTTGGAGAAATGATCAATAAGAGACAAAAAAATATTTTATGCCTCCTTTGGTGTCAACCTGGGCAGGTCCCCATAGGTCTGAGTGTACATACTCAAGGGGGGCTTTGGCTACATAGGCAGACTTATTGAAATTGGATCTAATAACTTTACCAAAGACACAATTTTCACAAAAAACTAAGATCCTTAGGTTTATCCTTAAGGTAACCATTTTTAAAGAGATAGTGTAGGTCTTTGTTGTCAATGTGACCCAACCTAGCATGCCAAGTTCTAGTCATTTCTAGGTCCATATTGGAAAATATCTAGAGCACTGACTTCAGGAGAACCTATGACATGGTATAAGCCATTTTTCTTAACACTTTTAAGGATAATCTTACCATCTAGAGTGACATTTCTAATGCCATTATGGGTGTGTATGTGACAACTAAGGCCATCAAAGACAGATCAAATAAGAGGTTTCTCTAAGGTCAGGAACCCACCTAACTTGTTGGAGGACTCTAACCTTATTGTCATGCATTCTAAAAGGTACAGTTCCTATACCTCTAATAGGGAGGGAAGAGTGGTCCCTTAGACGGACCTCCTCCTCATCTGATTTATGCAGATAATCAAAATAATGCTCATGAGGAGTAGCATGCATAGTACAACCAAAATCTAGAATCCAAGCATTAGGGTTAGAGATATGAGAAACCATGAGCAATTCATTGTCATAGAAAGTAGAAGAAGACTCCACTAGATTTGAGTTACCATTAACTACCCTTTCAGACTCATCTTTCTTCTTTTTCTTACACTCAGGGACAATGTGGCCTCCAATGCCACAGTAAAAACACTTAACGTTCTTCTTATCTGCTTAGTGTCTTTGTTTGACTTTCCAAACCCCTGACTATTACTAGATTTGCCTTTCTCACCACTATTCTTATTCTAAGCGTTCTTTTTCTTATTTTTACCCTTGGCATACATCACCTCATTGTTGTTACTGTCCTTACTATTAGCTCCCCCTTTGGTCCTAAAGACTTTTAGCTCCTCATTTTTTTGAACTACAAACTCTAGGATTTTAGTCTTAGTCATGTCATCATGGTCATACTGAATGACATCCTTAAAGGTGCTAAATTGATTGGGAAGGGAATTCAAGAGAATAACAGCTTGATGAAGGTGAGTAATGGTGTCTTTACACCTTTCTAGGCCTGGGTCATCCTAAGAAAGACATCTAGGTTTTCATCTAAGGAGACATTTACATCCATCTTAAAGGTGAACAACCTATACATGAGATTTATCCTAGAGGGCAAAGACTTCACTAGATACAAAGCTTCTAAAGCATCCCACAATTCTTTTGCTGTGGTATTGGAGAGGACTTGCTTGTCCACTTCATCTGTTAGCCGAAGCATAATTTTAGAGTGAGCAAGTAAGTCCATTTGGTTTTTAGCAGGGTCAGTTGTGCCTGCATCATAAACTTTGGACACAACTGCCCAAACCTTCTCCTTAATGAGGATAACTCTTATTTTGACTTGCCACATGGCAAAATCAGAACGGCCATCATATAGCCTAATTTTAGCCGTTTCACCCATGGTGAACAAGCAGGGCACTAGTCTCAATTTAGCTAAGGAAACCTAGGTAGTAATTGAGACTAAGCTATGTGGTTCTATTTGGTATAAGTCCTTTGATTTCTCAAACAACTTATACAATCAAATCAACCAATGACCCACAGAAGCTGTCCGTAGAGACTAACGGAAAACCCAACTTTAGAAAGATTGTCGGTTCTTATTAAAGTTGCTTTGGTTTGTGCCAAAATAACTTCAATAAACATGCAACCTTTCGAGATCCAAGACTTACACACTTTTATAGAGCAAGTGTCTGAGATTTAGATCTTTTGTCCTTAGTGGACTATTATGGAAAACAATACAAGCAAAAAGAGAGCGTAGAGGTTTAAAGAGGCCTTATTACAACCAACGACTTCTGGATAAGGACCAGAACCTCAAAATTTGGAAACAAAACCAGTAAACAACAACAAAAAATTTACAAAGTAAAGAAAAAGCAATTTTTTGTGCGGGAGAACCAGGCACTCAGTAGTGTAACTATATTTTTCTTCTTTTATGCAGGATGTTATAGCAGTCAGAATTAACCTCAGCAAAACAGTTATCAACAAGATATAGTTAAGCAATGTTAATAGTGCAGCGGAAGTATTAAAGTCATAACAAAGTCAGAGAGCATGTGTAAAGCCACAACAAGTTCTTTTTGCAAACGAAAGAACTGATTTTAAACCGTAAAAAGAAAGAACAAGACTCGATCTTTACACAAAACTCAGCAGCAGTCCAAGGAACCGAAGAAGAGACAAGGAAGCAAGATTAACAAGTCGATCTATACAAAAAAGAGAGAGGAAGAGAGAAGAAGCTAAAAAGAGTGTAGAAACAATCTAAAAAACTTCAAACAGTCAGATCTATAAAGATGCATAGGCCAACTAAAGCTAATCAACGAGATCTACACTGAGAACTCATAGATCTATCATGCGAGACTAACAACAAGCCATAAAGCAGAAGATCTACAAAACAACAACAAGATCCCAGCAAGCAAGTTTCAGATCTAGTAAGAAAAACCCTAAAAGATCCTATGGTACCACTTTGATAGAGTTATTCTTTTAGATCGAAGATTTAAACGAAGTAAAAATCATGCAGAAGCAAAAGAATCGAAAAGAAAACAGAGAACAACACAAGGAGTTTTACGTGGTTCGGTGTATACCTACTCCACGGGATCTTTTATGATCCGTCACTAAAAGATTGAACTAGTTTACAAAAAGTTTCAGGCAAATCGCAAGACTTAGAATACAAAGATCAGAATATAACGAACAATAACTCTAGTTACGACTCACAGATAACCTTGAAGATAACGACTAAGGACAGCGGAGATCTGCTACTCGCAACGGCTCTTGCTCACAGAAGAACACCTTCGACAGAGGAAGAGGAAGCTTTTCGTAATCACACACTGAAAGAGCTAGGGATCCTGAGCAACGAACTTTGAGAGAGTTTTTACGCTCAACACATGAGCAGATATGAAAGTGAATGAGAATATCTGTTCAGTAAAGAGAAAAGTGTTTATATATCTAGAGTTAAGGTCCATTAGGTCTTGTCTAGCCAAATGAGCTTCTAAATAGACTAGACCCACATGATTACATTTAGAATTACATAATCTTTTAACACTTTATAACTGAAAAAGTAAGAGAGAAAGCTAGAGTTCTCATAATGTCAAAAACATGGGCTATATTAGAAATCATGCACTTGCAAACTATACATTCAACATTTTGTTGCACTTACATAGAAGCAAAGGCTGATACAAATTCAAAGAAGTAAACTTTACACATAGTACGTAAAAGGTAAATTTTCTGCATCATAGAGATAGAGAAAAGTTATATATATATATATATATATATATATATATATATATATATATATATATATATATATATATTTATTTCAAAATAAACATACGCTTTGAACCGGATTTTACGACCCAGAATGTCCAATTCGAATCCGTCCATTTTTCCGAATAGACGGATGGGCCATACTTTTATCATGTCTAATTATTAATATACAATAAATTTATCATGTCTAATTATTCAAGATTGATGATAAGGCATCTTTTGTAAAGAAGATTTATACATTATGGCTCTGTTTTGATTAATTATTGGATTATTTTAAAGGCAAATAATTTAAAATAATTAATACTTTAAACTGTACTCCCTCCAAAGTTGTTAGGGTAAAAAACACACATATTAAGAAATCTAAAAAGTAAATATTATAATATTTAATGATGCATTATAATTTTAAAAAATTGTATAAAAACGATGGTAGAACGTAGAGAGTGTATGAGAAGAGATGAAATAATGCTTTGAAATATAAATAATAAATTGAAAAGATAGTTAGAATTATAAGACCAAATATTATGAACTAAAATTTTTGAATTTAAATGACAAGTATTAAGAACTAGAGGAAGTATTGGATGAAAATACTCAATGATTTCAAATTTAATGTCTTAAAATGTAATTAATAATCTCAAAATATATATAGAGGTCAGAAGAGTGGAAATTGTAAATAGATCTCCTAATTTGAGAAGAAAATTTTAAAAATAAATAAAACTATGATGAAGGTCGTCAATTAGTAAAGTGCAAAAATGTTATTAAAAGACTCATTTACGTGACTTCAATAATATATAGTAAAGGCTCATTTAGTGACTTTAATCTAAACTCTAAAGTAGATAAAATTGATGATAAGACATCTTTTGTAAAGAAGATTTATACATTATGGCTCTGTTTTGATTAATTATTGGATTATTTTAAAGACTAATAATTTAAAATAATTAATACTTTGTACTGTATTGGATAAGAAAAAAATCTAAATGATTTCAATTTAATGTCTTAAGATGTAATGAATAATATCAAAATATAGAGGTCAGAAGAGTGAAAATAATTGATTTTCATATTGTTTGATCGATTGAGTTTATAGTCATTTAACTTTTCTGTGTTATATATTGTTAACCGTGACTAAATTAGAATATTAACAAAATCATAACTTTGTTCTATCATTTTTTAAATATTTTTTTTTACAGTTTTGTTAAAATCAAAATCGAACTTTTGTGTTTTTATTGTTGTTGACAGTAACCAACACCTTTCTCTCTTTTTTTCCCCTTCATTTTCCACAACAATTAAGCACTATATATTCTATTCAGAATATAGCATTCATACGATATATCGAATTTAGAAATCAAGCATTAGAATGATTTGTTGATTCGAATCCAAGACATGAAATATAAGCAAGCTTAATATCAAATTTATCGGTTCATTATCGAAAGACGCAAGAGGTCACTGAGAGAAAACGGAGTGAAAAACAACATATAGAGAGAAAATAATCTATATACTTTACTAAAACAGCCGTCAAAATGCTGACGTGGCGGCCTCACGATTTTTATCCGTAATCTTTTTTTTACTAAATTATTTAATAAACCATAAAATCTTTTTACTAAATTATTAATTTAACCGTAAAATCTTTAGCCATCAAATCTTTTACGTTAATTGACAATAAAATCTAAACTTCCCCTGTACATTATAGTTCCCACCCTATATATTTCTTATTTCCTTCTTTTTAAATTTTTTATATATTTTTTTAAAAAAATTTAGCCATCAAATCTTTTTGATTTTAAATTACACAATTTTTTGAATGATTTCACGTTACTTTTTTTAACGATTCTATCCCACATCGACTACATGTAAGGTTGATAGTTTGAGAACATGTATAAATAGAGGGATTTGAAGATCAAACAAATCATCAATTTCTTGGCCTTTTGGCTAAGTTGAAGTATAAATTTTATAATAACGGATTAGTATGCTTGATGTGGTTAACCAACTATTTTGGCCTTTTGGCTAAGTTTAAGTATAATTTTTATTAATAACAGATTAATATTCGTTAAATGAGTCATTGACCTTTTTGTGGGTCATCTGAAGATTAAACAAATCATCCATTTCTTGACATTTTGGCTAAGTTGAAGTATAAATAAATCATAAATTTCTTCGCATTTTTCGCTAAGTTCAAGTATAATTTTATTCATAACGGATTAATATCCGTATGTACATGGGTCATTGACCTACTTTTTTGTGGTCGTTAAATATTTTCAAATTTTATTATCCACATCTACTATATATGTAAGGTTGATAGTTTGAGTATATGTATAAATAGAGATTTTGAATATTAAACAAATCATATATTTCTTGCCTTTTGGTTAAGTTCAAGTATAATTTTTATTAATAACGGGTTAATATCCGTTAAGTGTCGTTGACCAATGATTTTGCTATCCCACATCGTGATTTGAAATTAAACAAATTAGACATTTTTTGGCCTTTTTGACTAAGTTCAAGTATTATTTTTATTCATAACGGATTAATATCCGTCATATGGGTCATTGACCTACTGTTTTGTGGGTCCTTAAATATTTTCCGTTATATGGGTCGTTGACCAAATGTTTTCAACGATTTTGCTATCCCACATCGATTATAAGTAAGAATGACAGTTTGAGAACTTTTATAAATAAAGGGTTTGAAGATTAAACAAATCATACATTTTTTTTGGTGTTTTGACTATGTTTAAGTATAACATTTCTAAAAAAAAGTATAACATTTTTAATAACGTTTTTTGTTAAAAATCTTGTCATAAATTTTATTTAAAAAAAAATCATATTCTTAGTACAATCATATTTTTAATATTAATATTCAATACCTAATATATAAACATTATAATAAAAATTGTTTTAAACAAAACCCGCACAAGGGTGGACAATGAACTAGTTAGGTTTACAAAATAGAGATTAATTTTCAAAATATAAAATTAAGAGTTAGTTTCAAAATCAATTTAGAATTTTATATAAAAAAGGCCTACCTCCAAACAATTGTTGCTAATAATGGACATTTGTAAAATTAAAATATTCAACATCGTTACTTGTGTTTCCACCATGTACTTTTTTTGGCTTTGATTGGAACAACGCAAAATACCACACTAAGGGGTGGTTCCATGCTCATAATAGCTTTAACTCGCCGTGCACCGGAACCACCGCATCGTGAAGCAACTTCCGTCTACAATGTGCTACAAGTCTCCTCCATGAACATCAACCAACCGCCGCATCCAGTCTTGTAAATCTTAAAACAACGAGGATAACATAACACAATGGGAACTTGGATGAGTTTATTGCTCCATATGTATTGTTGAGTTTTCTCAACTTTTTTTTCACAACCTTTAAAACAAAAAAAAACTGAGAGAGAAAGCTCAGAGTGCTCATGATGTCTATTGCTGAAAAACATAGCTTATTGTTCGCTGTTTTTACACCCCTATAAACCTTTATCAATAATGATAAAGACCTACAAGTTATTAAAACAAAGAAGGGATATTTTATATTTATAACCTGTAATAATTCCCTAAATAGCAACGAACCCACAGTGTATGGGTCAATCACAATAAAGGTAAGTATTCCAGGTCGATCTCAGGGACTGAGAGGATTAATATGTAATAATGATTATAAATAGAATAGATCTCAATTAAAGACAGGAGGTTGGAAAAGATAAAGAAAAGAAATCAAAAATGTTTGAAAAGGGTTTTTATGGATTCGCAATCAACTGTCACTATTGATTGAAAATCAAAATAAACAAACAAAAAGGAAAACAAAGATAATCAAGTTAAAGGAAAGAAAATGGATTCCAAGGTTCAAGATCATTTTTATACATATAGATTCAGGAAGACTCATAAAGATATAAGGTAGAAAAGTCATAGGGATGAACGTTTCTAGGCTGACAGTCTATTACCGGGTAAGTCTCAAGACTATCTAGTTCCAAACCAACTACCTATTACCGGGTAAGTTTCAAGGTAGAGAGGTAGGAAATTCTGAACAAACCAGACTACAAACTAAGGGAAAGTAAACCATTACCAGATAAGTCTCAGGTATTACCTACTTAGCAAGGAATCTAAGCACATTCAACCAATAAAGGATAAACCTTTATTACCTATGATCAGTCTCTCATGTATCTATGAAGAAATATCACCGGGTAAGTCTCAATTCCAACTTAGGTTACTAGTTAGAAGGATTCTAACTAGATTCAAGTCCAAGCCAACCATTAGGATTTCTAGCAAGTCAAAGCCAAAACATAAAGCACAACATTCCATCATAATTAAAGGCATAAACAAATCCTATCAACCTTGAACCACAAGGTTCTAGCCAATAACAATCATATCAAAGAAAGACAAGTAAATAAATAACAAAGGGAATAAAAAGAACTTAACTTCAATAAATGGAAAACTCCAATCTTGACAAAACTCGAATCCAACAAGGTCTTCCAAACAAACCTCAAGCAAAAGTATGAATCTTGAACTAAACTTATGAAGAACAATGGAGAAGAAGAAGGGAAAGGAAGGGAGGCGGCTCCCCCTATGGGTAACCTAACCTAAAAAAAACGGACTAATTCAGACCCCCTTAGAAATAACCTAGAGCTTCCCTTTATAGGCAAAAAATCTTACAAAGGACAGGCGGGCAAAAACCGATCCAAAAATAAAATAAAATCCCGAATAGGAAATCTCGGCAGAAATCTCGGCCGAGATCGGGCCAGTCGGGACCGAGATTTGGCAACAGAACTTCAGCGCGTCAAGACTTCAGAAATCTCGGACGAGATCGAGAAATCTCGACCGAGCTCGAACCATCTCGGCCGAGCTAGGGCCATCTCGCCGAGCCAGGGAGAATCTCGGCCGAGCTAGGCCAAATCTCGGCCGAGATTTTTACCATCTCGGTCTGGTTTGACCGAGATCGGTCCATCTCGGTCTGAGACGCGGTCTTCTTCGTTCCTTCGCCGCCTTTAGCTCGATTCCTCGCGTCTTTAGCTCGATTCCTCGCCTTTCCCGTGCATGTACGCTTGCTCCAATGCGTCCACTTCGAGGCTTGATCCTCAAATACGTTTTTTAGCTCCAAAATGCGCCAAATCACCAACAAAGCCACAAATAGTGTGTGTAGACATCTTATTCTTGCAAAAGTAGAACTAAACAAGCATAAATGGCACAAACTAAGGCCAAAACAAGAATGCGGAAAGGGAAAATCTAACTAAATGCATGAGTGAAACATGTCGATAAATCATGTTATCAGAATACCCCATACTTATCCTTGCTTGTCCTCAAGCAAGTAGTATATCTAAGATAGGATAACATGAATTATCTATGCAAAACAAAAACAAAAACGTGAAGTGCTTCTAATTATGATCACCCTCAATAATGCAATTTCATAGCTAAAGATATATTTCAATCTAGATCAAATGAAATAGGCATAAAAAGATAATCATACTTTACAAGAATTTCACATTCATCATCAAAATTACTAAATATCTAATTTTCATTAGAAATTCAAGTTTAAGCCTGCCAAGTCAAATACATGTATACATAGATCAAAAGGTCTTAGCAAATGCCAATAAACGTGATAAGGGTAAGATGTATTTTAGGTCATGTGGTGCTAATCCGGAAAGAAGAAACAACATACTTCATCTTTTCAACTCAACATTCACCACCCTTTCATAATCTGCAGATTTTCTTCTTTTCTTTTCTTTTTCCTGAGTGAAAGGCATTGTGCACAGTAGCCGGGAACCTTGGTGTTCAGTTTCCTTCACGTACCTCACACCAAAATGCACATACCAAATCAACTCTAAGGAGTTTTTAAAACTAATAAGACTTTGGCAAGGCACAAACACCCGGCTATGTGAATGGTACGGAGTTACTCATCTTCATAGCCAACAATCCCTAATTATAAGCTTTTTTTTTTTTCACATCACATTTCACATCCTTCAAACTTATTCAAACAATTCACAACACAACAATTTCAGCACACACCTTCAAACTAAACGTTCCTAATTCCCGCGATAGGAGACAAGAGATTCCATGTTTGAGGGGCTAAGCATGATAAAGATAGAAGAAGAATGAATTCAAATTGCCTAAATCATCCCTATGCAATGTATAAAAACTTATCATGAAGCTTCAACTATCCAAACTCAATCCAACTAGACAAGGCAATTTTCATAATTTACATAAAATTCAAGCAAAGTATTCAAATCCCAAATATTCCATAAATCAAATTGAGCTCAAAAGTAATAATCAAAAGCCAATTCACAAGAACAATATCGTCACAGGGTCATGTCATTCCTAGAAGCACGTATTTTTTTTATATGCATGCTAAAAGGAAACGTGTAACAAGAAAAGAAACATGCTAAAAGACTGCGGGTATCCCACCCCATACTTAAAACTCACATTGTCCCCAACGTGAAGAATAAATAGAAGTGAAAAAGAATACTCACAATGTAAAAATCAGTGATATGGCACATGTAAATGGAAGTGGTAGTGAAAACAAGCGGTTGTGCAACCTCCTTCAAGCAACTATTCTTCATTTATTACCTAAAAACCTGAAAAGACAAAAGAAACAAAACGCGCAGAATTGCAAAAGCAAAAAGCAAAAACAAAAACAAGAGTACAAAAGACTCTTACCTCGGGCTGCCTCCCGAGAAGCGCTTGATTTATGGTCTCTAGCCGGACCCAAATTCCGTGGTTGTGTTAGCTCACATTAAAAACCTTGGACTGCTCATCCAGTCCTTGCAACCACTTTTCACAGGACTCATTAGAATTTCTTCTTGAAGACTCTCTTCATGTCCTGAATGAAGATCTCCACTCTTCCCAGCATTGGAGGTGGTATGGTAGTCTTGTGGGTTACCCCATACTTATTTGAAAGCTTCCCTTGATGAGGAAGATGCTTCAATCTGACCTTGGGAGTTCCTTTTGCACTGCCTCCAGCTTCAGGCGCAGCTCGAGTAAGATGGAAGCCACAAGGACGATTTTCACCAAATCTCGGGCAACCATGTAAGAAATCTCGGCGAGATTTATAAGGATTAGGCCGAGATTTTCCTTCTGCACAGGAATCTCGACCGAGATGGGTATGATCTCGGTCGAGATCGGGATAGGGATGTCCGATCCGTCGGCCTCCTTCGTCAGCTCTTCATCCTCGATGCGCTCATCCTTTTGATGAACCTTTTCCCTGGAGTTAAAATGCTTTCAGATTTCTCTCTTGAACTCCGCAATTCGTTTAGCGTTCGAGTTCATCCCTGCGAGACAATCTCCTCTCTAACCTGTCATACATCCTCAATAAATTTTCATACATCAACTTTAAACTAATCTTCGGAGGTTGCTGTAGAGGTTGTATTTGAGGTTGTGGGGTTTGAGTGTTTCTCCAAAATGATTATAAACGTAATCCTCACAATACCTCCAAGAGCCAGACCCGTTATCCCAAGCCATCTTGTACCTGAAGAATACAAAGACAGAAAGAAAACGAGATCAAAAGTAAATAGAAAGACCTAAGCTATAAATAATCAAAAACAACAAATTAAACTTTCTCAGTCCCCGGCAACCGGCGCCAAAAACTTGTTCGCTGTTTTTACCCCTATAAACCTTTATCAATAATGATAAAGACCTACAAGTTAGTAAAACAAGGAAGGGTATTTTTATATTTTATAACTTGTAATAATTCCCTAAATAGCAACGAACCCACAATGTATGGGTCAACCACAGTAAAGGTAAGTATTCCAGGGTCGTTCTCAGGGACTGAGAGGATTAATATGCAATAATGATTATAAATAGAATAGATCTCAATTAAAGACAGGAGGTTGGAAAAGATAAGGAAAGAAACCAAAAAGATTTGAAAAGGGTTTTTATGGATTCGCAATCAACTGTCACTATTGATTGAAAATCAAAATAAAACAAACAAAAAAGGAAAAACAAAGATAATCAAGTTAAAGGGAAGAATGTAACACCCTAAATCCGTAGGACTCAAGGTGCTACTGGGCTAGAATCTCACAATGGATCCTGACCCTAGCCTGACAACAATTTCACTGATCTTACAACAAGACACATATAGATTAAAACAAAACATGAAACTGATATATATATATAAATATCAAAAGGTTTATACAAGTACTGTTGAGTACAACAAAACATAACCATATACATAGTCAAAAGATCCCATCCCAAAGGACGACCTAGTGTACGAAGCCCTCAACAGATCACCCCTCTGGATCACTCTGCAATTCTCCTAACCTGCAAAGGATCTACAACACGGTATAAAACCGTTAGCTAACCATACACATATATAAGAGATGTAGAGCACAAACACTCATCAAATAATACTAAACACGTCAACATGATATCACACATTTACCTGGTTCATTATCTTTATAAATCAGTAATCAACTCGTAATATATATCCATATAAACATATGTGACACGAGGATATATAAATCTCGCCTCTGGGTCCAATAGCCAGCTGGAATGGTGCCTGGAACACCTCCCCGTGTACCCTAAGGAATGGAGAGTGCCCGAACCGTTTACCAGGTCTGGCCTGCCTACAGAGAACCTCCCAGACTCCCGGCGGGATGAAAGGGCAAGTCATCACAACCCTACAATTGGCAAGCAATATACCATAGATCGGTAATAAACCATAACGCCATGCTATCAAGCATATACCACACACCACTCATGCACACATCCAATATAGGGATGACAACTAAGTAAGTCGTACGGACTTACCTCAACCTCAAAGTCGTCTCAACTCGATCAACCCTCAAACATGGTCCACTCCACTCTGGAGGATAACACTGCCTAGCAAACAAGGCATAAACAAAACATACTCATCAACCATCTATCCTCAACACATACCTAGCATGCTACTACCGCTCATACTAGGAAAGGAAAGGATTCTACCTAACTCTAGGTAGACCCGGACAAGACGCACCTGCGTGACACAAGAGACGCAGGGCGGAGCAGGCAACCCGCAGACGCGGCGGAACTCAGCCCGGGTGTGATGACAAAACGCAGGCAACGCAGGCAAGCGCGGGGCGTTGTGGCACGGCTTCCGCAGGGCGGCGGCTTCCAGGCACGGGGGCGGCGACAGGTGCAGAACGTGACCCGCGATTCCTTTTCGGTTCTTCCCCGTGATCAACTCACGTCTTCATCATTCCAGATTCACACACATACATATACATACACATTCAACATTAAACTACATCCACATACATCTAATCCTAAGCTAAGAAAAGGAAAGGAAGAGAAAGAAGAAGAAGAAGAGAGAAACATACCACAGCTGTGGCCTAAGCACGAACTGATCCAAGGTAGACCTCTACTAGCTCTCAAGCTCAGCAACAACATCATACAACATCATCACCATCAACCACACACAAAGCCACACCAAAACATTCCAATCTAAGGAAACCAAGAAGAAGATCAAGAGGAAGGAGAAGGACGTGAAGACAGCTGGGAAAGGAAGTGAAGATGGCTCAGCAAGCCAAATCAAGGATTAGGTTAAGGAAGTGAAAGAGTAAACACGGGTCAAGGGTCAACAAAGCCGGCTGCAGCCGAGGAAACCCGCAGGGGCGGTTCCTGAGCCGCAGGGGCGGATCTCTATACTAACCGCAGGGGCGGCGGCTCCCTCACACGCAGGGTGGCTAAGGCCAAAATTTGTTCCAAAGGCTAAGGCTCTTACACCTCACCCCCCTAAAAACAAGTTTCGTCCCGAAACTTGTAACATCCTCAAACCTCTCGGACTCAAAAGCCGGTATAACTCTCTTTATAACCTCATACACAAGCATGGAGGAAAACATCGACTCTAGCAACAGAACACTATCCAAGGCATAGAGGGAAAACCATCTCTAGCCAAACCAGCATCACAAAAGCAGGGAGGAACGAACCATCTCCAGCTATAAACAATCGCACTAGCACAACAAGATCTAATAAGATCACACATCATATCAAGCTAGTACGAAAATAAACACAACATGGCATATAAGCACATAAGCAAACACTCACCAAGATAGTACTAAGATCTACTCGTGATCCTACAAGTATATCTATCTCGGCATAGAACTCTGGATAGTTCCTCTGGATACTATCCTCAGTCTCCCATGTAGCCTCATCAGGTCTCGTCTCGACCACTGTATCCTCAGCATAGGAATGTCCTTCGAACGCAGCGTTCATACCTCGTTCTAGGACTGCAATCGGATGCTCAACAAAAGTGTGGTCCGGCTCAACCACCAAATCATCATAACTCACGATGTGTCTCGGATCTGTATGTACTCTCTCAGCTGAGACACGTGAAAAAACAGGTGAACACCCTCTAATCTCGGAGGCAAGGCTAATCTGTAAGCTGCACTCCCAACCCGATCCAGAATCTCGAACGGTCCGACATATCGGGGCTCAACTTCCCCTTAATGCCAAAACGCCTAACACCTCGTGTCGGGACACTCTCAGCCACACATGAGCTCCAACTCTGAACTCTAGAGGTCTACGCCTCCTATCTGCATAAGACTTCTGACGGCTATGCGCAGTCAGCATCCGCTCTCTAATCAGTGCTACTCGAGCCATATCATCCTGAATCTGATAAGGTGTTAAACCACTAACACTGCTCTGCTCATCCCAGCATAATGGGGTACGACATCTCTGTCCATACAGTGCCTCATATGGGGCCATCCCAATAGATGCATGCCAGCTGTTGTTGTATGAGAACTCAACTAGTGGGAGATGATCCGTCCACACTTGTCCCCAATCCAACACACAAGCTCGCAACATATCCTCCAGGGTATGAATGATCCTCTCTGACTGACCATCTGTCTGAGGATGGAACGCAGTAGTAAAGTGCAAACTCGTCCCCAGGGCAGTCTGAATCTGCTGCCAGAACCTCGAGGTAAATCATCCATCTCTGTCAAAGACGATCGTCCTCGGTACACCATGGAGTCTCACTATCTGCTTAGTGTACTCCTCAGCTAATCTGCTCACCGGCCACGTCTCTCTAATGGGAATGAAACGTGCCGTCTTCGTCAATATGTCCACTATGACCCAGATGGCATCAAAACTCCGACTCAGCCTCAGTCTAGTCACAAAGTCCATGGTGACGTCCTCCCACTTCCTCTGTGGAACAGGAAGTGGATGGAGCTCACCCCCAGGTCTACTATGCTCTATCTTGACCTGCTGGCAGGTCGCATACTGTGCCACAAATCTGGCCACATCGGGCTTCAGCCCTCCCCACCAATATAAATGTCTCAAGTCCTGATACATCTTACTCGTACCTGGATGTACAGAGTAAGGTGTACAGTGAGCCTCCTGTAAAATCCTCTGTCTCAGCTCTATATCAGCAGGTACACAGACGCGACCGCGGCGTCACAAAATCCCATCTGCTCCTAGCAAGAACTATGGTGCCTCATTCCGAGACATCCTCTCTCGGATCCTCATCAGTGTCGGGCAGGTCTCCTGCTTCTGTTGGATCTCACCCAACAGATCAGGAAGAACCTCTAAAGTACGCAGCTGGGCATCCTCATCAGGAAACTGGATGTCCAACTCTAACCAGATCAGATTCCTCTACAACTGTTGCTGAACTGTCAGCCTCGCAATCGCCTGCTCTCGAGGCGTTTTCCTTCTCAGGGCATCGGCGACAACGTTCGCCTTCCCTGGATGATACAAAATCTCCAGATCAAAATCCTTGATCAGCTCAAGCCACCTACGCTGGCGGTTATTCAATTCCCGCTGCGTGAAAATGTATTTCAGATTCTGATGGTATGTGAAGATCTAAAATGTAACACCATACAAGTAATGTCTCCAGATCTTCAGTGCATAAACTACCGCTGCCAACTCCAGATCATGAGTCGGGTAGCTCTCCTCATACGTCTTGAGCTCTCTAGACGCATAGGCAATCACTTTGCCCCGCTGCATCAACACACATCCCAAGCCTAGCTTGGATGCATCACTGTATACCACAAAATCCTTTTTACCCTCTAGCTGTGCCAAAACAGGAGCATAAGTCAGACGTCTCTTTAGCTCCTCAAAAACTCTACATGCACTGATTAGACCACACAAATCTGGTAGTCTTCCTCGGCAGACTCGTCAATGGACGGACAATCACAGAAAATCCCTCCATGAAGCATTTGTAATACCCGACTAGGCCAAGGAAGCTACGTACTTCCTTGACGTTCGTCGGTGTAGTCCATGCTGCTACTGCCTCAATCTTGGCCGGATCCACCTTAATTCCTTCAACTGATACCACATGACCCAGGAATGCTACCTTTGACATCCAGAACTCGCACTTAGAGAACTTAGCATACAGTTCTCTATCTCGCAAAACCTGCAATACAGTCCTCAGATGTCCTGCATGCTCCTCTCCACTGCGAGAGTATACCAGAATGTCATCTATGAAGACAACCACAAACTAATCCAGGAAGTCGATGAAGATGTTGTTCATCAACTCCAAAAAAACTGCGGGGGCATTCGTAAGTCCAAATGGCATCACTACAAACTCGTAGTGTCCATATCTGGTCCTGAATGTTGTCATGTGCACATCCTGCTCTCTCACCCTCAACTGGTGATATCTTGAGCGCAGGTTAATCCTGGAAAACACTGTCGCTCCCTGAAGCTGATCTAACAAATCATCAATACGCGGCAATGGATATTTGTTCTTGATGGTCACCTTGTTCAACTCTCTGTAATCAATGCATAATCTCAGTGATCCGTCCTTCTTCCGTACGAAGAGGACAAGTGCTCCCCATGGAGATACACTAGGGAGAATGAAGCCCTTCTCGGCCAGCTCCTCAAGTTGCTTCTTCAGCTCCAACATCTCAATAGGCGCCATCCGGTATGGGGACTTCGAGATAGGTCTCGTACCAGGCTCTAACTCAATACTGAAGTCCACACTCCTCTGAGGCGGCAAACTGGACGACTCAGCAAACACATCAGCAAAATCACAGACCACTGGGATGTCCTCTAATGCTAGACTCTCCCCCTCCTTCATGGCATAACACCAGAAGGCCTCACATCCCTGTGCAATCAGCCTAGCTTCCCGTATCGCACTGATAACCATACCTGATTTTCCAAGGTCCCAACCTCGGAAAACCTCTATCTGTCCTAACTCGGTAGAGAGGGTAACAGTCCTCCTACCTACATCTAAAACGGCATAATGTCTATCCATCCAATCCATACCTAGTATAACTTCTTCATGCTCTAACGGCATGACAAATAAGTCAACTAGTAACACACGAGTTCCTACAGAAATGGGACAGTCACGAATCTCACGGGTACCTCTGACCCTACCACCATCGTCTAATCCTATAATAAAGGGCATCTCCTCAACCGTATCTAGACTCAGACACTCTACACAGGCATCAGAAATAAAAGAATGCGTAGCACCAGTATCAAATAACACTCTAACAGGTAAACCATGAATCAGAATGGTACCTGTAGCAGTCGGTGCAGCTGGCTCCTCTGCACTCCTCAGCTCAAAGACTCGGCCCTGTGGCCCTCGGGTGTCAGTGGTGCTCCCACCACGACCTCTGCCTCTACTCGGCCCAAGAGCAGATCCCTGAGTCGTAGGGCGATCTGGGACTCTCTGTTGTCCCTGCATCTGCTGCTGCTGAGGTGACCTTTGCCGACCCCTTGCTGCACTAGCAGGAGAAGAATCCTGCTGTGATGAAGCTCTCCCTCGTCTACAGAAGGTAGCTCTATGACCAGGTCTGCCACAAGTGAAGCAGGTCACCGGCTGCCTCGTACACTCTGATCTCATATGCCCATACTCACTACAGTTGAAGCACTGTACTCCCTTATCTGCACCCGGTGCAGATGAAGGACGACTCTGGCGACTCTGGCCTCGCCCGGAACCAGCAGCTCCACCAGTACCACTAGTCTGACCAGTCCTCTGTCTCTTCTCAGACCCTCCGGTCTGAGAAGCTCTCCTCTGGCTAGTTCTCTCCCTCTCGTAGTCAGAAGCCCGGTCCTGATAATCGACCAAGGTCTCACAGTGAAAACCCGCCATATAGGTACGGGTGGTATCCCTCAGACGTCGGGAAAACAAATACACGTGTTGATCTGCAGCAGGTGCAGCTGGACCCAGCAATGCCAGCTCCTCCTAAAATCTCCTGATGGCCTTTGAGACCGGTACATCCTCGAACCCAACCTCAACAAAGTCTCGCAGTTTCTCCCTCCTCAGCGAGGCAGGGCAGAAACACTCTCGAATCATAGTGCTCATCTGCTCATAACTGGTAACCTGTACTCGTACAGACCTCCACCAGTGTTGTGCCAAATCTCTGAACAGAGTCTGCACCAACTCAATCTGCCTGTCAACTGGACATCTAATAGACTCCAAAGCTGAGTCTACGTGTCCTATCCAAAGCTCAACCTCCAACCCCACCTTCCCAGAGAAAGGGGGTACTCCCATCTGATGAAAAGCCTTCAACCAAGTGTTTGGTCGAGGCCCTCTATGCTCCTCTGTAGCTCGAGCAATCTCAGCGGCAGGTGCCGGTGCAGCTGGCACCTGTGTAACTGCATGGGATCTCTCAAATGATCCCTCCTGTGTTGGCAGATTAGGGGCACGCCTACCTGCTCTGGCAGCCTCCTCAACACGTCTAATGTACTCGCGGAAGGCTGGTCCCTCCATGGAGACACGAACCGAGTCGTCTGATTGGACTCGCTGTGGACCCTGTCTCCCAGCTATGTTGTTCCCAGTCTCAGGGACGACACTCTCAGCAACATCCTCAAGGATCTCCTCTGCTGCACGTGGATCAACAGCAGGAATCCTACCCCGTCCTCTACCTAGAGGAGGTCTACCTCTACCCCGTTCAGCTACAGGTAAGGCTCTAGTCTGAACCATCTGCAAAGGACACATACCTAACTCAGAAGGCTATATATATGCCGTATGTATAGATATATATCAAATCAATCACAACAAAATATCTATATATATATCTATACTGTCGAGATCTTCAAAGGGGCGATGGCTCACGTACACGATATCCCAAAACATTTTGTACTCATTTCAAAACCAAAATCTTTTGAAAAGTCAGACCCCTTTCGGGTTCTATTTCTTTATCTATTCGACCTTTATCGTAGATTACTAGTGCCATTGTTGTTAACCTGGGCTCTGATACCAACTTTGTAACACCCTAAATCCGTAGGACTCAAGGTGCTACTGGACTAGAATCTCATAATGGATCCTGACCCTAGCCTGACAATAATTTCACTGATCTTACAACAAGGCACAGATAGATTAAAACAAAACATGAAACTGATATATATATATATATATATATATATATATATATATATATATATATATATATATATATAAATATCAAAAGGTCTATACAAGTACTGTAGAGTACAATAAAACATAACCATATACATAGTCAAAAGATCCCATCCCACGAGGACGACCCAATGTACGGAGCCCTCAACAGATCACCCCTATGGAACACTCTACATCTCTTATATATGTGTATGGTTAGCTAACGGTTTTATACCGTGTTGTAGATCCTTTGTAGGTTAGGAGAACTGCAGAGTGATCCAGAGGGGTGATCTGCTGAGGGCTCCGTACACTAGGTCGTCCTCGTGGGATGAGATCTTTTGACTATGTATATGGTTATGTTTTGTTGTACTGAGCAGTACTTGTATAAACCTTTTGATATTTATAAATATCAGTTTCATGTTTTGTTTTAATCTATCTGTGCCTTGTTGTAAGATCAGTGAAATTGTTGTCAGGCTAGGGTCAGGATCCATTTTGAGATCCTAGCCCAGTAGCACCTTCAGTCCTACGGATTTAGAGTGTTACAAAGAAAATGGATTCCAAGGGTTCAAGATCATTGTTTATACATATAGATTCAGGAAGACTCATAAAGATATAAGGTAGAAAAGCCATAGGGATGAACGTTTCTAGGCTGACAATCTATTACCGGGTAAGTCTCAAGACTATCTAGTTCCAAACCAACTACCTATTACCGGGTAAGTCTCAAGGTAGAGAGGTAGGAAATTCTGAACAAACCAGACTACAAACTAAGGGAAAGGTAAACCATTACCGGATAAGTCTCAGGTATTACCCTACTTAGCAAGGAATCTAAGCACATTCAACCAATAAAGGATAAACCTTTATTACCTATGATCAGTCTCTCATGTATCTATGAAGGAATATCACCGGGTAAGTCTCAATTCCAACTTAGGTTACTAGCTAGAAGGATTCTAACTAGATTCAAGTCCAAGCCAACCATTAGGATTTCTAGCAAGTCAAAGCCAAAACATAAAGCACGACATTTCATCATAATTAAAGGCATAAACAAATCTCTGTCAACCTTGGAACCACAAGGTTCTAGCCAATAACAATCATATCAAAGAAAGACAAGTAAATAAATAACAAAGGGAATAAAAAGAACTTAACTTCAATAAATGGAAAACTCCAATCTTGACAAAACTCGGATCCAACAAGGTCTTCCAAACAAACCTCAAGCAAAAGTATGAATCTTGAACTAAACTTATGAAGAACAATGGAGAAGAAGAAGGGAAAGGAAGGGTGGCGGCTCCCCCTATGGGGTAACCTAACCCTAAAAGAAACGGACTAATTCAGACCCCCTTAGAAATAACCTAGAGCTTCCCTTTTATAGGCAAAAAATCTTACAAAGGACGGGCTGGGCCAAAACCGATCCAAAAATAAAATAAAATCGCCGAACAGGAAATCTCGGGCAGAAATCTCGGCCGAGATCGGGCCAGTCGGGACCGAGATTTGGCAACAGAACCTTCAGCGCGTCAAGACTTCGGAAATCTCGGACGAGATCGAGAAATCTCGGTCGAGCTCGAACCATCTCGGCCGAGCTAGGGCCATCTCGTCCGAGCCAGGTGAATCTCGGCCGAGCTAGGGCCATCTCGGCCGAGCCAGGGAGAATCTCGGCCGAGCTAGGCCAAATCTCGGCCGAGATTTGGACCATCTCGGTCTGGTTTAACCGAGATCGGTCCATCTCGGTCTGAGACGCGGTCTTCTTCGTTCCTTCGCGCCTTTAGCTCGATTCCTCGCGTCTTTAGCTCGATTCCTCGCCTTTCCCGTGCACGTACGCTTGCTCCAATGCGTCCACTTCGAGGCTTGATCCTCAGATACGTCGTTTTAGCTCCAAAATGCGCCAAATCACCTACAAAGCCACAAATAGTGTGTGTAGACATCTATTCTTGCAAAGTAGAACTAAACAAGCATAAATGGCACAAACTAAGGCCAAAACATGAATGCGGAAAGGGGAAATCTAACTAAATGCATGAGTGAAACAAGTCGATAAATCATGTTATCACTTATATTAGAAATGATGCACTTACAAACTATATATTCAACATTCTGTTGCACTTACATAGAAGCCAAGGCTGATACAAATTCATAGAAGTAAAGCTTACACAGTGTAAAAGGTCCCAACAATTTGCTTCATCATATAATAGTGTTGATCATGCAAATACCTTAGAAACTCGTCATGGAATGGAAACAATCTCTAGAGACTATGCCTGCATTGGTGAGGAGAGTCCATAAGAGAGTAATAAACTCACCTCCTTTGGCTAAGAGCTCGGCGTGTGCAGTTGTTGTGTCAGCCGAAGCCAAATACAATAGCAACTCCACCCAAAATTCGGCAAGAACCCTCCATCCTTTGTTGGTGGGATTGCTTAACACACGCGTCTTCAGTTTATTGGCAAGCTCCGCAGCCTTGCCAAATATATTGTATTCTTCATTCTTACCCGCCAACTTCATGCATAATTGTTCCATATTTAGCCCTTTGAAGTTCTTGCGTGCATAATCAACGGTCTCATCAAATATCGTAAGCGTGTTGTAAAGAACACCGGACAACAACTCGGGGGCATAAATCAACAAGTAGGCACAATATTTGGATAATTGTGTGGCAATGCGGAAGTGTTCAATATCACTTGGCTGTGGCATTCCAAGAGAATGCTCGCAAACAGAAGTAACAATATGCCAAACTAGTATGACATGAGCATCGCTATCCAGTTCACAGAAAATTGTCGAATCATCACATTCATTTCGTGCTAACGAGGTTTTTCCACAAGATAGCATGAGGCCATGATTTGTTTTAGCAAGCATTGAAACAATAGCTTGTTTCACTTTTGTGGATACCGAGACAGCAGGAGATTCTTTTTTACCCTTCCTTGGAAGCTTTACAAAGCCTCCGATTAAACCGGACAAATAATTTCTTATAGGAACATGATCATAGCTCTGGAGAAGTGAGTATTGACCAAGTGTTCTCTTCCAAGGCTTGAACATAAAAAAAATAGCACTTGCTCGAGAAATACAATCTTTGACCGTCGAAATGAATATGATCGTTGTCTCAAGCATGACACTCTTCTCTGTAGGTAATTGTCTGACATATTGACAAATAAGCCTCACTAGACTCCAATTCGAAAAGACACGCATGTATAACTGCATAGCCTCTAAGATGGCGAGTAGTATTATCACTGCCCTTGTCACTCCAACCTCCAACCTATGCCCATAAATCTCGATGATAGCATGCCTCATAGTTGTTCTGATTTCACCTGAGTTGGATCCCATAATTCGTTCGCGACTTCCCGGAGATAGTTCGTAAATGGCAAGCCAGAGACAAATAGCAATACCCACCACTCGTATAAACTTGTAAGTAAATCTTTGCTTACTAAGTAAAAAGAACTTGGTGTAAAAGAATTCAAATAAGAGTTCAAGTTCCACCTCAACTACACGGAACACTCTTTCTTGCAATAGTTTTGTGTCGCCTGCCAAGGGAAGCAATTGAACCTGAAAGAACCTCCGTGACATGTTTCTTGAGTTATCTTTCAAAGTGTATCCTGCGCACCTCATCAACAAAATATTGAAGTGGGCGTGAGATAAGCATATGTCCTTGATTCGATTCCGACGTTCTCCTTCGATACTCAAGAGTGTACTCTGGCATACTTGCTCGGAAGTAACGATATCAACAGTATTCATCGCATCAACCAAATACGAGTCTACTGTATCCGCTACTCGACGGATGTAACCGTCGGTACATGCAGCGAGTTTTGGCAACCCATTTGACTTGCTAGCGTTACTAAAGGCTGCCATCGTCTCCATCACATTCCAGATGGCGAGGATATACACTACTATAAGTGGCCATAGATTCATATAAGTTTCTATATCTGTGAAAGATGGGCCGATCAAGAAAGTCGCACCAAATAAGAGGGGCATCATCCTAAAATAGTATCCTAGAGACCTCTCGTTATCATTGAGATTATAAGCCGTCATGGTGTCAGAACCTCCGTACGCAAAGATAAGGAAAAAAGCCCAAATGGGAAAGAGTTTAAAAGGGAAATCCACACTGCGCATGAGCCCTATGAGATAGGGTATGCCGATGGTGATCAAAGTGTATGTCAACACAATACAAACTCCTTGCCACGTGTCGTGAATACACCGGCGTAAACATCCCAACACAAATAGCCAAAACACTAGGATTGTGGTGATCAACACACCACATTCAACTGCCAACACCAACTGCAACACTTTCTCATCATTGATGTTGTAGAAAGGATACAATTCATATCTCGCGTTGCAGTTGGGACAGAACAAACGTGAGCCTCTTGATATGGCTAACTTTGAGGCTGCGGTGTAGATACACCCAAAGCACTAATCATAGCTCAGATATGGAGTACACTGCACCAAACTGTATATCGTTTGAAACGACGATAACTTGAATTCCTTGGTCGCAAACTTTTTACCAGATCCAGTTTCACTTGCGGCCTTGGACGCCATCTCGCCCGCCATAGTCGTCACAATGAAATATTTTAGCATTTCCACTTGACTCTTCTTCGAGAGTCGCCTCATGTTGTACATGTAGAGATATGACTCCTCTTGATAGGAGAGTGTGGTGTTGGAGTAGCGTAGGGTGCACTCGTCGTACCAGGCGTAGGCTTCCTTGCTACTTGGACAAATGTTTCTAATATCCCAAACCGCGTTGAAGATGCAGTCATAGCAATAATCTTCCGCAAGATCACCGCGGCACAAGTATGAACCATACACTGTGGTTGAATCGTTGTGACCGAGAGATCGAAGAAGCCTATCGTGTTTAATGTGCTATTTTGGACGAGGGTAAAAAGTAGTTGTTCCAAGGTATTACTGTATGTATCGCTAAGAGTGGTGTTTTGACACCTATAATCTAGCGTAGGGGAGGATCGAATGCCATGGAAAAGAAAGAAGCTCATAACTAAGATGATGATGATCAGGAACGGAGCCAGAAAATTTATACTGGTAGGCAAAATTAAATATTAAAGTATGAGTGAAATATATATATATATATATATATATATATATATATATATATATATATATATATATATATAAACATTTAATATTATTCAAATTTTCTATATACATAAATTAAAAATAAATATAAAGCAAAATTCAAAATTCTATTACTCTAAGTAACATAAAGTTAGACGTTCAGTAAAGTCAGGCTCATTATTAAACAAAGGAATTATCAGTAAAAAAAAATTAAAATAAGTAATGACAGCTTTTTTATCTTCTTCCCTTAAATGTGTACACAAAAGGATTGTAGAGTACCTAGGGCCTAGGCTATTATAGACATTGCCATTGTACACTTTTCATTGTTTCAGGACATCAGTTCAGATTGGGAAAAAAAAAAAAAAAAACTTCAGTTTCATTTTAGGGAAATTTCGGATGGTATCCTGCGGGTTGGTATTTTTCGGATTTTATCCAGAGGTTTTTTTAGTTCGGATAGTGCCCTGTGTTTTAATATGTTCCGAAAAATGCCCAATTCCATTTAAATTGTAGAAGATGTCAACTAAAATATTTTTATTTAAAAATGAGAACAACTTCTTTTTTAAAAAGAAGATAAAAAGGGGCTAAACATTTTGCACATAAGTTTTTTTTTAAAAAAAATTAATTTAAGTTGATATCCCTTTGCAATTTAAACGGAGTTGGCCATTTCCGGAAAAAATGAAAACACAAGGGTACCATCCGAACTAAAAAAACCTCTGGGCATAATCCGGAATACCTTAAACCACAGGGGTACTATCCGAAATTTCTCTTCTTTTTAACTGGACCAGGTTACATGGCGAAAAATTTTATTTTGGACTTGGGGTAGGCGACTGCACAGTGAAGCCCACTCTTGGCTCCGCCCCCGATGATGATGAGGGATATATGGAATGAAACTGTTTTTGTTTTCTGTCATTTGGTTGTGTAGCTTTTGATGAATGGATGATGGGGAGTATATATTTATGTTTTACTCATATGAGTCATATTCCACTTGAAACAACTAGTTTAATTTAAGGGTTAAAGTAAGAAATCATAAAGTTCGTTTATATTCCTTAGCTTTTGAGAAATTTACAAGAGGAGTCGTATCTTAAATTAAACTAGTTGTTTCTTACTTTAACCCTTAAATTAAACTAGTTGATTATATTTCATTGGGACGACTATGATTTCTTACTTTAAGTGGAATATGACTCATAGCAACAGTCTTCCGTAAGATCACGTCGGACGGATATTGACTAGTTTAATTTAAGGGTTAAAGTAAGAAACAACTAGTTTAATTTAAGTTTCTGATACCGGCCAATTCAAATTCGTATCTAATACCGCCCAAAGTCTTCACTGATACTGTCCAAAGTTGTTTCTGTTACTGTGGCGACCGCTAAAAGGTTATTTTTAGGGTTAGTGTTTATGTGTATGGCGGATACTATTAATAATACTACACCGATAAAATCCAATTCAAATTACAATTCATTACCCCGATTCGATAATTTTTTTTAAATAAAAGTAGTTTTTCAATTGGAAATGAAAATGAAATAATAGCTAGCACATACAAACATTAGCAAACTCTTTGCACTAATCTTTTACTATATTAGTAACACCATTGTCTACATGTATGTTCAGTCGTTTCCTCTTTGTCTTCTTCCTCTTACCCAATCAAAACTCTTGCAAGATTTTTTTTATTGCTCTATGGCTTCCACGAAATTTTTTCCCTATATATACTAATCTATCTTACCCAATCTCTCATTGTCTTCCTTCTCGATAACCAATCACTCTCCAAACGCAAACGATGAGTTCAAGAAATTGATCGACTACAATGTCATAAACCGAGCCAAAATGGCGTCAATGCTCACGTCGACACCAAACCATAAAAATATTGACCCCTCAATCTTAGAAAACACGAGTTGAACCCATTGAGTTTAACTATTAGTCAACAAGGCTATTATAATTTGACCTCGATATCACAAGCTCCTAGCATTCTTAATGACAACACTGACATAGTCATTTTGATCATCAAATCCAGAATTCACAATTAAGTTTTTGATACCGGCTAAAGTCATTTCTGATACCGTCCAAAGTCGTCTTTTATACCGGCCAAAGTACTTTTTGATACCGCGGCGACGGTAAAAGGGTCAATTTTTAGGTAAGGGGTTTATGTGGGTGGCGGATACTATTAATAATACTACACCGATAAAAATCTGATTCAAATTACAATTCATTACCCCGATTTGATAAAGATTTTTAAATAAAAGTAATTTTCAATTTGAAATAAAAATGAAACAATAGCTAACACATACAAGCACTAGAAAAATTTTTGCACTAATTTTGTACTATATAAGTAGCACAATTGTCTACTAATGTTTAATCGTTTCCTCTATCTTCTTTCTCTTACTCAATCAAAACTCTTGAAAGATTTTTGTTTATTGCCCTTTGGCTTCCAAGAAATATGTTTTCCTATTTATATTACTAATGTATTTCCCGTGCATTGCATGACATGACTTAATAATTACTCAAAATATTTGTATGATAAAAAATATTCTATATAACTTAATATTAATTCTTCATTATAAATTTAACTATCTTTTATCATACATATAATACGGCAACAAATTCAAGTTATATTTATAAGTATAACATATTACATTGTACATATTGTGTTTCTAAACATTTAAAACTTTTAGTTTAGATCAACGATCTAGTTTGTTTTCAAAATAACATTTTTAAAATTAATACTAAAAAACTAACTAATTGTTTCTTATAATTTGTTGAGGGATATGAGAGTTTATTTAAAACGGCAATCCTTTTCATGTGTACAGTTTATAATTATGATTTGAATATTTTTGAGTTGGGATAAATCCGGATTTTAGATTTGATTTATATTTTTTTTACCCTAAATCATGATCATTTGGGAGATATTATTGTTACAATAAAATTAACCTAAATCATTTTAATTAAAAACCAATTTAAGATTTACTTTTCATAATTTTTTTGGGGCTTCAATAGACGTGAGCGCGACACGTGGCAAGGAAGATGTAACGCCCCAAAAATGGGAAAACGCTACAACGTCAGGAAGCCGAACAAGGATTCCTTAAGGCTAAATGAAACAAGAAAAAGGCAGAAAGAGAAACTGAAACTCATAAACAGATATCCATAATCCTGCAACATAAAGGTATAGCAGCCGAAAGTAATCTCATGCACGAGATAAAATGACAACTGGTCAAATCTATAACCAAGAACAATAACAAGGTTTAGGAATAAACAGTTTCCCAACCCAACAGGCATAAAACCAAGAACGAGGAATAAATCTCGAAAGACACAAGACCACCAAACATGACCTCTCCAAATTTAACTAGACCGCTCGACCTCCATGCTCTTGAACTGATCTTGTACCTGATTATGTCAAAAACATAACCAGCCCCACCGTGGTGGGGTTAGTCTTTCCAAATAGACTAAGCCGATACATAAGCAATTTAATATACGAACTGCTCAAGCATTAGATCATAAATAATATCACATGAAGCTTAAAAACAAAACACGGATATAAAAGTATGCATGCTTCACACTTGCAAATGACAACTTTAAATCGAACGATAAATAACTCCAAATCTGTAGCTTAAAATATGCTTTTACAAATTATTGTAAAAATGCTTTAGATATGCATATGCCAATATCAAATTCATATGTAGTATACTCAAATCTGTCACCTCAATTGACATGTAATAAACATAATGAAATCATGCTTCAAATGCGCTTAAGACAATATCCACAAACAACATACCCAAATCCAAAACTGTCAACTCGAAAGACATTTATAAACCATGGTAAAACATGCTCAGATACGCATAAGATGATATCATATCAAAACGGTAGTAATAACCAAATCTGTAACAGGTTACATTTATAACACATGCTCAAAATCATTTCAAGACGTACACAGATCATGCACAAAGTCGTATCATATGACGAATATAAATCATTGTCAAAGTCGTGTTTTATGACGTATATAAATCATGCTCAAAGTCATATCATATGACATGTATATATATTACTCAAAGTCGTTTCATATGACAAGTATATATATTACTCAAAGTCGTTTCATACGACATGTATAAATCATGCACAAGTCACCTCAAATGACATATATAAACACCATACGAAAACATACTCGAGTATTCTTTATTTCAAAACTGTACTTCAAATACAATTTGATGTTAGTGTTTAAAACATGTCCAAGTACGTATTGAACACGAAGGTACCTTCTTCCCGACTTGGGTTGGGATTTTGGAAGTCACGGATCAGATGACTCCTTGCCCAACAAACGCATAATCGGCGCAAACCTCGGCCCGCACAAACCACTCACTCCGGGTGAAAATGGTCCGCCTTAACTCGAGGCGCGTAAAAACAATAGCTCAAAACAAATCATATTGGCCGGTGCCACTTCCTCGCCCACACAAACCATGACCATAGGTAACATGGCCCGCGTAATTCGAGGGTTTGAAATAAATGTCCTCCAATGCATAATATTGGCAAATTTGCCGCTCAAGCTCAAACAAATCAAATCAATGCTTCCAAAATCGACACTTGCAAACTTCTTTAAAATACCACGAATGAGTTAGCTCACAAATGCAATGCAACAATGCAATAAACAACATTGGACAAAATCCCGCTCAAGTTGAAGACACTTTCATAATTAACGATAACTCATGCTTTCAATATCAACAATAACTCATGCTTTTAAACAACTTCAAAGTATGACTTATCAAATGCTTATTTCATAAATAGCAATTCAACATGTGGAAACCTCAAAATCATCATGCAAACATATAAATGATATTTAGCTTAAATCATGCTCATATAAACGCCCACAAGTACTTGCTTTAGCAAAGCTTAGTCAAACGTCACACAAATTACCCATAAGCTCCAAACTCGATAATCTCACAATCAACCTAAAACAAGTAAAGTTTCACAAATCAATTCATGCACTAAAACCGGATAATCAAACTCAAACGTCGTTCGGAAAGGTACAAGTCGAGTTACCGAAATCCCAACTCGAGTGGGTAGTAGGCAAAAGGTTAGGTTTCGGAATTTTCTTTCGATCCACAACAAATCTCCAACCTAAACAAATTAAAACCGCAAATTAACATTCAATTCATCCAATTAAATCATAAATCAACCAATTTAGCCAAAAATGAAATTAGGTTAAAAATGCCCAAATCAAAAAATGGAATAAGGTGAAGAGGGCTAGCAAGGGTGGACCAAGGGTGTTCTCCGGCAGGACAACAACTAGCGTGGGTGTTGGTGGCCGGAACTGTTCCCACGGCGGCGGACAGGGGCTGAGTAGAGGACTCGCGCAGGCTGTTGGGCGGCGCATCTCGGAAGGAAGTAGGCCGTGATCTGGGTCCGGCCTGACGTGGTTCTAACTCCGGTAGCGGCGGCTCGGCCAGAAGCTCTGGTGACCGGTGGACAGGTGGGAGAGAAGAGTTGATTGTTCTCCTTGTTTGCAAAGTGAAGAAGAGGGAAAGAAGAGAGCTGGAAGAAAACACGTGAAAGAGGCAGGAGAAGGCAAGGGAAGAGAGAGAGAAAAAAGAGGGTTTTATTCTTTGCTTTCTTTTTTTTTTAAAATCAAAATATTTTTTCTTTAAACTCAACTAAACCAAAATATGTTTCAAAACCGTATGATAAAACTCGAACTCGTAACTAAAATATTTATACGAAAATATAAACATATAATCACCCAAGATATTAAAATATAAACTATAATACGAGGAAAATTTTAAAACGCACCATAAAATTAGGGGCATTTCATTCTACCCCCCTTAAAAGAGTTTCGTCCTCGAAACTAAGGCTCGAAAGGTGAGGATAACGCTCCCTCATATCCGCTTCTGTCTCCTAAGTCGCTGCATTGGTGTCATGTCTAGACCATAAAACTTTCACCAAATGAATCACTTTGTTTTTTTAACTTCTTTGTCTCATAACTAAGAATCTGTATTGGTTGCTCTTCATAAGAGTCATCCTCTCTGAACTCAACACCTTCATATCTGAACACATGCGTAGGATCAGAAACATACTTCCTCAATTGGGATACATGAAAGACATTGTGTACCCGACTCATGGATGGTGGCAACGCCACTCGATAAGCTAGAGATCCAATCCTCTCGATAATCTCAAACGGTCCAACATCCCGAGGGCTTAACTTCCCCCTTTTACCTAATCTGAACACTCCTTTAGTTGGTGAAACACGCACGAACACATGCCCTCCAACATCAAACTGAATGGGTCGACGATGTGCATCTGCATATGTCTTTTGGCGACTTTGTGCAGTCAATAAGCGTTTCTTAATCAAGGTAATCTCATCCTGAGTACGTTGTATGATTTCAGGTCCTACAAAACAGTTATCTGATTGATCATCCCAACACAAATGCGACCTACACTTCCTTCCATATAAAGCTTCATAAGGTGCCATCTGAATCAAAGCATGCCAACTTTTATTATAGGTAAACTCTACCAAAGGAAAGCGTGTTTCCCACGTCCCGGCCAATCCAAAGTACAAGCTCGTAACATGTCCTCCAAAGTCTGAATGGTCATTTCTGATTGTCCATCTGTTTGTGGGTGAAAAGCGGTACTAAATCTCAACTCTGTACCCATTGCTGTATGAAGAGTTTTCCAAAAACGGGACATAAAGCGACCATCACGATCCGACACAATCGTCTTAGGGACACCATGCAATCTCACTATCTCCTCAACGAACACATCAGCTAGCTTCTCTACATTCCAAGTAACCTTGATAGCTATGAAGTGAGCAGATTTCGTAAACAGATCTACCACAACCCAAATGGAATCCATTCCCCTTTTTGTACGGGGCAATCCAGTCACAAAATCCATGGAGATATCCTCCCATTTCCACTCTAGGATAGGAAGCGGCTGCAACAACCATGCAGGTCTCTGATGCTCAATCTTAACTTTTTGACACGTCAAACACTTAGCCACATACTCAGCTACTTCTCGCTTCATGTTCACCCACCAATAATTCCTTTTAAGATCCTTAGACATTTTTGTAGTTCTGGGGTGTACAAAATAACCAGAGGAATGAGCCTCTTTCAAAATGGACTGGCGAAACGCATCATTTGTAGGCACACATGGACGATTCTTGCATCTAAGAATTCCATTATCATCTATCTTGAAATCTGGAGCTTTTCCTTTCTTAACATCTTCTCGAATCTTCCTCAAAATTGGGTCATCAACTTGTTTCTGTTTGATAGTCTCCAACAAAGATGGTCGAATTCCCAGCATACACAATTGACCCTGGTTTTTGCCAAACCATACCTCAATGCCATGCTTCATCAAATCTTGTTGCAATTTAGGTTGCGGAGTCAAACACGCTATCATCTTCTCTTGCGTCGACTTCCTACTAAGAGCATCTGCAACAACATTAGCCTTTCCAGGATGATATAAAATCTCAATATCATAGTCCTTTAATAACTCTAACCATCTTCTCTGTCTCATATTTAACTCCTTCTGAGTAAAAATATACTTCAAACTCTTATGGTCCGTGAAAATCTGACAACTAACCCCATAAAGGTAGTGTCTCCAAATCTTAAGTGCAAAAACTACAGCTGCAAATTCCAAGTCATGAGTGGGATAATTTACCTCATACGGCTTCAATTGGCGAGATGCATATGCTATCACCTTGCCATCTTGCATCAATACACACCCAAGTCCTTGTCCTGAAGCATAGCTGTAAACTGTAAACTCATCAGTACCTTGAGGTAAGGCCATAATTGGTGCACTCGTAAGCCTTTTCATAAGCTCTTCTAGCACTTTTCATCTCACTCGAACTTATTTGTCTTCCGAAGTAAGTTAGTCATCGGTTGGGCTACTTTACAGAATCCTTCCACAATTCTCCGAAAATAACATGCAAGACCAAGAAAACTTCTAACTTCTTTCACAGTCTTAGGCGGATGCCATTCTAAGACTACTACAATCCTTTGTAGATCAACCATCACACCTTCTGCAAAAATTACATAACCAAGGAATGCTACTTCTGGTAGCCAAAATTCACATTTGGACAAATTAGCATATAACTTATATTTTCTCAAAGCTTCAAGGACAACTAGAAGATGATTTGTATGCTCCTCTCGACTTTGAGAGTATATCAGAACATCATCAATAAACACCACAACAAAACGGTCTAAGTACTCCTGAAAAACTCTATTCATCAGGTTCATGAAAACAGTTGACGCATTAGTGAGCCCAAAAGACGTTAATACAAACTCATAATGACCATACCTTGTTCTGAACGTTATCTTTGCAACATCTTCTTCTCGGATATTCAACTAATAGTAATCAGATCTCAAATCAATCTTTGAAAACACAACAGATCCTTACAGTTGGTCTAGAAGATCATCTCTCTTGAGCAAAGGATACTTATTCTTCACTGTTACCTTGTTCAATTCTTGGTAATCAACGCACAAGCGAAGAGAACCGTCTTTCTTTTTCACAAACAAACTGGCACTCCCCATGGCAATGCACTTGGTCTAATAAATCCTTTTTTAGCAAGTTCCTGCAATTGCTTTTTCAATACATGCATCTCTACGGGTGTCATTCTGTAGGGTGCTTTGGAGATTGGAGTTGAGCCTGACTCAAGCTCAATTGTGAAGTCCACTTCTCGGCGTGGAGGAAGTCCTGGTAAGTCATCTGAAAAAACATCTGGATACTCATTAACAATAAGAATATGTGATAACTCGGGTTTTTCTTTTTCCTTACCCATCACATAACGCAAATAACCAACACAACCTTACCTCAACAATCGGCAGGTGGTCATACCACAAATGATCTGCCCCGGTCTATTAAAGACAACCCTCAATCACATGTACTTATTCATCCTCAACCACTACAGTGACCATTCTCTTTCAAAGATCCATAACTGCTTCATGATGTACAAGTCAATTCATACCCAAAATCAAATCATAGTGGTGTATGTCAACCACAATCAAGTTAGTTAACCAATCCAACAACTGAAGGTTGAGCGTCAACATTTCGTATACCTGCATGTTTTGTCCACTACCTTACCTCATAAACCTCTACCTGGCATAACTCTTGTGATCCACGGATATATCTTAGATAGAACAATACTAAACAGTTCATTAAAACAAGTACAGGAAAGAGCAATGGAGATCTTAGGCGCTAGCAACGGAAACACTCAAACCATACCCGACTCAACCCGAAAACAAACCACAGCTCTGGTACCAACTTCTGTAACGCCCCAAAAATGGGAAAACGCTACACCGCCAGGAACCCGAACAAGGATTCCCTAAGGCTAAATGAAACAAGAAAAAGGCGGAAAGAGAAACTGAAACTCATAAACAGATATCCATAATCTTGCAACATAAAGGTATAGCAACCCAAAGTAATCTCATGCACGAGATAAAATGACAACTGGTCAAATCTATAGCCAAGAACAATAACAAGGTTTGCGAATAAACAATTTCTCAACCCAACTTGCATAAAACCAAGAACGAGGAATAAATCTCGAAAGACACAAGACCACCAAACATGACCTCTCCAAAGTTAACTAGACCGCCCGACCTCCATGCTCTTGAACTGATCCTGTACCTGATTATGTCAAAAACATAACCAGCCCCACCGTGGTGGGGTTAGTCTTCCAAATAGACTAAGTCGATACATAAGCAATTTAATATACGAACTGCTCAAGCATAAGATCATAAATAATATCACATGAAATTTAAAAACAAAACACAGATATAAAAGTACGCATGCTTCACACTTGCAAATGACAACTTTAAATCAAACGATAAATAACTCCAAATCTGTAGCTTCAAATATGCTTTTACAAATTATTGTAAAAATGCTTTAGATATGCATATGCCAATATCAAATTCATATATATGTAGTATACTCAAATCTGTCACCTCAAATGACATGTAATAAACATAATGAAATCATGCTTCAAATGCGCTTAAGACAATATCCACAAACAACATATCCAAATCCAAAACTGTCAACTCGAAAGACATTTATAAACCATGGTAAAACATGCTCAGATACGCATAAGATGATATCATATCAAAACGGTAGTAATAACCAAATTTGTAACAAGTTACATTTATAACACATGCTCAAAGTCATTTCAAGACGTATACAGATCATGCTCAAAGTCTATCATATGACGAATATAAATCATTGTCAAAGTCGTGTTTTATGACGTATATAAATGATGCTCAGAGTCATATCATATGACATGTATATATATTACTCAAAGTCGTTTCATACGACATGTATAAATCATGCACAAGTCACCTCAAATGACATATATAAACACCATACGAAAACATACTCGAGTATTCTTTATTTCAAAACTGTACTTCAAATACAATTTGATGTTAGTGTTTAAAACATGTCCAAGTACGTATTGAACACGAAGGTACCTTCTTCCCGACATGGGTTGGGATTTTGGAAGTCACGGATCAGATGACTCCTTGCCCAACAAACGCACAATCGGCGCAAACCTCGGCCCGCACAAACCACTCACTCCGGGTGAAAATGGCCCGCCTTAACTCGAGGCGCGTAAAAACAATAGCTCAAAACAAATCATATTGGCCGGTGCCACTTCCTCGCCCGCACAAACCATGACCATAGGTAACATGGCCCGCGTAATTCGAGGGTTTGAAATAAATGTCCTCCAATGCATAATATTGACAAATTTTCCGCTCAAGCTCAACCAAATCAAATCAATGCTTCCAAAATCAACACTTGCAAACTTCTTCAAAATACCACGAATGAGTTAGCTCACAAATGCAATGCAACTATGCAATAAACAACATTGGACAAAATCCCGCTCAAGTCGAAGACACTTTCATAATTAACGATAACTCATGCTTTCAATATCAACAATAACTCATGCTTTTAAACAAATTCAAAATATGACTTATCAAATGCTTATTTCATAAATAGCAAATCAACATGTGGAAACCTCAAAATCATCATGCAAACATATAAATGATATTTAGCTTAAATCATGCTCATATAAATGCCCACAAGTACTTGCCTTAGCAAAACTTACTCAAACGTCACACAAATTACCCAAAAGCACCAAACTCGACAATCTCACAATCAACCTAAAACAAGTAAAGTTTCACAAATCAATTCATGCACTAAAACCGGATAATCAAACTCAAACGTCGTTCGGAAAGGTACAAGTCGAGTTACCGAAATCCCAACTCGAGTGTGTAGTAGGCAAAAGGTTAGGTTTCGGAATTTTCTTTCGATCCACAACAAATCACCAACCTAAACAAATTAAAACCGCAAATCAACATTCAATTCATCCAATTAAATCATAAATCAACCAATTTAGCCAAAAACGAAATTAGGTTAAAAATACCAAAATCAGAAAATGGAATAAGGTGAAGAGGGCTAGCAAGGGTGGACCAAGGGTGTTCTCCGGCAAGACAACAACTAGTGTGGGTGGTGGTGGCCGGAACTGTTCACCACGGCGGCGGACAGGGGCTAAGCAGAGGACTCGCGCAGGCTGTTGTGCGGCGCATCTGGGAAGGAAGTAGGCCGTGATCTGGGTCCGGCCTGACGTGGCTCTAGCTCCGGTAGCGGCGGCTCGTCCAGAAGTTCCGGTGACCGGTGGACAGGTGGGAGAGAAGAGTTGATTGTTCTCCTTGTTTGCAAAGTGAAGAAGAGGGAAAGAAGAGAGTTGGAAGAAGACACGTAAAAGAGGGAGGAAAAGGCAAGGAGATAGAAAAGGGAAGAGGGAAAGAGAGAAAAAGAAGGTTTTGTTATTTCCTTTCTATTTTTCAAAATCAAAATATTTTTTCTTTAAACTCAACTAAATCAAAATATGTTTCAAAACCGTAAGATAAAACTCGAACTCGTAACTAAAATATTTATACGAAAATATAAATATATAATCACCCAAGCTATTAAAATATAAACTATAATACGAAATTTTTTTTAAAAAGCACCATAAAATTAGGGGCGTTTTAAAATAACTCTCCTTTAATACTTATATAAGATCATTCGCATATCTAGAAAATATCAAGATGTTTCCCAGAAATGATTTTATTCTTATATTAAAAGGGTTGCCTTCAATAATTGATGCTAAAAGTGATTATTTATAAGATTAAATATTCAATATCGTGTTACTCGTGTTCCTATCATGCTTTTTTATTTGGCTTTGATTTGAACAACGCAAGCTAACACATTAAGGGGTGGGTTATGGGTTCATACGTACTTTCACTCTTTTTGTATTTAACAATATTCGATTTTGAGTTCGTTTATAATCATATCTATAATTATTATAGTGAAGAAGTTATTAGTCTTGGTGTAAAAAATAATTTTAAATCAGTAATAAAAAACGGAAGTTTTTCTTCTTAAAATTCGTTTGTAAAAAGCTATCAGAATTCCAATTAAAAAAATCAAAATTAAATGTGATAATTTGTGTGTCATTAAGTCGATAATTTGTCAGACTCAAATATAGATCGCTTCTTTGGAAGATTATATGTCGAAGTTTATATTACGTCTTCAAACAAATCAATTGTGTTGCTGACCGATCGGCTCTTTAAACTATCTCGACTACTAACACCCTTTTTTCATAACGCAAAGTCGCAACACATTGAAAATGAAAATCGCAACATAAATTTACCGTAAATTAAATATATTGACCCACGATGGTGTTCGGTGTAAATTGATGTATTAATAACCACACAAAACACTACGGTGAAATAACAAAACACACATATGCGACCAACTAGAGTAACCTTTGAAATCCAACCCTCAAAATCAATTAGAAGATATGATGTTAACCACGTCCATGTGAAGTTGTATATTGATCGTTCTTTAATTGCATTTAAAACGAAGGTGATGCATATTGAACCCTCAAATGTTGAACTAAGCTCAAAAAAAATTTAATTCGAAGATCCAATGAGATTCGAGAGAAAACTTTATGTTATATTTTGTAATTATGATAAAAAAAATGTTGCGACTATTATTTTTTTTTTGTACAATTCTAAAGTTCGTAGGATATTTTACGTTGAATTACTCTGTAAGAAGGTAGGACAACCTCATCCGCTTTTCCATCGTGGTTGTATTTTCTTTCTTCATCGTACTGGGTGAAGAAGAGTATCCCGGTAAACGGGTTTCAACCATCACTTTTAATGGCAAGGAGTCGTGGTCTGATCCATATGTACTCGCCTTAAACTTTGCGTTTTGTGGTGCAGTAATGACTATATTCTTGCGCCACATGTATCCGGGGTTTGCAAGTAACACCAAGCTCGTTTCGTTCGTTTCATTGTCTGTAACAGTTGACATTTTTTCATGGTTGGTCGTTCTTCTTCTTGTCCGTTGGGTTGCTTCTCTTATTGTCCATATAAATTATCTACGTTGACATGAGTTTGATTGGATTATAGGATGTGTTCTCTTTAATATATTGCTTATATGGAAATGCAATAATCATATATGCCAATATCAAACATCCTACTTATACAAATTGTATAACACATGATAAGTAGTCACGTAGTATCAAATAAATTGAACAGTTGAGGTGTGTGTTTGTACATGTGCATGTGCATTATTCATGCATCTCATAGGATGTACATGTATTCATTCAAACCATTGACCGACGAGTCATAGGGTAATTAGGGTTTGATAGATAGAGAATTAAGAAATATTATATTATGTAATTCACATGGAAACGCTGCATATATCATTAAAATATACTAGCACATGATATCTGTAGAAAACCGTATGGTTTAAAACTGTTCTCATTTCTTACAGAAATATACGTGTCACCGATCCAATTCCTATATATTATAATATGTATTATGTAACTGTAATATCACTTCGATTTCATCTCTTCTATGGTTTATTTCCTCAGTCATGCGACCTCTATCGATAAGATCTTATGAGTTTTGAAGAACATTCATACGAAGAACTTCGACCTGTGGTTGATGTCACATGAAAAACTTTTAACACTGAACTCTCTTTTTGTATAGGAAATGAATCATGTAAGAATGTCTAAATTAATGCTTTACGAGAATCCAATTGTACTTCGTGTACAAGACAATTGCAATTTTTAAACCCATGACATATAGCTTGCAATTGGCATTAAGAATCTAGCTATGTTTGTGTTCGAGTCAAACTAGTTCACTTTTAAATGGTTCAATTTAAGCACATCTTTAAGTTTGTTTAAATTTAGTGTTTTGACTTAAATAACAACTTCAAAAATAACTAGATATGTAAAGATTCACTAGTGTCGTGATATTAGTCAATCTACTAAAGTTCAATCGGAACAACAGGCTCGGATTGTGCTAGCTTCAATTCGTTCTTTTAACCAAATAACTGAATATGCTCACATTTTTAACTCTGTTTGATGTTAGGCTCGGTTAGAGCTCGATTCGAATCTAAATGAGCTGAAGTTAAACATATTAAGGGTCCATTTGGTAACGTAATTAAGGATACGTAGATGATTTTAAAGATGAAAAAAAACTATTTAGATGATGTATTAAGGAGATGAAATCATTTAAGTAAAACAAGTGAAACACGTATATGGTAAAACGAAGATGATTGTGGGTTAAATTACCAAAAAAGTTATGAGTTAAATTTTGTTTAGAAGAAAGAGATGAAGAAAGTGAACAAATGTAAAATTAAGATTTTAGGTTCTTTAATCCTTATCATTTAAATGAACACAATTTTTCTATGATCTAATTCCCTTAATCTCCATAATCTAATCCTTCGTCTCTTCCATCTCCAACCAAGAATTTATTTTACCCTCATCTGTAATCGTTCATCCCATAATTTGTGGCTTACGGTGAAATGATCCAATTATTTCCGTCTACTTGACTAACACATAACTGTTTTATTATCGTTTATCCCATAATTAGAAATTTCAGTTCAGTTATAAGAAAGTATCTACCGAATGTTAATTCAAACAAGACACCGGAGATATCCGATTGATCAAATCCGGCACATTCAATTCAACCTATCCATAAATCTACAAAAATTTGAGTAATCTTAAGCATATGGGTTACATCAAACATACCTATAAATAGAAACAAGAACACATACATTTAAACACATAACCATCATCATTACGATGTCTGTCATCGTCAACTTCGCATTCAGTACTGAAAAGAAACTAATATCTCACAACAAACCACACACATAAACCGACTCCTATTACGTAGACAAGCAACATAAATGATGCACCAATATAGACACAAGTCTAATCGATCATTCAATTACTTAGCACAAAATGAAACAAAAAAACTAAAGTCGTAGCAAAATTACAAATTATAACATAATATTCCGAAATCTCAACGAATCTTGAAATTAAATTTTAGGGTTTAAATTTTGATCAAATTCAATGTTTAAAGGTTTAAAATATATCATTTATGAAGTATTATTATTGTTTAAAAAACCACTTATATTACTTTGAAAAAAAAGTTTTAAAAGAGGACGCGGTGTAATTTTTGTAATTTTTATGAAAAAACTTTAACATTTATTATCTCAGTTCACAAGTTTAGCTCATGTCGTTCATACTGTTTGTTCAAATAATTCATATTTTTTGTTAAATTAGTTCAAACGGTTTGTTCTTTAATTTACATTATTTTTCAAAATTTTATACATTTTCTTTAATTTTTTTTAAATTTAATACTATAAAATTTTGAATTTTTTTCATTCAAGTTTCTCTAGTTCACAATATTTGTTCTTAGTGGTTCTTATTTTTGTTCAATTAGTTCAAGCTGTTTGTTCTTATTTTTTTAATAATTTTTTTTTCAAAATTTCATACATTTTTGTTCAAAATATTTAATTTAATGGTATAAAATTTTGAACATTTTAATTCCAATCCCCCTCTTCTCTTAGTTCACATTGTTTATTCTAATGTTTAAATTCTTGTTCATTTAGTTCAAGTTATTTGTTTCTAGTAGTTTTTTTTTTTAACACTTAGTTCAAACTGCAAAATTAACAAAATAATACGGAATTAATTGTAAAAAATATCAGAACTTATATTGTATACCTTTGAACGAAATGAACTAAATCATGAACTTTTATAATAAAAGTTCAAATTTTGGGTCTAATTTGTTCATGTAATATAGTTTAAACATTGTGCTATAATAGTTCTAAGAAAAATAAAGTCCATAAAAACATAATTACTAAATTAACAAAATAATGCGTCAACTAAATATATAAAATATTAGAACTTAAAGTGTATTATATTGAACGAATTGAACAAAAATTACAAACTGAGATAATAATTTTTATAATTTTCTCGTGAAAATTACAAAAATGCTATAATTAGTTCAAATTTGGGTATCATTAAATTGAATATTGTGTAATATTAGTTCAAAATTTGTGTTTTATTAGTTCAAGCATGTACAAGTAACAAAATACATAAAAACATAACTATCAAATTAACAAATAATACGTGAACTAACTACAAAAAAATATACTAACTAATAGTGTATACTTTTTGAACGAATTGAAATAAAACTGAGATAATAACTTTTAAGGTTTTCTCATAAAAATTACGAAATTGCTACCGCGTCCCCTTTTTAAAAGACAGGTTTCTAAAAGGACAAAAATGTCGCTCGAACTTCTTATTATTTCAAAATTACCATCGCACAACCCTAAATTTATTAATTAACACGAACTAATCTGAATCATTGAATCAAGTGAATCAACGACCCAAATTACTCCGTACCTCCGTACTATAACAACTTTATGTACTAGAACCGACCCCTAAACTAGTTACAAATATTTCTAACGGATTCCCGTTATTATCAATGACTTGTGCCATCAGCATTTCTTATTCACCAAATTTTGCACATACGTGCTCGACGATTTTAATTTTGGCTCAATTTGCCAACATTAAGTAGTGTTATTTCACATGATGAATATATTAAACTAGTATACTATTTGAAAATTTGGATATAACTAGTTCAAACATTGTGTATTATAGTCTAAAACATTGTGGTATATTAGTCCAAGAAAAAAGTTCCATAAAAATATAATTACAAAATTAACAAAATAATGCGTCAATTAACTATATAAAATATTAGAACTTAAAGTGTATTATTTTGAACGAATTGAACAAAAATTATGAACTGAGATAATAATTGTTATAATTTTCTCATGAAAATTACAAAAATATTATAATTAGTTCAAATTTGAGTATCATTAAATTGCATATTGTGTAATATTAGTACAAAAATTGTGTTTTACTAGTTCAAACATTTACAAGTAACAAAATACATAAAAACATAACTATCAAATTAACAAATAATACGAACTAACTACAAAAAAAATATACAAACTAATAGTGTATACTTTTTGAACGAATTGAACAAAAACTATGAAGAGATAATAACTGTTTAGGTTTTCTCATGAAAATGAAGAAATTGCTCCCACGTCCCCCTTTTTAAAAGACATGTTTTCAAAAGGAAAAAAATGCCACTTGAACTTCCTATAATTTCAAAATTGCTATCGCGCAACCCAAAATTCATTAAATGACGTTGACTAATCTGAACCATTGGATCAAGTAAATTAACGACCCAAATATCTCCGTACTATAACAACTTTATGTACCAGAACCAACCCCCTAAACTTATTACAAATATTTCCAACGGATTCCCATTATTATCAATGACTTGTTCCATAAACCTTTCTTATTCACCTAAACTTGCACATATGTGCTCGACGCTTTTAATTTGGCTCAATGCCAAATATTTGAAAACATGATTTATCGACTTGTTGCATTCATGCATTTAGTTAGATTTCCTCTTTCCGCATTCATGTTTTGGCCTTAGTTTGTGTCATTTATGCTTGTTTAGTTCTACTTTGCAAGAATAAATGTCTACACACTATTTGTGGCTTTGTAGGTAATTTGGCACATTATGGAGCTAAAACGACGTATTTGAGGATCATGCCTCGAAGTGGATGCATTGGAGCGAGCGTACGTGCACGGGAAAGAGCGAGAAATCGAGCTAAAGACGCAAAGGAACGAAGCAGATCGCATCTCGACCAGACCGGACCGAGATGGTCCATGATCTCGGCCGAGATTCCATGATCTCGGACCGAGATGGTCCGATCTCGGCCGAGATTCCATGATCTCGGACCGAGATGGTCCGATCTCGACCGAGATTCCATGATCTCACACCGAGATGGTCCGATCTCGGCCGAGATTTCTTGATCTCGGCTGAGATTTCCGAAGCCCTGATGAGCTGATCGTTCTGTTGCCAAATCTCGGTCCCGACCAGGCCGAGACGTACTTTTGCCCGAGATTTTCTGTTCGGCTATTTTATTTTATTTTTGGATCTGATTTAGCCCAACCCATTCTTTGGAAGGTTGTTGGGTATAAAAGGGAAGCTCGAAATAATTTCTAGGGGTCCGATTTAGTCCGTTTTTTGTGCTGGGAGTCGCCCAAAGCTAGCCCTAGCAGGCTGAGCCGTCTCCTTCTTTTCCCTTCTTCTTCACCATTGTTCTTCATTAGTTTAGGTTAAAGATTCAGACTTTTATATTCAGTTTTGTTGAGAAGACATTGTTGAGTCGAGATTTGTCAAGATTGAAGGTTTCCATTTACTGAAGTTAAGTTCTTTTTATTCCCCTTTGTTATTTATTTATTTGTCTTTCTTTGATATGATTGTTATTGGCTAGAACCTTGTGGTTCCAAGGTTGATAGGGAATTGTTTATGCCTTGGATTATGATGGATTAGATCGTGCTTTGTTTTGGCTTTGAATTGCTTGAAATCCTAATGGTTGACTTGGACTTGAATCTAGTTAGAATCCTTCTAGCTAGTAACCTAAGCTGGAATTGAGACTTACCCAGTGATATTCCTTCTTAGATACATGAGTGATTGATCATAGGTAATAAAGGTTCATCCTTTATTGGTTGAATGTGCTTAGATTCCTTCCTAAGTAGGGTAATACCTGAGACTTACCCGGTAATGGTTTACCTTTCCCTTAGTTTGTAGTGTGGTTTGTTCAGAATTTCCTACCTCTCTACCTTGAGACTTACCCGGTAATAGGTAGTTGGTTTGGAACTAGATAGTCTTGAGACTTACCCGGTAATAGACTGTCAGCCTAGAAACGTTCATCCATGTGACTTTTCTACCATATATCCTTATGAGTCTTCCTGAATCTATATGTATAAACAATGATCTTGAACCCTTGAAATCCATTTTCTTTCCTTTAACATGATTATCTTTGTTTTACCTTTTTGTTTGTTTGTTTTGACTTTTAATCAATAGTGACAGTTGATTGCGAGTCCTTTAAAACCCTTTTTGATTTCTTTCCCTTATCTTTTCAAACCTCTTCTATTTAATTGAGATCTATCCTATTTATAATCATTGATGCATATTAATCCTCCCAGTCCCTGAGATCGACCTTGGAATACTTGTCCTACTTCGTACGATCCATACACTGTGGGTTCGTTGCTATTTAAGGAATTATTACAGGTTATAAATATAAAACTATCCCTTCCTAGTTTTGTTATCCTGTTTATTTCTATCTCTTTTGATAGTTGTTTATAGAGTGTAAAACCAGCGAACATTACTTAACATTACGAAAATATTAAACTAGTATACTATTTGAAAATTGTAAAGTGGTGCACCTTGATCTTTCATTTTGCTGTTGATTATATTGTTTTTTTTTTACTATTTTGGAATCTTGTTGGGCAATGTCGTTCCAGGATGAGAGTTTATGCTTTTGTTAATTTGTTGTGTTGATATACCTTGAATTGGACTTTATCTTTTGTTTCAGTCTTTCTGTCTGACCTAGTGTTATACTTGACATCCAATTAGAAACCTATGCTTTTGTTACTCTATATATTGTAACATTTCCTATGCCTCCAAAATAACCTGAATAATCTGGATAACTTACTTGTCATGTGTTCATCAATATTCTAAAACTCCTCAATAAAATCTTTCTAGAAAGTGGACGTAGCCATTATTGGGCGAACCACTATAATTTTGTGTGTTGTCTTTCTTATTTGTTGAATTCTATTTTTTCTAAGTAATTCCGTACAACAAACTAGAATAAGAGCTTTGGGTTCTTTGTTTTTTGTAATATGGGAGAAATACGTCTTCTTTCAACACGAAGATCGACAAGTTCACAAGGAGAAACAATTTCAGTCTATGGCATATCAAGATGCGAGCATCGTTGAAACAACAAGGCTTATGAGGGCGTTGTCAAGGAACGAGTCACATAAGAAAAAAGGGCGATGTTGTTGAGATAACAACTCGTGAAGATAAGACACATTCAACCATCATGTTGTGTCTCGCAGATGATGTCTTATACGAGGTTTTAGATCGGGGTACCTCAACCAAACTATTGTTGAAGTTGGAGAACCTCTACATGACGGAGTCTCTCACCAACAAGTTGCTTCTAAAGCAAGGTCTATTTAGCAAGAAAATACAGGAAGGTACACAACTTTGTGAACACTTAAATAACTTAAACACAATTCTTCTAGATTTGTGTAATATTGATGTTAAGATTGAGGACGATAATGTTGCATTTATTATGTTGGTATCTTTTTCATCATCATATGAAACATATGTTTATCATTTGTTGTTGAAAAATATACTATTTACTCTAGAAGACGTTAGGTATGTTGTTCATACAAGGGAACTACGCCGCAAGGTGAATGAAAGTACTATAAGTAAGGACAATCAAGCATCTGTTTTGTTTCAAACGGAGGTAAGGGAAAAGAAAATCAGGGAAGAAGAATCACAAGAATTCATCTTCTTCAAAAGGACATAAGCCTAACGATGTTTGGAACTACTATAAGGAGAAAGGCCATTAGAAGAACGAATGTCCTAAAATAAGAAACCGTAGGATTTTGTTTTAAAGCTGTTGGAGAAGATGATTTGAAAATTAGATGAGGATATAACTTTAGTTGTTTGTGGACACGCGTATTAGGTTGATGTGTGGGTTCTTGATTCCGGAGCTTCTTATCACATATGTCTTAACAAAGAGTGGTTCGAAACGTACAAGCAAGTAGATGGTGACAATATTTTCATGGTCAACAATTATGTCTGCAAGGCGGTTAGAATTGGCTCGATTAAAATTAAGACACATGAAGGTAGATTTTGTACATTGAGTGGGGTCTGAATGACTGTAAGGATTTTGATGTTATTCTAAAAGGTGTCAAAAGGGAAACTTTATGTTTCCTGCAGGGTTCTATTGTTTATGGGTCTGCTTCCGTTGCATTTTCAGAGGTTCATAAGGATGATATGACTAAGTTATGGCATATGAGGCTTAGTCATATGGGTGAACGGGGATGCAAATTCTGGCAAAGGAAGATCTTCTTGGTGGTCACAAGATCATGAACCTTAGCTTGACTTTTGTGAGCATTGTCTCCTTGGAAAGCTACACTACAACAAGTTTTCAAAGGGTATTTGATAACATGAATTATCGACCTAGTTTAATAGAGCATATAAATAGTTTTCCCTTTTCCGTATGCATGTTTTAGCCTTAGTTTGTGTCCTTTATACTTGTTTAGTGTTACTTTGCGAGTATAGATGTCTACACAAGATTTTGGTGTCTTTGTAGGTATTCTGACGTGTTTTGGAGCTAAAATGACGCATTTGAGGATCAAGCCTCGGAATGGACGCTTTGGAGCGATCATGCAGGCATGTGATAGGAGGAGAAGACGAGCTTAAGAGCAAACGAGATGAAACACACGAGATTAGAGTCATCTCGGCTGAGACCCATGTTATCTCGGCGGAGATCCAAGCCATTTCCTCCGAGATCCTTGTATCTCGGATGGGCTGAGAAGCTACTGTCGTGAAATCTCGATCTCCATCTCGGTTCCAATCTCGGCCGAGATTTATGCCATCTCGGGCCGAGATTTTCTGTTTCGACCGAGATGACCCGACCGAGATTTCTCCAACACTGAACCATGAAGCTTATCTCGGCCCCGACTTGTGAAAATCTCGGGTGACGACCGAGATTTCTTGCCGAGATCCTGTGCGCCAATTTATTTCGCTCTCTTCGGATCAATTTTGGCCCAACCCGTTCGTTGGAAGGTTTTTGGGTATAAAAGGGAAGCTCTAAATTATTCCAGGGTTCCGCTTTATTCTATTATCAAGCTCATATTGAGAGGGCCGCTTCTCCCTTCTCCTTCTTCCTCTCTACACCAATTTCACCATTGTTGAACTACATTGAGTTTTTAGGAAAGATTCAGGCTTTTTCATTTCATTCAGTTCAGATACGCTCCGCGATACCGTTATTCCTTTATTTTGTTGATTTGAGATTAATAAAGTTGAGTACTTTCTTCATTCCCTCTTTTATTTCATTTCTTATGCATTTCTCTATTGAATTGATTGTTGCTTTCATTATGCTGATTTTTGGCTAGAACCTTTGAGGTTCCAAGGTGAATAGGGATTTATTTATACCTGGACTATGATGGAATATATTGTGTTTTATGCTTGGTTTGAATAGCCTTGAAATCCTAGTGGTTAGTTAGGACTTGAACCTAGTTAGAATCCTTCTACCTAGTAACTTAAGTTGGAGTTGAGACTTACCCGGTGATACCCCTTCTTAGATACTTTAGAGACTGATCATAGGTAATAGAGGTGAAAACCTCTATTGGGTTGAGTGTGCATAGATTCCTTTCTAAGAAGGGTAATACCTGAGACTTACCCGGTATAGGTTTACCTGACCCTTAGTTTGTAGTCTGGTTTGTTTAGAATTTCCTACCTCTCTACCTTGAGACTTACCCGGTGATAGGTGGTTGGGTTTGGAACTAGACGGTCTTGAGACTTACCCGGTAATAGACTGTCAGCCAAGAAACGTTCTTCCTTTTGGCTTGTCAACCATAGATCCTTTGAGAGATGTATTCCATGGGTATGAATAATGACCTTGAATCCATTGAATCCGCTTTCTTTATTTGTTTAATATTTCGTTTAATTTCTTACTCAGTTTTCAATCAAATCTGATATTTGATTGCGAACTTTATAAAACATCTAAAAACATTTGATATTTCTTCCCTTACTTTCCAACCTTGGAATACTTATCCATATTGTGATTGACCCATACACTTTGGGTTCGCTACAAATTGGGTATTTATAACGAGTTTTACAAATTTAAAGCATACTGTGGTTTTAACTAATCTATAGGTCTTTATCATTATTGATAAGGGTTTATAGGGGTGTAAAAAAGAGAACAAGTTTTTGGCGCCGTTGCCGGGGAATTTAGTTTAGAATCGAAATTGGGAGAGATTGTGGGAAGAATGAGAGATTTTGATGAAGAATTGAGGGAGTTGGGGAAAATTGGTAGGGCGTTTAAGGTTAGAGACTATGGAGGCAAGAAGAAGTGAGGAAGAAAGAAGAAAGAAGAAAGAGGGAGCTGCCGGCCGAGGCTTATACTTGACCTATCTCGGTCAAATGATCTCGGTCGCCGACCGAGATTTTTCTCGGGTCGGGGCCGAGATCTCAGTTTTTTTTTCTTGACCGTTGCTTCTTTGATCTCAGGCTCATATCTCGGTCGGCACCCGAGATTTTGAGGAGTCGGGGCCGAGATTTTCCATCCGTCAGGAAAACTCTAGATCTCGGCCGAGATTTTTAGATCTCGGGCCGAGATCATGTCCTCTGTTGTAAAACTTCGGGCTGCTTGGAGGAGATCTCGGCCGGGATCTCGGTTATGGTGACCGAGATTGCTCGCCTTGCGTCACTAATGATTGTTAGGGTCCGAATAGCGTAGAGGTCAGAGGTATTTCTTGGTTGTCATTAATGATTATTCAAGATTGACTTGGTTGTTTGTCGTGAAACACAAAAGAGAATCTTTCAAGAACTTAAAGGAGTCGAAAACGGTAGTGGAGAATCAAACAAGGAAGAAAATCAAAATGAATGCAAAGACTTTCAAACGAGCCAGTAGGTACCCATCAATGAACCCCCATTAATGATGAGAGAAAGACTAGTATTATTGAACAAGCAATGATCGTGGAAGAAATTCTCACGTTGATTAATTGGGATAAACTCTTTAATAGCCAAAATACGACGAGAAACAAGAGCGAATTTACCGGTATGTGTCGGGGCGCAAGCAAGCTCTTAGTCACATGGCTCCGTTTCAAAGTGTGGATCAGCGTCTTGATCATCCTCCATGATGAGATCGCGAGCTTGTTGGTCATCTTTTCCATCTTCATAAAATCGGTCGGAGAACAAAACTCACTTGTATTCGGACAATCACGTTGAGCATGACCAAAACCTCTATACTTGTAACACACAGGCTCTCTTGGGCGTGCTGCCGGTAGAGGTCCTTGTTGGCCTCGCGCGGGATGCGCCGGTGCCGGGGCAATAGGGCCACGGTTTGGTGCCTTCTCGGTAACCGCTTTCCGGGTGGGTTGACTCGTCCGTTGGACTCCTTTGGTGGCACCGTTGTATTAAGAACTAGACACATCAAGAATGGTTGTTAGAAGTATAAGCATATTGACTAGATGAGGAATTATACCTTGAATATTGAGGCATTTTGAGTTGTTGCTTGTGAAGTTTATGTGTGGCATGGCATAATGTTCCCAAATCCATGTACGGGACAATCTCGAGCATGCGCCGAATTGAAGGTTTAAGCCCACTCATAAACTTGGTGCGAAGGGCGGGGGCGGAGGCCGAGATGTCGGCCTTCATGTGCATGTCCTTGAGTTTCGCCAAATAAGCCACCGGAGTAAGGTTGCCTTGTTGGAGCTCGGCAATTTGCAACCTCATATCATTCTTGAAGTCATCGGGCACATACTTTTTGGTCATGACATAGAGTAATTGCTCCAATGTTTCTACCGGTGCCCATCCTCGGTTCTCATGGTTGGTCTCATACCGGTTCCACCAAGACTTGGCATCACCTTCAAAGTAATGAGTTACCGCTTCGATCTTTTCATATTCCTCATAATGACAATGCTTCAAACTTGTTTCACATCCTACGCCCAATCAAGAAAAATACACGGATCATATTCACCATGAAACATAGGGAAGTTGACCTTACTTTCCCTTTGGGCGGGACGGTGACATGTACGCATCATCGGGACGGGCTCGCCGGTTGCCATCTTGAGGCCGTTGGCGCCCATAAATGGGTGGTGCATGCCTAGTCGGGTGTGGAGGAGGCAACCATTCTTCCCCTCAGTCTTGGCTCTCATAAGGTTCTCGGACGGGCGGGTTCCATGGACAGAAATGTGCCACCCGTTCCAAGTCGGAATCATCATCGAAGAACTCACTCGTTGAAGTCATCTTGCTCATCATACTCATCAAAGTCTTGGAATGTAGGTTGCCGGATAGACTGTTGGAGGCGGTGTCCAAAACAATCATTCTCGAGACCAAGATTGGTGTTGCTCGGGTCGGGATGGTACTGGGCTTCTACCGGGTTTGACGGTCGGTACAGGGCACACTAGATGGAGGTGGAGAAATGGCATACCATCGTTTATGACGCTCATAACGCTTGTGTCGTTTCTCCGTCTCGACAAAGAGCAAGTCATCCGGATTCGGGGCAAGGTTATCTTCGTCTTCTTCATGGGACTCAAGTTCAATAAGTTGAACGCATTAGTTTTCCGCTTTCTGGTTGGGCAATAAGAAATGGAGAAGGGCAATCACTCGTTCTTAAAACCTACATTCTTAAGACCAAAGAGTTGGGCAGAAAGGGAGGGAAAGCTAAGGGACGTTGACTTTCAGTGACGGACGCGAGTCGGGGACCGTTTGATGGTCCCACTCCCAAAATTCCTTTGCCTTTGCGTTGTCCATCGGACGTGGACGAATTGACCAATGTCTTATTTGGATTCATTGGGGTAGAACGTTGGGCAAGTTGTTGGGCCTTAACAACTTCTAACTCTTGCCTCAAGGAAGCATTTTCTCGGGCCAAGGCATCATATTTCTCTTGTTCCCTCAAGGTTTCCACTTCTTGCCTCATGGAGGTGTTTTCGAGTGACAACGAGGTGGTTTCTTGGGCCAAGGGGTCATTGTACTCATGTTGATCATGAGAATCTTGAGAATTTTCCATTTGAACGTTAGTCATAGCTCCAAATCAAACATACACAATTGCAAGCAATCAAATGAGCAAGGTAACAAGTTAATTAAGGTAACGTTTCCTCAGTTCAAGTGCGTTATTGGGTTCTAATTTGGGGAATGTCGTTTAGCGGTTAGTCAAGTAAGGCAAATCCAACAAAACTGAAATAATTTCACACAAACAAGTGATATTTTGAAAACGTATGTAAGAAAATGGAGAGACAAAAGATGGACGGATTGTTCACTCGGCAAGTACTACTTGCTTTCGGTCTTTTGACATTTTTTTTGTAAAATCCGATTTTTTGGATGGACCGGTTTGCCAGACGTCTTTTTAATTTGTGTTTTATTTATTTTTTGAAACTTTTTGTGCAACTTGATGCAATAGCTGAAAAACTTTTCTTTGGAAACAAATCCGTTTTGATGAAGAGATTTTTTTGCTTTTTGCTGTTTTTTTTGGAATATCAAATCAGAGAGACCGAACGTTTTGTTAACAAAATACCCCAAGAAACTTTGATTAAATCAATTTACAAAGTTGTTGGATTGGGTCGGTTAAGAACAAGACGTTTTTTATAAATGTTTTGATGAGAAACCAAATATCTCCTAAGTATGCTTGGGAAAATAGATCAAAGAAAAAAAATTCGAGAAAATTTGGATTAACACATGAGGAAAATGAAGAACATGATGAACGGATAAAGAACATGATGAACAACATGAAGATCATGAAGAACAAATGAAGAACATCATGAACAAATGAAGAACATCATGTACAAAAGGCTAGAAAGGACGATATTGATAACGCACAAAAACAAGAGTAAAGTGAACTTAACTTCAATCCCTTTGCTTTGATTCCAATTTGTGGCGTCTTTGGATACGTTCAAGGATAAAATCTGGATCTAGATCAAGTTAGAGATTCAACTACTCCTTTTTTGACATGCATGGTTGTACTTTGGATTGAAATGGGTGGCGGAAGCAATTGAGATGAATGCGGAATCGAAAGTTGATTCGATCTAGAGAGATCGAACAAACCCTTTGAAGCGGATTAAAGGTTGATTCTTGAGAAGAATCCCCAAATGTGAGTTTCTTGCATCAAAGATTAGATTCAAGGAAGAACTTTTGAGAGGATGAAAGAGGGAGTTGATGCCCAAGTAAGTAGGAGGAAATACTTCTCAATACTTTTGAACATGGAAATTCAAGTGAGGCCAACACTTATATAGAGGTGTTTCCCAAATACGGACCTTTGGATCAAAACAAGTCTATAAAACAGGAGGCTCGACAAGAGGGCTTAAAAAGGAATATTTTATAATGAATATCCCTTTTATTACCAAATAGAAAAACATAGTAAATATAGTCCAAAATGTTCTAGCTTCATGCCATGGTGTTGGAAAGACGAGACATGCCGGTAACGGGGCCATGAGGCGTGGACGGAGCCGGTAGTCTATGCCATGGTGGTGGAGACACAGTATGCCACTAACGGGTCCAATTGAAGTAATGGTGTGGATGATGATAGATCCGGTAGCTTGTGCGATGACTTTGACTCAGGAACGGGTGAATGGTCTGTCGGAGCGAACCCTCAAAGCCTCGTCGTCATCATTTACGGTCAACGCAATCAAGGGTGTATTCAAGGGCGCATCAGTTTCTTGCAATCAAAGAAGTCAAGGTCAAGACAAGAATGAACGAGATCCGAGAGTGAAGTGGAAAACATTAGGGAACGTGTACAAGTGTTAAATTCACAATGAGGTTACTCAACCTCCCTCCTCCACTTCTACTTGTTCGATATACTAGACTATTTTGAATGATAGCTAATGAATGATACTTAAATCTCTATGGAATTCAACCTTGATGTTTGAACATGTACTACATTGACAATGGCCGTACACTTGCGGTTTACACATGAAATGTTTGTATTTAATACGCATATTTTCTCTATTTTTTTTAAAAAAATAATCCAAGTTCCGTCTTAAGCTCGACGCGGGCGAGTATAGTCAAGAACTTAGGCCGAAATTCTGGACTCGGCCCATGTCCGGCCTAGGAAAATGGGAATTTTTTTTGAAAAGTCTGGTCTAAATCCGGAACTAGTCCGGGTTTGCACATGTATATCCATATCCGTCAAGTTTTATGGTGTTGTTGCCGGGGATTTAAGTTTGATTTTTTGTTAGTCGTTTTTCTTCGTAGTGCAGATTTGTGTTGTTATTTTTGATGCAATTTTGTTTGTGTTTGTGGTTCGCATGAGCTCCAAGAAATGACCAATAACTAAACTTCCTTATGGAATCCAAGAAGGGAGGCATGCCAAAGACAAATTGAATATGATCAATGGTGTGCATGCCCAATAAAAAGAGGAAGCTAAAAAAGTGAAACATGAAGAGTTTTTAGCTAGATTGTTTGGTAGAATGCTGAGAAACTCACGACCAAGGTAGATTCCCTTTCACAAGGACGATGGATGCTTGAGTGACGACGTGTTCAACAAGAGAAAACTAAGAGAATAGAGCATTGGAAGCTTCTTGCTAGACTAATAACTAAACTTCCTTATTAGAGATGATGAAGAAGCTCCTTACCAAGAGGTGCTTGAGCAACAACATGTTGAATAAGTAGCATGTTCTTCAAGGCCGCCTACAACACCTCAAGTTTTCCAAGACCCTCAAATGTAAGTTAATGCCAAGGAGATTTTGATTACAAAAGAGTCCAGTGTATAAGAGCCTCCTAAGGAGGAAGTATAGAGGATAGAAAAAGAGACTTGGAAATGGAAAGAGATATTAAGGATTTAATCATCTCGATCAACCTAATTGAAAAGCACCATCAAAATGCCCCAAACCCTATGGAATAACATGTCTTGATCAAGGAGTGGGCTTAGCAAATAAAAAAGACTCTCAATCAACTCACCCATGTAGATGCATTGCTAGAAAATGAAGTACAAGATAAGTATAGGGTTAAGGTCTTGGAGGGAGAAAAACCTAAGGAAGGAACAACAAAGCTTAGTGAAGATGAACCAAAGCCTTGAAATCAAGATCAACCCCTTCCTCATGATCCCAACATGTTCTTGAAGGGCATAACATGGTGGATAGGGCTTCTCTTGTTGAAGTGGTTGCCTAAGGATGTGATAAAGTTTCGGAAGGAAGTTTGGTTGAGTCCAAGACTTTAAACAACGGCGCTTAATGGGAGACAACCCATCGGTATGTTTTCTTTTCCTTTGTTTTTGTTTGAATGAATTAATGTTTTGTTTTTAAACTCTTTTGTTGTCATTGTCCAAAATATTGAAAACGAGAGGAAGAGTCGAGAAAATTTGAGAAGAAATGCTTAAGGAAGCAAGGCTAACAAAAGGAGTGAAAATAAGGTTTCAAGGCACCTAGACCGTGGTTTCATGTGCGTTGGATCAAGGTACACATATTCAGGCTGAGTGCAGGCTTTGGACACATACCTTGAGTGAGGTCCACAAAATTCTTGCCAAGGCTAGTTTTTCTCCAAGCAGAGTTTTGCCTTTTTACAGGTAAGTTGTGTTTAAAATGTTTGAAAACTCCAACAAGCTACTACCCTTACCTCCCAAACTCGTTTGAGCCTCTTTTACCTCTCTTCCGATTCCACTAAATTCCAATAATCATTAAGAACAACCAAATCTCTCGAACCAAAGCAGAGAATCATCTCTAAACTCAATTTATACCTCTCTTTCTACATTCTTTCACCCATTCCTCTCAGTACCACCTCTCTCAACCTCTATTTCCTCTAAAAAAAAATTCACTTTGGTTTCAAATATTATGTTTCTTTAATTTTATTACATAGCTTAGGATTGGATGCAACATAACTATATTCGGTAAGACTTTTTTTCTTTAGTTTTCAATTTCGTATTATTTGTCTTGAAATCATGAAATATGGAAATTGAATTGATTTTGGGAATATGTGTTATGGTGCATGTTGATTAAGTTCTAATGCTTGAGTTAATGTTGAAATGATGCTTAATTGTTGATTTTGAGTAGAAATTCCATGAACTTTGCCTAAGTTTATGAGTTTTGATGAAAATGTTTGAATGGTACCACATTTGTCTTATCTCGTAATTTTGATGTTGAGATGTTTTTTATTGTGAAAATTGAATCATTGAATTCTTATGTTATATTTATGATCTTTTGTGTATATATTTGTTCTTGAGCATCTCGTTGAACTTTATCATGTCTTATCTCCATATGAAACTCTTAAGAATTTTGTTGCTTGATTTGTTTGATTGAGGATTTTATTAAAAACATGATTGACCTAAAAAAACACGTGATATATTTTTTTGTGAGCTTATCGACTTATATATATTATGATCTTTACATTGCCCTTGAGCTTGTTTTATACTCCTATTAAGGTAGTGAATGTTGATCGTATATTGATGATCTTATTCCTCCGTATGAATGTGTTATTTTTAATAAGAAATGTCTATGGTATATATGTGATTATGCTATGAAGTTTATGGATTAATGATTGTCTGTCTTCCTTTGTGAATTGTTTATAGGTACTTACTCTTTATCACTATAGGCAAAACTTGAAGAGGTATTGGATTCAATTGCAAGAAGAGTTGAACCCAAACTGTAACACCCCGAATCCGCGGGACTCGAGGTGCTACCGGGCTAGGATCTCACAATGGATCCTGACCTTAGCCTGACAACAATTTCACCGATCTTACAACAAGGCACAAACAGATTAAAACCAAAACATAAAACTGATATATAAACATGTCAAAAGGTTTATACAACTGCTGAGTACAACAAAACATATCATATATATATATACATATCCAAAATACCCATCCACGAGTATAACCCTAGTGTACGGAGCCCTCAGCAGATCGCCCCGTCTGGATCACTCTGCAGTGACCTAACCTGCAAAGTTTACAACACGGCATTACACCGTTAGCTAACCAAACACATAAACATGTTGTCACACATTTACCCATTTTATTATCTTATAATAATAGTCCGGCGCATACAGCGTATAAATAATAACTCAATATGAAGAGAACCTCCAGACTCCCAGCGCATACAGCGTATAAATAATAACTCAATATGTGACACGAGGAATATAACCCTCGCCTCTCGGGAATGGTGCCAGCTGGAATGGGATCCGGTCCCACCTCCCGTGTACCCTATGGGAGTGGTGCAGGTGGCCGGCCCACTGAGCCATACGGGCCTGCCCGAAGAGAACCTCCAGACTCCCAGCGGGATGAATGGACAAGTTGTCACGGCCCTACAATGGGCAATCAATAAACCATAGGTCGGTAATACAATATATCATACGGGCTATAAAGCATAACATCCACCACTCAGGCACACATCCAATATATGGAGGGCAGCTAAGTAAGTCCTATGGACTTACCTCAACCTCGGGAGTCACAGACTCAGAATACTCGGCTCCGCTCTAGAGATCAACTTAACCTAAACAAGGTATAACGCATACATCATATACATATCCGTACAAGGGGTCACACCTAGACCCAAGGGATCCATACGGATCATATTCCAACTCGTAATCCTCAAGGCCGTAACCGGCATAACAGTTCCGTACTCAACTCATTCTAACCTCAACTCGCATCTAGCATGCTACTAACACTCACACTAGGAAGGAAAAGGATCTACCTAGCCTTAGGTAGATCCGGGACAAAACACACTTGCGGGTCACAAGGGACGCAGGGGCGAAAGCAGGTGGCCGCGAGCGCGGCGGGATGTGGCCGCGGGGGTGGTGACACAGAACGTGGGCGGCCGCTGGCACGCCGCTGGCGCAACGCTGGCGCCTGGACAATGTCACCGCGGGGGCGGTGACTCACGGCCGCGGGGGCGACGACTGCACAGAGCGTGATTCTGCGTTTCTCCTCGGTCCTTCACGTGATCAATTCCCATCTTCTCTCATCCAAAGTCAATCCCAAACACATACATACACATATCAGCATCAAAACGTGCCTAGGCAATCATCTAATCCTAAGCTATGAAGGAAGGCAAGAAAGAAAGAAGACAGGAGAAGAAACCTTACCACACTTGTGGTCTAAGGTTGCAGGAGAGCTCAACTGCTGCCAAGGCTGGCTTCCAAGCCCAGCATATCCAAAGCCACAACTTACACAATCACTACACACTTCCAACTCTCACAAACTCTTCCAAGCTAGAACAAGATCAAAGGGGAGCAAAGGGAAGCAAGGATGCGTGGAGAGAATCTGGAGCAAGAGGATGAAGAAACCCTTGATCAGCCAAAGGTAAGAATGGGTGAAGTAAAGGGTAAAGCAAGGTCAACAAAGGTCAACAAAAACGGCTGCAGCCGCCGGAAACCGCGGGGGCGGCAAGACCAACCTCGGCCAAAGCTAATCTCGGCCAAGGTCCGGTCTCGGCTCGAAATACTACGGCTCTTACATCTCTCCCCCCTAAAAACAAGTTTCGTCCCGAAATTTGCATAAACATCGAAAGCACATAACCTCAAAACCGGGATACACTCTCTATCATAGAGGTATCATAACACATACCTGGCCTCAACCATACGTTATAACCTCAACACGGGCGTGGAGAAACATCATCTCCCGCAAAAGATCACAATCCTATCCGGAGCATAGAGAGAAGCGTCTCTAGTCAAACCAACATCGGGGGATGGAGAAGATATCTCCATCCAATCCTACATATCTCGAGATAGCATGGAGGTAAGAACCATCTCCAGCTATACCTATCGGTAGTACTAGCACAACAGGATCTGTAACAGATCATACACACATCACAACTAGCACGAAATAAACACAGTATGACATATAAGCACATAAACACATAAGCATATAACACTCACCGAGGTAATACTAAGATCTACCCGGCGATCCCACTGGTACCTCTATCCCAACATAGAACTTTGAATAGTTCCTCTAGATACTAACCTCAGTCTCCCAAGTAGCCTCCTCAGGTCCACGTCTCGACCACTGTATCCTCAACATAGGAATGTCCTTCGAACGCAGGCGTCTCATACCTCGCTCTAGGACTGCAATAGGATGCTCAGCAAACGTGTGGTCCGGCTCAACCACCAAATCATCATAACTCACAATATGTCTCGGGTCTGGTATATACTCCCTCTGCTGAGACACGTGGAACACAGGGTGAACACCCTCTAATCTCGGAGGCAAAGCCAATCTGTAGGCTGCGCTCCCAACCCGATCCAGAATCTCGAATGGTCCGACATATCGGGGGCTCAACTTCCCCTTAATGCCGAATCTCCTCACACCTCGTGTCGGGGACACTCTCAGCCACACATGGGCTCCAACTCGGAACTCTAGAGGTTTGCGCCTCCTGTCTGCATACGACTTCTGACGGCTCTGAGCCGTCAGCAGTCGCTCTCTAATCAGGGCTACTCAGGCCATATCATCCTGAATCTGATCAGGGGCTATACCGCTGACACTGTTCTGCTCATCCCAGCATAACGGAGTCCGACATCTCTGTCCATACAGTGCCTCATATGGGGCCATCCCAATAGATGCATGCCAGCTGTTGTTGTATGAGAACTCAACTAGTGGGAGGTGATCCGTCCACACTTGTCCCCAATCCAACACACAATCTCGCATCATATCCTCCAGCGTGTGAATGGTCCTCTCTGACTGACCATCGGTCTGAGGATGAAACGCCGTCGTGAAATGTAAACTCGTCCCCAGGGCAGTCTGAATCTGCTGCCAAAACCTCGAGGTAAATCGCCCATCTCTGTCAAAGACGATCGTCCTCGGCACCCCATGGAGTCTCACTATCTGCCTAGTGTACTCCTCAGCCAGTCTGCTCACCGGCCACGTCTCCCTGATCGGAACAAAACGTGTCGTCTTCGTCAATCTGTCCACAATGACCCAGATAGCATCATAACCCCGGCTCAATCTCAATCCGGTCACAAAATCCAAAACCAAAACCTTTTTCAAAGTCACACCCCTTTCGGGTTCAGTTTATTTATCTATTCGACCTTTATCGCAGATTACAAGTGCCATTGTTGTCAACCTGGGCTCTGATACCACCTTTGTAACACCCCGAATCCGCGGGACTCGAGGTGCTACCGGGCTAGGATCTCACAATGGATCCTGACCCTAGCCTGACAACAATTTCACCGATCTTACAACAAGGCACAAAAAGATTAAAACCAAAACATAAAACTGATATATAAACATGTCAAAAGGTTTATACAACTGCTGAGTACAACAAAACATATCATATATAAATATATATACATATCCAAAATACCCATCCACGAGTATAACGCAAGTGTAAGGAGCCCTCAGCAGATCGCCCCGTCTGGATCACTCTGCAATGACCTAACCTGCAAAGTCTACAACACGGCATTACACCGTTAGCTAACCAAACACATACAAAGGAAGATGCTAGAGCACATGCACACGTCATAACTTAAACATATAAACATGTTGTCACACATTTACCCATTTTATTATCTTATAATAATAGTCCGGCGCATACAGCGTATAAATAATAACTCAATATGAACGTATGTGACACGAGGAATATAACCCTCGCCTCTCGGGAATGGTGCCAGCTGGAATGGGATCCGGTCCCACCTCCCGTGTACCCTATGGGAGTGGTGCAGGTGGCCGGCCCACTGAGCCATACGGGCCTGCCCGAAGAGAACCTCCAGACTCCCAGCGGGATGAATGGACAAGTTGTCACGACCCTACAATGGGAAGTCAATAGACCATAGGTCGGTAATACAATATATCATACGGGCTATAAAGCATAACATCCACCACTCAGGCACACATCCAATATATGGAGGGCAGCTAAGTAAGTCCTATGGACTTACCTTAACCTCGGGAGTCACAGACTCAGAATACTCGGCTCCGCTCTGGAGATCAACTCAACCTAAACAAGGTATAACGCATACATCATATACATATCCATACAAGGGGTCACACCTAGACCCAAGGGATCCATACGGATCATATTCCAACTCGTAATCCTCAAGGTTGTAACCGGCATAACAGTTCCGTACTCAACTCATTCTAACCTCAACTCGCACCTAGCATGCTACTAACACTCATACTAGGAAGGAAAAGGATCTACCTAGCCTTAGGTAGATCCGGGACAAAACGCACCTGCGGGTCACAAGGGACGCAGGGGCGAAAGTAGGTGGCCGTGGGCGCGGCGGGATGTGGCCGCGGGGGTGGTGATACGGAACGTGGGCGGCCGCTGGCACGCTGCTGGCGCCTGGACAATGTCGTCGCGGGGGCGGTGACTCACGGCCGCGGGGCGGCGACTGCGCAGAGCGTGATTCGGCGTTTCTCCTCGGTCCTTCACGTGATCAATTCCCGTCTTCTCTCATCCAAAGCCAATCCCAAACACATACATACACATACCAGCATCAAAACGTGTCTAGGCAATCATCTAATCCTAAGCTATGAAGGAAGGCAAGAAAGAAAGAAGACAGGAGAAGAAACCTTACCACACTTGTGGTCTAAGGCTGCAGGAGAGCTCAACTGCTACCAAGGCTGGCTTCCAGGCCCAGCATATCCAAAGCCACAGCTTACACAAGCACTACACACTTCCAACTCTCACAAACTCTTCCAAGCTAGAACAAGATCAAAGGGGAGCAAAGGGAAGCAAGGATGCGTGGAGAGAATCTGGAGCAAGAGGATGAAGAAACCCTTGATCAGCCAAAGGTAAGAATGGGTGAAGTAAAGGGTAAAGCAAGGTCAACAAAGGTCAACAAAAACGGCTGCAGCTTCCGGAAACCGCGGGGCGGTCCAAGCAGCCGCAGGGGCGGCCAGCCGCAAGGGCGGCGCCACTCACCGCGGGGCGGCAAGACCAACCTCAGCCAAAGCTAATCTCGGCCAAGGTCCGGTCTCGGCCCGAAAGACTACAGCTCTTACACAAACTATGAGGAAAAAGAAGAGGAAGATGAGGATAAAGAGGAGGATGACAATGACTTGGAAGAGGAAGATTATAACCTCCAAATGGATGATGAAGATGTGATCATGAGAGATGCTCACACAGGAGATTCGGGTGCATTTGGACCTAGGTCTTCTAGGACCCATTCCGACCAAGGAGATGTGGAAAACCAAAACAAGTGGTATGATGACCTCAAGTCTCAAATGGAGGAGCAATCAAACACGTTGAGTGCTCTCTAAATTCGACAAGATGAAACCAATGGCGATAGGGACTTCATCTAAGGACAATGAAACACTTGGGTGAGCGGTGACACTCACCCACAAGAGTAAGTCATCACCAAAGAATAAACATTTGAATCCTATATGTGAGTGTATCCATCCCTTTTCTTTTAGTTTTGCATCGAGGATAATGCGAATTTCTAATTATCACATATCATATGTTCATATGTGTTTAACGTTTCATTTTTCATTGTTTGTTGCTTTTAGCGTTTTTCATTTATTTTTTTTTAGTGTAACTCAGTTTAACTTTGTGCCTTTGTGAAAATTCAAACAAAAATTAAAATTTTAACAAATTTACATGTTTCTCATAATGTTTGAAATGATCTTAATAATGATAACTATTTTCTTGTCATGGCAACTAAGGCTTGTTGATTGTAAAGCTTATGAATGACATATCTTATGTGTGTTGATGAATTACTTTGGAATGTATATGATAGTGGATTAATGTTATGCATCTTAACAGTTTCTATTGGTTGATGTTTGGTTTAAATGAACCTATATGCTTAATCTTTAACTAGTCCATTATCATGGTGAGTTCTTGTGTGTTATAGGTTATGAATTCTAAATTGCTTGGCTTAGTGCAACTTACATTGGCTGACACTCACTTGGGTGAAAATATCAACCCGTAAGGAAAAAGGCCAAGTATTGAAAATATTAGAAAAATCCATGAAAATGAATGTGTTAAAGTTCAAAATTGCCAAAATAGATAATGATCAAAATGTTGTTTTCCTTTCTTTGTCAATTGCCTCAGCCGAGGTCACCAAAACTCGAGCATATTGTTCTTTGATCGAGTTTTTCAGCTGTTTTGACTAGATTCGATTTTGTAAGGATCCATTATTGATAACATGATTTATCGACCTAGTTTAGTAGAGCATTTAGGTAGATTTTTCCGTTCCGCATGCATGTTTTAGCCTTAGTTTGTGTCTTTTTGATGCTTCTTTAGTGCTACTTTGCAAGTATAGATGTCCACACACTCTTTTGGTGTGATTGTAGGTTGTTTGGCGCATTTTGGAGCTAAAACGGTGCATTTGAGGATCAAGCCTCGGAGTGGATTCTTAGGAGCAATCATACGAGCTAAGGAAAAGAGAAGAAGTCAAGTTAGGAACGGACGAGATCAATTGCCCGAAGTGAAGAAACTATCTCGGCCGAGATCCACAAATCTCGGTCTGTGATAGGAGCTACTGTTCACAAATCTCGGTCCACATCTCGGACTGAGATCCAGGGGTAACCTGACCGAGATCCCAATGACGCTGAAGATCGAAGACGAAATATCGGTCACGACCGTGCCCGAACTCGGCCGAGATTCAGCCCGAGATTTTTCCTGGAGCGTCGATTTTATTTTATTTCGGACCCTTGGTCCAGCCCATATCTTTTGGAAGGTTATTGGGTATATAAGCAAGGTTTTGATTATTTTCAAAGAGGTCAACAAGTAGCTTAGATAGTCGATTGTGTTAGATTGGAGAGAGTTAGTTCAATTTCAGACTTAAGGAGAACTGTTCTCCTACCTTTCTTCTTCTTCGCTCTACTTTCACCATAGTTAGATTATATAGTTAGTTTAGAGAAAGATTCAGGCTTTTGTTCTTTATTGAGTTCAGAAAAGCGTTGCGACTGTAACGACCCGGGTTTTTTTAATAACCCAAGTCGCCACTTGGCTAGGGTCCACACAATGGGTCCCATCAGTTAGCTTGACAACAACATCACTTATAGGACCTTGCAACAAAAAGCACGGACAAATAATGAAAACATTTAACCTGTTATATAAAAGTGTATATAACAAAACCATGCACATGCATATGCACCCAAAACGACAACATAAGAGTTATAGTTGTAAAAACACAACCGCCGTTCCTACAAAAACTACACCTAACAATGCTGCACACCGGAAAGTGTGCACCTCCGCCAACAAGTGGGAAACTCAAAATAAAACAAACCAACCCATGTGAGATCACTGCCCCGGCGGACCACATCCTACAGTTGACGTCCCTGCAGCGTCCCTATTAGCAGGAATACCTAAAAAGATGTCGGTATAAACCGTTAGTTCATGATCATAACTCTGTCCACGAGAGATTCTACTAAACACATATCTATAGTATATGCAACACATCAACCTAGCCATACTATATGCAATGCACTTATGGTCGGAACATTCATTTACATGCTTATTATAGGTCGGTGATACTAGTTTATTATTCATTTGCACTCTGGTCGCCCCATGGAGTCAACCCCCTCTGTTGGTACCCCATGTTAGCAGGCAAACCTTATTCATTTCGGTCGCACCCTCCACTCTTAAAATTGAGGGAATCCCGGCCGTGACTCTAGGAGTCCTATTGCCAATTAATACAGGCCAACGCCGATTCAGACGCGCTTAGGCTGGTACGACATATATATTTTTACCCAAGTCCATGGGTGTAGCCGGTGCACTTATGTGCTCTCCCATACGGGTTATGACCATATGATAACAGGCTCGTTCTCACATACACACATATCACGTGTGTTCACACATCTTGTCCATTAGCTATATGCCACAAATAATTAATTCCACTTTAAATTAATATATATATTTTCACACATAACCACACATCAAATCTTATTGTTATATTATATATAATATACATACATATATATATATATATATCATAACAATATTTGAGCATGCTTATCAACACACGTTCACTATCATATCAAGATCATTATAACACACAACATGCTAACCTATCATACGAGTATTAAAATCATCATGATATCACAACATCATGCTTTCACAATAACAATAATATCAAACAATTTAAATCTCTCAAGGAGTAACCTCTACATATCAAAGCTAAGTAAGTACGAAGACTTACCTGAGTATTTGCTAACAGCCAAAACAATCTATAGTTAGTCTACTGCCTCCAGCCGTACTGTAAGGAATATCATTTTCCTTGTTAAACTTCTCGTTCCAAAATTAATTAAATTCTTTCTTTAGAATTTAAATAACTTTCAATAAATCTCGTAGTCTTAATTTAATTAATTAATCCTTTAATTAATTAAATTTTGCCAGAATAACGTTTTGCCCGCAAGCCATTTCCTAAACCACCTGTCAGCAGATCTCAACATCCAAATAGCCTAAGATCATCAAAATAGTTTATCGAACACAATGGAATTTCCATTCATCCATTCCAGTAATCCTAAGGTCAATTTAAAACAACCCGCAATACAAAAAACGAATAAATTTATAACTTAATCGTTACTAACCCGCCCCGTATATGTACACTCCACTTGCAACCCACAATTCATTGTAAAAAAAAGAGTTGGGATTTAACTAGCATTTCAATTTAGAATTAAAAAAAATCAGAAAACACAACACTCCAAAGTAGGTATTATTTGTGTTTTATACTCAACTTGAAGAAAAAATTGCCATGTCAAGGAATTAGTTCAATGTATTGCTAATCGAGGAATTTATTACGCTTTTTCATTTCGGAAAAAAAATCACAAAATAGGAAAATGAAATACGCTACAAGAAACATGCATCAAGCATAACGCAACGCAAAACTCGCCACACGCGACTCACGACACACAACAAGTTCTAGAAAAGAGTTGTGAATTAACGTTTTTTTATTTTTAAAAATATTCTCAAAACAACATATACAATAAACAATAATGTATTCATGTTATATTCAATCTGAGGAAAAATTACAATGTTAAAAAATAATTTCAATGTATTTATATATGAGGAATTTGTTATTTATTTTATCTTTTAGAAAAGATTCCACAAAACACAAAACCGAATACTCAAGGCACAAACGCAAACCACACAACCCACTCACAATATTCGATGCACAAGCACAAACCACGCAACTCACTCACAATACTCGATGCACAAGCACAAACCACGCACCCCACTCATAGTTTTCAAGGCACAAACACCAACCGCACAACCCATAACACACACCACATATGTACATACCAAAAACAAACACATACACATAATTCTTTTAATGATCCACTAGACATATAGATAACTCCAACAACAAATTAAGTACCTCTTTTTCATATACATGAAACCAAACACACATACACACGATTTTTTTAAAGATCATATAAACGAATACACGCATACCCTCGATCATAATAGTACACTTTATTTATTCGAAATAAATTTCTCCTTAAAAACATAACTTCGGATACACAACTTTCAATACATCTTACCAGTTCCATCCCCAAAGATTATCAGTACAAAACATTTGGCCTGGATGCATTCTCATGAACCTCACATTTCCAACAACCGGGTGAGGAAATCCAGTCACAGGAATATCCTCATAGTAACCCACCTCCTCACCTCCATCAGATTCCTCCAAATAATTCCGATAAAGAACATCAGTAAAGATCAAAGCACAAACATGCTCAACCAAGTACTTCATCGCTCTCACAGTTGTCTCCTTGTTCTCGTGCATCTTCCTCCATGGAATAGAGCGACCAGTTACAGAGGCAGTGATCCAAAACGGAGGAGAAATTGGTGATGTGTAGTAGGCACCAAGTGAGTTCACACAAAATAACGCTTCCTTGGTCATAGATTCAAGAGCGTTGTTTGAGACTTGCGTCAACATTGAGCAAATGTTTTCGAAGTCGTTGTCATCTTCGAGCCATAACCAGAAGGCAATGGCGAGGAGAGCCTCACAAGGATTTCGGGAGAGAAGGTAGATGAGACGAGTGAAGATCACGCGCTCATTGAGGTGAAAGTCATGGAGCTCGGCTAGGGTTATTTCCATGGCTTGAGAGAAGAGGGGTTTTGGTATATGTCTTCATAAGGTAAAGAGTTTATATAGAGGAAGGGAAATCCATACAAGCACATAGATTAAACTTCCGGCTATTGGTATTTAGAATGGATCGGTTGGAAATTTACTGAAAAGTATAATTTACTTTTATTCCGTTGGGATTAGATAAATTTTATGAATGGACACATGGAGGTTCAATTTGATGGTGTAGAATCAGCGAGCTTATCCATGACACACTTTTGTCATGTGAGCGTTTCTATTTTTATTTTCTACGTACATGTATAGATATACTCATTTTATTTATTTTATTTATTTTACTTTTCATGTGTATTCTTGCCTGAATTGTATACAGAAACACATATGTGGAATGTACTAGACGTGTATGATGATTGGTAACCAAAAACCAAAAATTTGAAATCTACAATACTTGTAATAAAAACTTGAAAATAAGAATATCACAAATCCAAATTTTTTCTCATAATTTTAATATTTAACAATTTAAGGGGTTATATGGTTACAACTTCAAAACGGAATGGAAATGAATCTAATCCAGTTTCATGTCATTGTTAATTTTTAAAACATATACTTTGGGTGAAGGTTTTTTCATTCTAAATGTAAATTTTGTTTCATTTTCCTCATTTTATTTCCCTTTAGTGTTTTAAAATACATTTAATCCACTTGCATTCACTTGAAATCACATAGACTAATTCCAAGAAACAAATGTTTAAGAGTTTATGTATGGACTAGATTCGTTTTTATTTCATTCCACTCCGATACAACCGGATGAGGATTAAGTGTAATGTTACCTTTCAAACATTAAATAATAATATATCATACCCCAAACTCGATAAAGAGTGATTTTATTCGGTAACACGGAAAATGACAAAAAAAAGTCAACACATGTGCAATGCGTATGTGCCTGGCCCAGGCGTAAGCGTCCCATGAGCCGCATAGGCCTAGGCCGGGCACATACGCATCGTGCATGTGACCGAGAAACCCTATATGAGCGAGGCGTCCTTCTCCCTCCACCGCACCTCTACGCCGCATCTCCAAAGAAAACACAAAAAAGTTGTGTAAAACACACAAATTTGAACCATAGTTAATCAATACGAGAAAATAATCTAGAATCGAATGTTGAAAATCCACAATATACAAAGAGGACATCCTTTATCTCGGATCGAGGTTAGTTTAAGGTTTTTTATCGTTTTTTACTTTCACGTTTTTTTATTACGTTTTTAGGTTTGAACAACTAAACAACATGCGACCGTCCTCTTTTTCATCACTTATTGCATATTCTGATGCCGATTGGGCCGGATGTCCAGATACTCGTTGTTCCACTTCCGGGTAGTGTTTATATTCGGGAGACAAACATCATTTCTTGGTCTTCAAAGCGACAAGCCACCATTTCTTGCTCTAGTGCTGAAGCAGAATATAAGGGTGTTGCTAATGCTATTGTTGAAACCTTTGTAACACCCCAAATCCGTAGGACTCGAGGTGCTACTAGGCTAGGATCTCACAATGGATCCTGACCCTAGCCTGACAACAAGTTCACTGGATCTTACAACAAGGCACAGATAGATTAAAACCAAAACATTAAACTGATATATATAAATCAAAAGGTTTATACAAGGTACCGATGAGTACAATCAAAACATAACACTGTACATGACAAAAGACCCCATATCCCACGATAACGACCTAGTGTACGGAGCCCTCAGCGGATCACCCACTCTGGATCACTCAGCAGCTCTCCTAACGTGCAAAGGATCTACAACACGGTATAAAACCGTTAGTTAACCATACACATATATATAGAAGATGCATAAGCACAATCACACATCAAGGAATAATAACACATCATCATGCTTTCACACATTTACCCGGTTTATTATCTTTATAAAGTCCAATCACTCAATCGTATATATATATATATATATATATATATATATATATATATATATATATATATATATATATATATATATATATATATATATATATATATATATATCTAAATATGAAAATATGTGACACGAGGAATATAATCCTCGCCTCTCGGGGATGTTGCCAGCTGGAGTGGGGATACGGTCACCATCCCCGTGTACCCTATGGGAGTGGAGAAAGCCCGTCTCACTGAACCAAGTCTGGCCTGTCCGCAGAGAACCTCCTAGACTCCTCAGAGGGATAAAAGGGAAGGTTGTCACACCTATAATGGGCAGTCACTAAATCATAGGTCGGTAATCATCACTACGCATGCTATCAAGCATATATCACACAACACTCATGCACACATCCAATATAGGGATGGTAGCTAAGTAAGTCTTATGGACTTACCTCAACCTCAGAAGTAGTCTCAAACCCGATCAGTTCCAACTCTGGAGAACAACACTGCCTAATAACAAGGCATAACAAGATATCAAACTCATATCCATCAAAGGGTCACACCTAGACCCAAGGGATCCATAAGGATCATATCCAACTTATAAACCTCGAGAAACTACTAAACCTCCAGGCCATAACCGGCATACAGCTATAACATAATCCTCATCATTCTATCCTCATACACATACCTAGCATGCTACTAAGCCGCTCATACTAGGAAAGGAAAGGATCATACTACTCTAAGTAGATCCTGTACAAGACGCACATGCGGAACGGAAACACGCAGGGGCGGAACAAGGCAAACCGCAAGCGCGGCAAGGCTCGACCGCAGGCGCGGTGACAGGGGTCGCAGGCAAGCGCAGGCGCTGGGACCGTGGCCGCGGGGACGGCAGCTTCCAGGCGCGGGTTCGGTGACAGGGCTTCCGCAGGGGCGGCAACTTCTAGGCGTGGGGGCGGCGACTCTACAGAACGTAGAGTCCCGACTTCTCTTCCACTCTTCTCGTGATCAATTCACGTCTTCTCCATTCCATAATCAAACACATGCATATACATACACATTCTAACATCAATCTACAACCAATACATCTAATCCTAAGCTAAGGAATGGAATAAAGGAGGAAGAAAGAAAAGAAGAAGCAAGATGACTTACCACACTTGTGGTCCTAGGCTGCAAGGAAGATCAACAACCTCAACAACTAGCTCTCAAGCTCAGCCACATATCACGCATCATCCAACAACAACAAAGCCATACACAACTCTATCAAATTCCAAGGAAAACTCAAGCAAGATCAAGAAGAGGAAAGGAAGGAAAGAAGAACGTGAGAAGGCTGGAAAAAGAAGTGAAGATGAACCCTTGATCCAGCCAAGGACGAGGCTTAAGAGGAAAGAAAGTAAAGAGTAAAGCACAAGTCAAGGTCAACAAAGCCGGCTGCAGCCGCAAGAAACCACAGGGGCGGTTCCTTGAGCCGCAGGGGCGGATCACTACACTAGCCGTAGGGGCGGCTCCACTAACCCGCAGGGGTGGCTAAGGCCAAAAATGGCTCCAAAGGCTAAGGCTCTTACAACCTTCTGGTCACGTAACCTTCTGTTAGAACTAGAAATTCCCTTATTTACAACAACTTTGGTTTACTTTGATAATGTGTCTACGGTATATCATTCCTCCAATCCGGTTCAACACCAATATACCAAGAATCTGGAACTCGATATTCACTTTGTTCGCGACAAAGTTTCTATGGGACACCTTTGAGTTTTACACGTCCTAACAGCTCAGTAGTATTCCGGCATCTTTACGAAGTTGTTATTATTTATGTAAATTACGCTTATATATATATTTCCCTGTAAATACTTTATGTTATATATGTATACGTAAAGGGAGGTGAGATCCCTTCAAGGTATTATTCCCCATTCATCAGATAATGTCTTACAGTAAAAAAAAAACAATCAAGTTCATTAATTACGTTAAAGTGAGAAATTTTAAAATGGCAACAAGCTGCTACAAAGTGTGAATCGTTTGAGATAAGCGCTATTGTATGGATCAATGTAGGCAAACGTTGGTTAGGAGTGTAAGTTATCATAGAAAGGTATTGATGCGTCCTTGGAGATAACCAAGGATAACTCCGGATCTAGATCAAGCAAAGCTCCAACTACTCCTTTGTCGTTTGTGCATCGTTGTATGTTTTTGGATCGAAATGGGGCAGAAGTGATGAAGATGGGTGGAGAAACGAAGGTTGATTCAATCTAGAAAGATCGAATAAGCCTTTTTGTGTGGATCGAAGGTTGATTCTCAAGAAGAATCCTCGAATGTGGATTTCTTGGATCAACAATTAGATCCAAGGAAGAAATATGAGAGATAGAAGGGAGATTTGATGTCCAAGCTAAGTAAGAGGAAATTCTTCTCAAAACTTTATTATATTGAACATGGAAAATAAGTGAGGTGTAACACCCCAAATCCGCAGGACTCGGGGCGCTACGGGCGAGACCTCACAATGGGTCCCGACCCTTAGCTTGACAACAATTTCACCGGACCTTCCAACATGGCACAAATAAAGGTCGAAAACTCAAATATGTTTTTAATGTATGCGGAAACGAAAAGAGAAAGGTACAACTTGGAAACTCAGCCGAGTCCTCAAAACGACAAACCACAATACTAAAGTTTAATCATGCAACAACATCCAACTAGACATAAACGACATAAACCCAAAAACCGTCCCCGTCCTATAATGTACGGAGACCCCGGCTGTCCACTCCTCCGCCTCACTCGGCGGCGTTCCTAGCCTGCAAGTCATCTACACAAACGGTTTAAAACCGTTAGCTAATATTCTACGCATTAGAAAAGCAGTGAAGGCACAAACACACCCAAAGCACATAATATAAATCACACAAGTCCGTTTCTTTATCTTTATATCATCAAGTCATATCCCGTTCTAATTCAACTTCGGTTGTGACACGAGACCCCAATGGTCCTGCCTCGGTCCCCCCACCGGCAAGGAATGGCACAGATGCCTCCGTCCATCTGACCCGCCAGGCAAGTCGCCGAGAATCCCCTAGACCCCGCAAGGCTAGGCAGTATTGTCACCGCCCGTTATCATACACTTGGGCCAAAATTATACATATAAGTCGGTGGTCCTATTTACCGGTTTAATAGTTATAGCAAAACATAAACACGCACCACCAAACACACATCAATGCTACTACGGAAAATACGAGCTAAGTAAGTCCGGAGACTTACCTCGTCACCACACTCAAGTCACCACACTCTTGCTTCCTTAAGGAGGAAGCCCACAACCTGCTCACAAGAGATATGCATATCAATACATACTCACACTCAAGAAGTCTTAGACTTCACTCTAGTGATCTATGCAAGATCACCTAACCCTCAAACTAGGAAACGCATCCTAGGTCCCAAATACTCATCACACTCTCAACACATGCAACATCCCACAACAGTCCATAATTCCACAAGAGTAATCCTCAACCAAAGAGGCAAAAGCTAGCCTAGAAGGTCCATCATGCTCACATGCTCATATCCATCACTTACATCGAGCCTTAAGGGCTCCTAGGTTCACAACCACTAAGTGGCATTCCAAGCTACTCTAGATCCATCTTAGGCATGCTACTAACAAGATCCAACATCAATACTAAGGAAGGAACGAAGAGGAAAGGAGAGCAGGGACCTACTGTTTCCGAAACCGCAACCGCGGAGTCAAGCCGGCGCCCCCTACGGACACAGGAGCCGCCCCCGCGGAACAAGGAGCCGAACCCGCGGAGAACTGCGTCGCCTGCCAGGAGCCGCCCCCGCCGTTTTGCCGAGCCGCGCCCGCGCCGGAGCCCAGCCGCACCCGCGGCCGTCCGCCGCCGCACCCGCGGCCGTCCGCCGCCACACCCGCGGCCGTCCTCCACCGCACCCGCGCCCGTCCGTTGCTGCTCCCGCGCCCGTCCGCTGCCGCCCGAGCCAAGTGTCTGCCGCCGCCCCTGCGGCCGTGCCGAGCCGCGCACGCGGCGTGCTGAGCCGCACCCGCGGCCTGCTGGTCAGCCCCTGCGGCTGGCCGCTCCCGCAGTCCTGTTGAGCCGCCCCCGCGGGTTCTGCGCAGAACGTCGTCTTCTTCGTCTTCGACTTTGGATCCTTTGCTCCAAAGTCCTTCTTCTCTTGATGGATCTTCTCCAAACACCCACCACAGGTCTTAGGCACCTCTCCTTGACCTACACGAGCTAAGAACCTAGACATGCACAAGGGTTGAGCAAAAACCTCTCCAAGCTTCATCCATGGCCATGGATGAAGGAGGAAGGAAGAAGAAAGGAAAGAGCAGAAAGGAAGAAAGGGAAGGAAGAGGGAAGAGCTTACCAACAACCTCCGATCTTCTTCTGCAGTTCCACAATTTGGATCCTCAAGCAGCCATGGAGAAGAGATGAGAAGGAAGGAGAAGAAAGGAGAAGTGATGGAGGAAATCTAACGTGAAAGTGAAAGAAGGAGAGAGGGGGAAGGGGAAAAGGCTGAAAAGTCTTCAGGGGACAGCAGCTGTCTTGTCCTCTTTGCCCGGAACGAGGGGTCGGAAATGACCCATTGTCACTTCGACTCGGAACGAAGGGTCGGAACGCGGAAAAAGGTGAAAAACGACGAGTCAGCTCGGGATTTTCTTAGGAATAAATCCTGGCACTCGGCATCTCGGGATTACGGAATAACTATAAAGTGCTCTAAGTCCGGAATTAATTTAATAAAAATTCCGGGCGTTACATGAGGCAACACATCACTTATATAGAGGATGTTGCTTATCTATGGGCCAACGGGCCAAACAAGTACATAAATAAAAGCCCAAAAAGGGGAAACCTAAAAGATAAGATCAAAAGGGAATATTCTATAATGAATATCCCTTTTATTACATAAAAATGAAAACATGAAAATATAGTCCGAAAATAAGCTAGCTTCATGACATGGAGTCGGAAAGACGAGACATGCCGCTAACGGGCCTAAGTGGCGTGGACGGGACCGGTAGCCTATGCCATGGTGGTGTAGAGACATGGCATGCCACTAACGGATCCAAGTGAAGAAGTGGTGCGGGCGATGATGGAGCCGGTAGCTCGGGCGATGGCCTTGGCTCGGGAGCGGGTGAGCGGTCCATCCGAGCGAACCCTCAAAGCCTCGTCCTCATCATCTACGGTCAACGTCAAAGGCACATCCAAGGGCGCATCAGGTATGTCGATGCGTTATTACCAAGGACAACGAGGGGGATACGATAATAGGTAGTTGCAGCACATCCAAAAATAGGCAACTTCATCCTATGTCTATGTGGACATGGAGACCTTCTAGTCTATTAAACATTATTAAGAACATTTTCAAAAAATGTGAATAAGATGCATTGGGTAGATTAAAATACAAGTACAATTATGTTATTAATACAAAATATCATAAATAGTTCATAAAATCGATCAAACAAATAATAACCTTTGAATATAATGTCGTTCTCAAGTTAAATCCATATGCATATCCCTCCATATTACCACATAATCTTCATCTGAAAAATCCTAAACCAAAGCAAAGGATTTATAACCGAATGACCACCGTATAGCACACCCCTCACCTCAACACATATGGCTCCATGAACTTCGAGAATTCCCCTTCATTCTATACAAATTCTACATCCTCGGTATAGTCTCAAATTTAGCTTCTACATCCATTGCTTTCATCCCTTTACCACATAGCGGATTACATGGAGTCAACTTCTCGGGTCTACCCTCTAGATCCATTGTTTTTTTTTCGAACCTCAGGGAAAACCAAGACCATCTCTAGTCACCTCATTATGTAAACCCTATGCATCATCTGATTCTATCATTGTTTTAGAACGGGGACGTCCAAGACAACGTCAGCCGAATGCACAAACGAACTCCGCTCTCTTCTTGTTGGTTTTGGGGTGGCGGTCTTCCCTTAGTCTGGATCTTATCTATCGGGTCCTTTATCGTGGTACTCACCGGGTTCTCAATGTACTCGAATGTTGCGGTCATCCTCTTTATCTCATCCAGTTCAATCATTGTTGTAGAACGGGGACGTCCAAGACCACGTCAAGCCGAATGCTCAAACCAACTCGGCTCTCTTCTTGTTGATTTTAGGGTGACGGTCTTCCCTTAGTCTAGACACTCTCTGTCAGGTCCTTTATCGTGGTACTCACTGGGTTCTCGATGTACTCGAATGTTGCGGTCATCCTCTTTATCTCATTAGGGGTGAGCGTGTTTGAGTTCATTATTTCTTTGAACTTGTTCAACGACACTACGCTCGAGTTTATGGGATCATCGTCATCATCAATGTTATCATCAAAAGATGGAATTCGATGAACTTGCTTCCAAAATGGGTGTATTTGATTCAATCCTATAGGTTTATGAGTCCGTATGGCTATCATATAGTCATACACACATGGTAGTCCATGAACCTCCCTCCAATAAGTATCCCGATATACACCATCATACCTTGCCTTGCTAGCCTCATGTAGTTATCCCACAAAAGCATGAAACACTAATTGGTGATGTAGTCTGGAAGCAAGTCAAATATAGGCATTTGCACCTCCCACAGAATCCTCTCCAGTGACAGCGCTAACGAGGCTTGTATCATTTGGATTTGATATGTGATCATTAAATTGATGTTGTCACACACTAACTGGAATCCTCCAACACTTGAAGCTAGAGTATGCTTCAATAACTTGGGCGCAGACTCACACCTACAAAGGAAAATTTAATCACAAAAAGAAGAAATTGTGAATGTATGAGAAGAAAAAAGACAACAATAAACATTCTTATGCATGTGACGTCCTTTTTACAAAAGAATTATATAAATCACACCAAGCTCGAATGATTGCCTCCTTATTTGTGGTAAGTGATTCCACCTATTCATGCATCATTTAGTGGTTATATTCATACATTTCACATCTCCTTCGATATGTTTTGCATTCATATAGTGTAATTATCATTCATATTTCATATTATGGTGTCTCCCTCGGTTTATTTCGAGTTTCATGCGCTCAAGGCCATTTATGGCGCATTTTTTCCGGAATACAAGGGTTCAATCTTTCGTAAGATCAGGAGCTGCATTGGAGCATCATATATGACTAATGATCGAGGAATGTAGCCCATCAGCATTCAACACATTGAATAAGTCCAAAACTTGGCGGTTCAAGTGTACGTTGAAGAAAAACTCGAGAGGGTCTAGCCACGGGCAACCTGCCCATGCCATGACCGTTTCACCCCGTCTTTTCCCGTTTCCTCAATGTATTCATGGAGCATTATCGAGACGGTATTTACACGGTCTAGCCACGGGCAACCTTCCCATTCTATAATCGTTTCAGCTTGTGGTCACTACCCGTGCCTCCACGTTGTTATTTCCGAAATAAGATCCCACGATTTTATCTTTTGTTAGGATTTTTCCATATCTTATATGACCTGATTTGTACTCTATGCATTCCTAGTTTTCAGATGTTAGAGGATGTACATTTTTTGTGCTTGTTTCCTCTTACAACCCTAGTTAGCCATTAGTTTTCTCTTTATACTCGGTTTTTCCAAGAACGTTTTTGTTGGCGAATTCCTTGAGGTTTGCTTTTGAATTATTGTTTATGTTTTAGTTTTCTATTCAATTTATTGGTCCTTGTCATTTTCCATGTTTGGAAAGTTTTCTTATGATCTAAGGATTAGTGGAACCTTATAATGCATTGATTTATTCTTATTGTATATGAATTGTTGAACAAAATTCAGCTTGAAAGTTTGGATTTAGTGACCTTATTCATACCTTTTGGGCAAATGTACATTGAGAAACAATGTTTTCCTTGAGAATAGAAATAGATGAGTTTTATGCGAGAGCGTTTTGATTTTATTGTTAATTCTAGAGTGAACTTTGTTTTGGGAAATAAGTTTGTCTTTACGTCGAGGATTCCTAATTGTCATAGTTTAACAAGTTTTTTGTTACCTTTTTGGCTTTTGTGTGATAGCATGGTCTTGTGCGTCTTATTCGTATTTGTTATGTTCTTAATCTGTTTTTACCCTTTGCAACCACGAGAGCATCTTAGGCTAGGCTCAATATTGTCTTTATACAAAAAGATGTGGTGAAGGCTAGTTTTGACAATTACCTACATATTTTGTTGATTGATGTCCATATACTTGGTTATAGTTTAATTCATTATAGTAGTGATGCATATTCCTGATATTGCTTGCTTTTATATACGTTCTTGAGATTATTTGCTTGTTGCAAGTCTTCTTGATGAATCGTGAAACCATATTTGTAAACCGATATTCTCTTCCCTAACTCTTTCTCTTCCCTCTTTCGATTAGTATAATTTTATATCCTACATCCATTTCAGACGCCATCCATATGAATTTGACACACGATACTACAATTGATCTCGTCATACTTAGCCCATCAAGTTTTTGGCGCCGTTGTCAGAAATTGCTATAGTTTTTGTTGTTTCTTGATCCTCGGTTATTCTAAGTTTCTTTTTTTTATAGGTAAAGGTAAATTCATAGAAGAGAAAAAAAGAAGAAGAGAGAAATAGTATAACCGGGCCCGTTAAAACTCAGTTAGACTAAAATAACAAAGTTTATTTAAATGCTTGTGACCCGAATCTATGGTGATGGTGGAAAAATAGGTTAAAATATTTGTAATCATCTAATATAAATTGGGTTTATTGAAGTTTTCTTAACATAGAAGGCATCACATGTTTACTGTAATGGGCATAGTTGGATAGAGAATTTTATCATACATTGCACACTGTGTATTTTTACACATATGTTGTCCTTGTGATAATTTTATAATATAGTGAATAAAAATACTTATGAATAATGTTATGAGATCTAGAATATAAGTTTATAAAAAATAGTAAATAATAATATGAATTCAAGTATATATTTTTATTCTTTAATTATTTATTACTAATATGAACTAAATTGTGTATATTATAAATGTAGACATTACAATATTGTACAATGTTATGTTTAATTGGTATATGACCAACTTCTTGTACAATCATAATATACAAGTTTGCTAACGTTTATTGATTTTCAGTTGAAAAGATTAAACCACTTAGAAATATCTAAGATACAACTTAGTTGAATCTGTTTTGGGCTGGATTCGGATTTGTTTTGGGTTGGGTTTTCATCCAGTTCCTGTATGTTTTTTTGTTGGGTGTGCTTCATGTTCTGGCTTGCTTCAAGTCGGATATGCTTTGGGTACAGGTTTATTTCGGGTTTGCTACAAGCTCGTTTTGTTTACATATTCATGTTGAATCGGGTCAACTCGTATCGAGTTCATTTTTCTTAAAAAAATTATTCAGGATCGGTCAGGTACAGATTTGGATGTATCGCGGGTCGGATTGAACGGCCATAGTTGTAGACACCTTTTCGAATGTACCTAAAATATTCCGGATTTATAAAACGTGTTCGAGCTTGGTTGAAGAGTCGCAAAACTAATGAGTCTAGTATGAGCTTGACACATTAACACACCTATTACCAATCATATTACATAAACATCTCTGTCAGTATATTACAACACCACTAATGGATTCACACAAATAATAAACATGAAATTTCACTTAACAATCTTACTATCAATACTCAAAAGCAAACACTTGCAAGGGAAGAGCTCAGGCTGTCCTGCTTAACATGAACACAGCTACCACATACATCTTTTCTTTTCTTTTCAGCAACAGCCTTCAACCGAAGTCTTTCAGCTCTCGCGCCAATAGACTGACCCAAGATAGAAGCAGCAATGGTCATAGCTATGGCCATTTTCGGCATTAAAATTGCTTTCCTAAGCAAGCCTATAAAAGGTACAGCTGCATGAACCGCCGTGAACCAAGACATAGAGAATTTTCTAGTATGTTCTCGCCATACACCAAGGGGAATGTTAATTGCCATGCCCAAGGATGCAATTGCAAGCTTCTTTACTGGTAAGGGCTGAGGACGTAGATTTTTAGCGAGTTGAGTCTTTGACAGAGCTGCCCTGGCAGCTACAACAGCTGCAGGGCACTGAAATTTCATTCCTGGAGGAGGTTGACAGACATTGGCAACTAAAGGAAAAACACGGTTAACTGCCCTGTATGACTTTGCAATTGGACAATTCCCAAATTGTAACCACTCATTTCCGAGGGCCTCATGTTTTGCTTGGGAGCCTTCATCCTGGATATAAGAAAATAAAATCAAGTCAACTGTGAGAAAATGTATAACAATGTAGTGATGTTAATGTGAACAGAGCAATAAAACTTAAACTTACATGTTTTTTCCATTTGTCACCAAATGCATCAAAACCGAATGGCCCTCCAAGTCCAAATGATGATAAACTAATTGTTGCAGCTCTTGCTGCTAAAGGGGTGAACTTTGGAGCAGGCTCGGGTTCTGATTGATAGCTACTCCCAAGACGAACCACGCCATTCTTTCCATGGAAGAGCATGAACGCCATATCAAAATTGTGATCATCTTCAAATATTGGACCCCTGGATCCAGAAGGCTGCAGAAAGTCAGGAACCGTGGATTAGATGCATTGGTTGCTAATTGATATGATAAAGATACTTACAAGTATCGAATGTGTATGATACAACATATAAGAAGCTAATATCGCAGATTGATAGACTTAAGCTATGAGTGAAGGCAAAAACTACTCACTTGACTTTGCAGATTTGTAGACAATAAGCTAAAATTTGTCCGTTTGTTGATGTTTCTGAGGAATGGACATCTTTGAATATTCTGTTCATCAAAGGTACATACAGGCCCCTCCATTTTCTTAAAGAAACAATCCGTTGCTGCCTTTTTTTCCAGACAACTGGATAAGTCAAAAAGAAAAGAATACGAGATCCCAATTTAGAGCATTGACTGATTAAACAAGCTTAAAACTATTCTATTACAACATGAAATCATTTTTAAAGAAGAAGAAGAAGGTTGCAGAACTGATCTCAGGTTACAGAATTGATCTCAGAGACGGCATTTAATCGAGGGGATGATGGAGATACAGTCGAATTTTGGGAAAACTACATATTTGCTTATGAAATCTATATAATGTGCTGTGCATAATGTTGCTTATGAAAACATCACATAGAAACGAAAAAAAAACACAGCAATCAGTTAATCGGTTGAACAATCAACAGAGTTAATAATCAATCAGTAGCAAATCGATCTCTAAAAGCGAAATTCCCAAAATGAAAAAAGAACACGGAAACCCTAACTATCGTACAAGCATTTTTTCGCGATCTTTCACTTTGTACAAGAAATTACCCAAACAAGATTGAGTAGCATATGCAATCACGAACAAGAATTTCCTAAAGATGTGAAGGCGAAGTGACTTGATGGGAGATAATACCTGTATCAACAATGGCTTTCTCTTGCAACGATCTCAGATAAAATGCGAGAAGACAACGAGTAGCGTGTCGGAGGCACAACTGCTCCCCAGTGCTAATTTATATCGTTTATTTGGGTAAGCCATGCAAATATGTGAATATCGCGTATAAGATATTAAAGATCTTGTATTGTATCTCAAATACATATTTTAAAAATAAATAACGTAAGCAAGAAATAGTAAAATCCGTGTATAATATATGTGGTAAAAAAATTATTTTTTATATACTTTGTTATTTAATTTGAGTAATTAATTTAAGATCCAACAAAACAGTCAACATCCTAATAAGATCACGTATCACAAAATAGATCTTATTAAGATAATAAACGTACGTAAACAAAATATAGATTAACAGACACATAGTTATATAAGATATTACACGTGGTCTTATTTGTTCAAATATGATATATAATTTAAGTTATGAATCGGATGATCGACCGGTCATGATAAACAACAAATCACGTATCCTTATGTTTTAGACTAAGTCGGTCGATGGACGCTCACTAGGCAGCTGACCTTAGCACAATTCATTCACGTTTACTTTTCTATACCAATGTATCTTTTACATGTGTAAATGATCGATGTCCATTTGTTAGTCAAACCGTCCCGTCCTATCAACATGCATATTCTATTTTGATGTTATTTAATTTTCGAAAAATGTTAATTTTGCTATACGACTCTATTGTTATTGATGATGCTTCGGATCTCTCTAACAAAACCTCATCTTTGTCATTTAGTTTTTATGGTGATGATAAGTGATTTCGTTTAACCCTATGAAGATTCTTAAGCAGTTATACATTTTTTGTATTCTTCTTTCATGAGTGATCTCCACCATGTTTTGATCATCTAGAACTTACGATTGACTATTTTGCATGATTGCATGCTTTGTCTTTCTTTTATACATATGAAAACGATTGAGGTGTTATTTGTTAAGCTCATTATTCCCTTCTCATCTTTTGATCATATTTCTTCTCTTCCGCCACTTCTTGTTTTATCATTTCCTTTCTTTATTAGCCCCACAAAAATGGTCAATTGTAAGTTCTAGATGATCAAAGCATGGTGGAGATCACTCATGAAAGAAGAATACAAAAAATGTATAAATGCTTAAGAATCCTCATAGGGTTAAACGAAATCACTTATCATCATCATTTGACCTATCCATAAATTAGGAGGTGAAGTCATGCATTCAAAGAAAGAAACAAAGTGCAAGTATGGAGTTCTTAGTAAGGTTGTCGCTTTCAGATGTAATCGAAGGCAAAGAGAGGAGGTTTCGGGAGACTCTTCTTGGAAAACGGGTTGATTATTCAGGGTGTTCCACCATTGTCGTAGGTCCATCACTTTCTTTACATCGATGTGGATGGCCTCGTGAAATTGCAGTAGAACTTTTCCAAACATTTGTAATTCCCGGTAATTTGTTCCGGTTCCTAACGGAACCGAACTGTATTTTTACGATTCGGTACGATTCCTTGAAATTATTTGTTGTTCTTTTTCAATCCGAACCGTTATAAAACGTTTGGTTCGGTTCCTTAGAATAAAAATAGGTAGGAACCGTTTGTATTTTCTTAGGTAAATTTGTAAAAATAAAATAACATAATATATATTTTTAAAAAAAGAAGGTTTTGGTCTCTTTCTTTAATATATATAATGACTCTAATATTGTATTACGTTCATTTCTATCATTCAATCGTTCCTCACTAAATCGGTTTTCCTAGGTCTTCAACTTCTTCTTTAGCTAGATTTGTCTTTAACCCAAAAACTTTTCTCTACAACCCTTTTGTTGTAAGTTTCTTTAATTTAGACTATACAAAATTTTCAATTCTCCAACGTATAGAAAAATGGGTGTAGTTCGTTGTTTTCCTTTTGATATAGGCTCAAGGTTTCAATTTTATCTTCCATTGTAGCAATGCTTAGTTACTTATTCTAAGGCATGCTTGAGGTTTGAGAATTAGAGAAGATTAAGACAAACCATGTTAAAATATAAAACATTTATATCCTCAAAACTAAAGTATTTTATCATATGCAAATGAAAGTCGTTAAATAGTCTAGTTCGGCTCAAAGCGGCTCCTTTGAGATTCAGTTCCAAATGGTTCCACTCTTTTAAAAGACAAGAACAGAACTATATACCTTAAACAGTTTAGTTCTTTATGTGGTTCGGTTCCACCTCTTAAAAGTACAAGAACCAAACCGTATACCTAAACGGTTCGGTTCTTGGTTACTAGAAGAATCATTGTTTAGGAATCGTTTAACAGCCCTAGTTCTTAGTGTTGGAAATACAAAAGGCGCGAAAGTGATACAAATTGTAAGGAAGTTCCTTGAAGTGGTGTGCATCAAAAGAAAAGAAACAATACAAGTATACACCTGGAACGAGTTGTGAAAAGAATGGATGCTTGCTTACAAAGTATAAAGGCTCAAATCAAGAAGAAGAAACATGTTTTCCATGAAGCTCAAAGTGAAGAAATCAAGAAACTGCAAAAATCGATCATGGCGGTCAAAATAACCACTAATCAACTCACCAATGTCCATCATTCGACCAACCAATTCCTCAATGATGCTTAAAGAATCCTCTTACTTCTTGGATTATTTGAAACACACGGGCTATATTCTTTCCCATCTCGTTCTTCTTACCCCTGGCCATGTTATAATACTATAACAGACCTCTTTATTCATATGATAATTGTAGGAAAGTGAACGGAGGAGATTAAGAAAGTTATGGTAAAAAAACTTGTTCGTTGGTTTTACACTCCTATAAATCCCTATCAATAATGATAGGAACTTACAAGTTAGTAAAACAAGGAAGGGATAGTTTTAAATTTTTAATCTTTAATAAATCCCCTAAATAGCAACGAACCTAAAGTGTATGGATCGTACGAAGTAGAACAAGTATTTCAAGGTCGAACACAAAGATTGGGAGGATTAATCTACAACAGTGATTAAGGATAGTATAGATCTAGAATAAAAAAGGGGTTAGAAAAGATAAGGGAAAGAGAAGTCAAAAGTTTTGGAGGTTTTGGGTTGCCCTCAACTGAATGTCACTTTCAGTCAAGAACAATTTTCTAAAAGCAAAACAAATAAAAGAGAAAATCAAGTTAAAGGAAAGACAATGGATTCCAAGGGTTCAAGATCATTGTTCATGACATATGGACTCATGATAGATTGTAAAGCATTTATGGTTGAAAAGAAGCAAGGATAAACGTTTCTAAGCTGATGGTCTATTACCAGGTAAGTCTCGAGAACATCTAGTTGCAATCCTAATTACCTATTACCGGGTAAATCTCAAGTTAAAGAGGGGGAAATTGCAAACAAACCATATTACTAAATTAAGGATCAAGTAACTCTTTACAGTTATGTCTCAGGTATTATCTGCCTTAAGGAAAGAATAATGACACATTTTATCCAATAAATGTTTCACCTTTATTACCTATGGTCAATTCTCTTATGTATCTAAGAAGGAATATCACTGTTAAGTCTCAATTCTAACTTAGTTTTCTAGTTTAGAAGGTCCCTAAACTAGATTGAATCCAAACCAACCATTAGGATTTCTGAGCAGTTCTAAACACTAAAATACAACCTCATCCATCATAGTCCAAGGCATAGACAACTCTCTATCTACCTTGGAACTACAAAGTTCTAGCCTTTAAGAATCATATCAAAATCTACAACTAAGAAAGACAAATAAAACATGAAAGGGAAAGAAAGAACTTAACTTTTTGTATTAAATCTTGAATCCAACAATGTCTTCCAACAACAACTGAATATAAAAGTGTGAATCTTTAACCTAAACTAACTAAGAAGAATGATGAATGAAGAAAACAGCAGGGTAGGAGACGGCTCCTCCCTCTAGGGAAAACTAGCCTCAAATCAGCACACCTGTGGATGAATCCAGAGCTTCCTTTTATACACAAACCCTAGCTAAAAGACGTTGGGTCGAAAAGGAAAAAGCCCGTAAACGAAATATGACGCTCAAGGAAGAATCTCGGTCGAAATACAAAAAATCTCGGTCTTGTATATGCTTGATCTCGGCCGAGATTGACTCTGTCGAGCCCGAGATTTTGGATCTGACTTCAATTTATTCAACGTCTTAGAAAATCTCGGTATATACTATGTAAATCTCGGCCGAGATGCCGACCGAGATTGCACAACAGTAGCTTGGATCATGGTCTGAGATGATTCTATCTCGCCCAAGATTGTTCCTTAGTCGTTCTTCATGCCTTTAGCTTGATTTCTAGCCCTTTCCCGTGCACGTATGCTCGCTCCAGTGCATCCACTTCGAAGCTTGATCCTCAAATACGTCGTTTTAGCTCCAAAATGTGCCAAATCACCTACAAAGCCACAAATAGTGTGTGTAGACATCTATTCTTGCAAAGTAGAACCAAACAAGCATAAATGGCACAAACTAAGCTTAAAACATGAATGTAGAAAGGAAAAATCTAACTAAATGCATGACTAAAACAAGACGATAAATCATGTTATCACTATAGTAAACATATGGTTATTGATCAGTGCATATGTGTTGAGCTTGAAGACTATTCTTTGCCTAAATTACATGTGAGAGTGAGTTACACATTACCCTAAGCGGTCATGAAGTGGATGATATTTGACTTATCTCATTTACAATGAAATTGTTTGGACTTATCTAATTAGTCGAGAAAAGAATATGAGTCATTCACATAGAGGTATCATCGGATCTTAAATGAAGACATGCAAGGTTCAAGTATGAGCTATTTTATAACATCCATTTTAGCGTCTTTTTTCACCCTCATTCTTATTCACCCCTTAAGCTTTTTGGGTATATTTGCACTACTTATTGACAAATTTATTTCCCTCTTGTTTTTATAGATCTACCGGTGTCTTAATGACATTGCAGGCAATCTAGGTGTTTCCGGAGCTAAAATAGAGTTTATTTACGGAAGAATGTCCTCAACACACTAAGGTTAGCCTTGCGGTCTATTAAGGAAGTCGAGGTCAAGACGAAATTGATTGAGATCCGAGAATGAAATACAAACATGTGCTCGAAGCTTTGGAGGCGATCAACCAACCACCAACCATCAACCACTGATCTTCTTATAAGCAAACTATAGGAGGATTAGGTTAAACATTTTCTTCTTATAATTAGGGCATTATTACCACTAGTATTTTTTTATGTAGTTTTTATTTAAAATTTTCATACACGAGTTTTGTGCTACAGTATCAATGAACCAACCAATGTTTGTCGATCGGCCGACCGGTCCTTTTTCATTCGATTAACAAAGTTGTTAGTTTATAGTATGTATATCTTAATAAATTCTCTTGTTACAGGGTCTAAAATATCTGACCGCATTGTCAATTTATGATGTTTATGATAACTTATATCCATATGTGTATATTTATCGAGTGTTATGGCAATTTGAGTATTAGTATGCAAAATGTAAGAGTCGGGCATGTAATCACTTTATTACTATCTTTTTTTCTAGGTCTTGATGGAAAAATGTGAGAGCCGAGTCACTAATGTATTTCATATTCTGCAAAATACAAGAGTCGAGTCATTCCTGATGATGTATCGATCTTGCGGATATGAATGAGAACCTCTAAGAGTCATTGGATTATAATAGATCAACGGTTACGATTGAATCGATACATTTAATTATACCATGATATCACTTACCATACTCCAGAATATACTATCTATTTTATATTATGAACCATGCATATGTTTAATTGCGTAATTACAATAAAAAAATATCTTATACAAATTAAATAGAATGAAATTTTATACAAATTAAATAAAATGAAACTACGTTAATTTGATATACTTACGCTAGTAGATAAAAAAAAATCTTATACAAATTAAATATACTAAAATTTTATATAATAAACAATACTAATTAAGATAAACATTATGTTCATGAATATTACACTCATTTGAAAAAAAATATAGAAGTAAACTCGTAAATCTATTATTTATTCTCTAATAACTATAATAAAATTATTTAATTGAATTAATCTAGTACACTCATTTGACAGTTAAAAGATATGAAGCTTTTTTTAACTGATGAGATGGAGTTTTTTTTACTTCACGTATCCACCCATTCTTCTCTTCAACATGATTTTGGTCTTAACCGGAAAAAATTGGGGGCTTTGATTATTCCCTTCTCTTATTAAATTCTCTTGGGGCTTTGATTTCATATTAGATTCGAGATTGAGCCTTTAATTCTTTCCCTCATCAAACTTGTGATGTTGTCGTTGGAGGCTCAACGTAACCCGGAAGTAACCATCTTCTACAGGTTGCAGTCAGCCAAAGAGAGTTGCAATGGAAGAAACACTTATGTGGAGGAATTAGAGGTTGAATGTGTCTAGGATCTCAATGCCATATCTGAGGTATAACAATATCATAATCTCCCATGTTTAACATGTCTTGAAAGTAGATCAGTTACTCATATGTAGATGATATTGTCTCAGTGCATTGACAGATTAAATGCAGAAAACATCTTGCTTCCCGAATGTGACGCTTTTTTTGTCTCTTGAGCGAGACAAAGATGAATCACGAGCTCGGTCTCAAAGAGAGATGTCAACTAATAGCTCAATGCTCTTTGATGAAGACTATAACTTCCTGGTTTGTGTTTATTCTTCCTAAATCTCACAATTTATCATGCATTCATGCTTATTTTTGTTTGTGATTGACAGTTTGTTAATTAGATTCCATATAAGTGTTTGACGAATGCTTGTGTCAAATTTCCAGTTAATTGTAATTATGCATTTGTTATTCTTTCTTGTGTGATTCTTTGTTCGTTAATTAGGCTAACTTATGTTTCATGTTTATTTTGCATTTGTTATCCTTTCTATTTTATTCCTTGTGTTATGTTTGGCTCCTTTAACACAACTAGCTTTATGTTTCCACTCATAATTTTTCATAGAATCTGGGTTATTAGGGGCTTAGTTTGACCTTTTGTTCTTTGATTCTTATTTGGTGTCCTTGAAGAAGACATACATCATTTTGTTGAATGATACAGCAAGTTTGCCCTCTATTTACCTTCAACAAGTATTATTTTTAAAAAATATAATTTTAATTGTTTAACATATTAAAATATATTAAATTGATTTTAAAAAAGTTAAACTCCACATCACACAATCAATCCCATTTTTTTTGTTGGCATGTAAGATGTCGGTTGTCACATCGTCGTCAGAACTAGGATTTTTGCCATAAAAGTAAGACGTATTATATTTGGTAAATACGTTGATAGTATGTATCGCTCATAAGAATTTTCAAAGTTTGTATTATTTTTGGTTGATAGTTGATATGATTTTGGGTTAATTTTTCATTTTATTGTGTAATTTGGCAACTGTCAAAAAAAAATCTAATGTCGGACATTAAATGGCTCTTAATTACGATCGATGGATCCTGGCTGAAATTGCAAAAGTAATAATAGAGACGAGTTACAAATCAAGACAACCTATAAGTTTTTTTTTTTTTTGCTACGTGAGAGGTGCGTGCCTCTCAAAAGATATTTCGTTGAAGGAGTAGGATGGAAGGAGAGAAGGTCTGATCCGAAAACAACGTGAAAGGAAGAGGAAGATGGAAGGAGAGAAGGTGATATCTACTGAGAATTACTAAGACGAAGAGATCGGATGCGGTTAAGAAGAGCGGCATATACACATATTACTCGTTAACGGATAATTTGACACGCTGAGATACAAGTATGGCCCATACATTAATTAATGGATCAACAAATAAAAGAATGTAGTGGACCGAAATTATAGAGCTGGACTACAAAGAAAAGCTCCCATATGATTATAACCAATTAAAGGGTATAATTCAAAGGGAAAAGATTTGTAGAACCCAAATAATGGAAAAAGAACGCGCTCCCTCAAAATTTCCACGCGCCCCTATGCTATACTCTTTCTAGATTTTCGCCTTCGACCTCTATCCGTCTGAACCTTTGGTTTGTTGTGCCGCCTCCTTGATTTTGCTCCCCATCGGCCGTTCTAGCCGTCGTCTGCTTGAACCTATTCCTTCTTCCCGGCTTCGGCGGGACTTTGCAATCTTCCGGGTTGGAGGTTTGGGTTTTTTCTCTATGCCTCTCTCCTTGCGCCGCTGAGCTTCGATCTTCTTGAAACTCCATAACTTTGAGGTCTTCTGGCTTCTTGTTGACCCCTCCCTGCACACTCTTCCCTTTGAAACACCAACATCAAATGCCTCTTATCCCACGGGTTGCTGATGTGCTTTCTTCTTAGAAACACATCTTGAATCCAAACCAAGTTTCTCCTTCGTAGTGACCTCTTTGAATGTTGCTGAGTGAATCGTTTTTTTTTCGACTCTTCCTCCCTCCTCTTCCTAGGTTTGGGTTTGATGTCCGACATCTGCGTATGGCTCTGAACTGTGGCATTTGGTTGTCTACTGAACAATTTTTATGCGGCTTTTGGCCGCCTACTGATCAAATTTTATGCGGCCTTTGGCCTCATATTGAACAATATCTATGTCTTTGGAACATTTGTTGTTGAACTGTGGCTTTTGGCCTCTTTTGAACTACATTGTGCCGTTGGCACAGTTTCATTAATTGAAACATTGCTGGAACTTGATCCTTTGTGTGTCATAACCTCTCTTCTTTGAAGATTTAGCTCTTTTCTTCCCGAATTTCTCATACCTTGCTTTGAACTACCTACTCAATATGGCTTCCTTTTGGTTTCTTGAAACATGTTGTGGTGAATTTGGTGTTGTAAGGGTCGGATTCTTCCACCTGTGTTTGTAATCCAAATCTCAGTTTCCCATCTTCCTCTGCTATTCTCCTTTGACCAATCCCATTTTTAATTTTTGTTAAACCTTGGTCTTTCAGAATCATTTTGTTCGTTATTAATAATATTTGAACAACGTGATTGTTCGATCTTGTCACGGGATCATGTTTGGTTTTTTGTGATGATATCCCTCAATCCCTGAATGAGGATATTCAAAGTTTCGATTACAATTTAACGAGATTTATAAATCAGGATAACTTTTTGTTATCGGAAAATAAAAAGAATCCATTGTTTTTTCAACTATTTAAGATCATGGTGTTTTAGTTTGAGATGCAATTTACTATCACCTATCAATGTCAACACAAGAACTGCCTATTCCAATTTTCACAATTAGAGTTTAGAACTCTTTGTTTTTTATATAATCAGTCCTCTATGTTTATATCTTGATGAACAATGGCTTTCTATTCTAGTCTTGCTTGAAATGTACATTTGGTTTAAAATCTCTTTGAACATGAGCTTTGTAGTTGTTCCTATAAGTTCAATTTATGTACCCGTTGATATGAACTCTCTGAATTTATATCTTGGAACCTTTGTGTCCTCTGTTTTGATGTTGGTGTTTGTATTGAGTTGTGTCTGGATCGCGGTCGTGGTTGTGTGCTTCCTGACTACTCCTTTTGGTGGAACATGCTTCCTTGGAGTGTCGTCTTTCACTTCCCCGGGAGATCGTTTCCTGTTGTACCTGTTATCCGGCGGTGCTACTTCGGCGGTGCTTGGCTCGAGTTTCATCTACATCCTCACGGGGTTCTTCCATCTTTTCTATTGGAATCTTCTTGGTTTTCTGTCCTTTTCTTGTTGGTTGCGTGGCTTGTTTTGAGGTGTTCTCTTGACGGTTGTTTCCGTCTACCGATCTGTTTCGGTCTCTCGTTCACCATTTGTTTATGGTGATCGAATCTCTTACCTTGTTTTTCAAAAAAAAAAACCAATTAAAGGGTATTATGGTCACTACAATAATGCGACCAGCTATATCCTATAGTGTATAATAGATAAAATAGATTTGAAACTTAATCCAATTATACAGGGAGGTCTTCTTCTTACGTTTTGTAATTACAATACTCTTAAATAAACTCTTTCATCCCCTATATATCCCCAACAAACAAACAAAAATTTGCATTCCCTTTACCTTTATTCTCATTTTCCATTTCCAATTTCAACTACAACTTCATAATCTACTACCAAGTACCAACCGATGACAAACATTAAAATTACATTAAAGTTGGGAAATATGACAAAAAGGAAAAAACCAATAAAGGCTTAAAGGGTGGGGGTAGATGCACAGTACTAGCTCACGAGTTACGCCCAAACTGTCGGTAGGTTCTGTTACTTTTTTTTTTTTTTTTTTTTTGCATCAATTGGATTCTTAAGATAAATCTAAAGCAAATCAAGAAAAAAAAAACAAATTATAATTTAGGATGAACTTTGAAAACATTAATTATACCATGTTTGCTACTGTTGCCAAAAGTTTAGACTTTGTTGGGGTTATGGTAAAATTTGTGTTAATAGTACGGTAACACTATTCAAATTTGTCATAAATTTTGGATAGTCGTACCGCTATTCAAATAGTCGTAACAAAACAAGTATGTTCGATTACAGTAGTTTGCACAGTTAGCAACACGTTCACATCTTAACATAACACCCCATAAATCATTTTTTTGTTATATAAATTATAAGTATATTAAATTAATTTATCATGTTATAAATTCTTTGTTCGAACTTTCGGTTCATAAATCTCTTACAAGAAAATGTCCATCATATGAGATCCGTTCGACACTAAAGGATTTATGGGATTTATGACATGGAATTTTTTTTAATAGACTGTGTAAATTATGGCAAATCATGAAAAAATCATGGAGTCCATTGGACACTCAGAGGTCTATGGATATATATATATATATTTTTTTTTTTTTATTTATGATAAAACTTTTACATAAGGCTAAGTAATATCTGACCATCCCATCCCACAGGATACAGCTATCCGTTGCCAAAATAAGTATAGGACAATCCTTCGTCATTTTCTTATATCCTTTTCTGAGAATTTGAATTTGTATAAATGGTGAATCAAATGAATCCCATTCTTTATCTCACATCACATTCACTGATTCACACTCTAGTTAACGCTCCCACTCCAAGACACAAAACTTCAGCGACTGTAACCAGAGAGGATTTCAATCCGCAACAACACTCCAAAACTAAGGGGGACAAACCAATTACAATCCCCAGCCATTTTTTCGGGGCCAAAAATTCTTCACTGAGAAAAAAAAAATCAGAGGTTTCCACTCCCTGACAAACCCTGTAATTAATTGCTCTTTTTCTTTCCTTTTTTGTCCCTTAAGTGCAATGCTCTCATCTTACCTTCCTCTTCCTCAAACCCACTACTTTTTTGGGCGTTCTTTATCTTTCTTTGAAGGTAACAGTACTATTATACTACCCACTTCGTATTTGTTGGATATTTAATCTGTTCTGTGTGTGTTTTACCTCTAATCTGATATATGCAATAATAAGATGATTTGGTTTTGGAGTGTATGCTTTGTTTCTGATTCTTGCAGCAGATCTTTGAACTGGGTTTTTTTTTAAAAAAATTTAATTGTGAAGCTTTTTAGCATCTGGGTTTTCTTTATTCTGACGTTTAGTGCTTGGAAATATTGCCTTATGGTATCTTCTTTTAGGGATTGGATTCTTCATAGGTATTTTGCAACTTTTTTGAGCTATAATGGCGAAGGAACAATACTTGTGGCTATAATTCATAAGAATATGATTATGTGGGATCTGAATTTCTACTTACTACCAATTTGATTATGCAAGTCTCCTGTTCACCAATATCACCTTCAATATTTCATAGCTTTTTATTCCTCCTTTTCCATGTTGGCTAGTTGAAACTTGGATTTTTATGCTTTTTTACTACTTGCGTGTAGAAGAACGACTCATTGGTGGAAAAAAACTTTCCAATTGATCGGAGATTGGAGAAGCCTTTCTTCATTTATAATAAATTAATATGTTTTAGGACATGTTACAGGGATTTGATTTGCTTTTAGTACTTAGCTTTACTTGTTGAGGTGGCATATCATGTGCTTCCTCCACTTTTTTCAAACCCAGTTAGTGTAATTGGAGGGCCCTTAATAGTGATGCTTCATCTTTGATTAGCTTTTAGTCTTTGGCCCCCAATGTCATGTGGAAATTATTAGTTCCCTGTGACAGGTAAATTGCCTGCATAAACTGATAAATCTGAATAATCAGTGGTGTTTGACATTTGCTTTGTCTATTCTTTCTTCTTCTTTATAGAACCTCTTTTTAGTCTTTACTCTTTGTGGTTATAAAGCTCTAATGGCCATAGTTTTTCTATGTTTATAAGAATCAGTAATAAAGCTACCTCTCAAATTGGTTATTTCTGTACCAAAAAGGTTTTCATGATACTTGATCATCTCCTTCATTTTTCTTCTGTATATTTTTGTAAATTTTATGTTCATTTGTACAGTTTAGATGAATATCATTGTTTTTTTTTCTGCTGCATTTGATGCAGGAAGTTTATAAAGGTAACTTATTAGAATGAAGTACAAACTAGGAAAGCCAAATGCTCAGCCTGAGAAAAACTCAAGGATCATTCAACTGTGTCTGTTAATCGTTGCGCTGTGCGGCTTCTCCTATTATCTTGGTGGTAGCTTTTGTTCTCAAAAGGATCAAATTATTACAGAGGATGTAATCAAACCCACCACCAAGTCAGAAGATTCAGCAAATGATTCATTGATTGCTCCTCTCAAGATCAAGGCTATTTCATTTCCAGAATGCAGTATTGAATATCAGGATTACACTCCTTGTACTGATCCCAAAGTATGACAATTTTGTTTTAATTGTCTAAAATCTTGTTGGAAACTGTCCATTTTTTGAGCTGATAAATTCTTTGTGCTTTTTTTTGTTCAGAGATGGAAGAAGTATGGGCGTCATCGACTAACTTTTATGGAACGACACTGTCCTCCGGCTTTTGAGAGACAAGAATGCTTAATTCCACCTCCAAATGGATATAAGTCTCCAATCAGATGGCCTGAGAGCAAGAATAAGGCATGGTACAGGTATATGAGCTGTAATAAAAACTCAGAAGTCGTTTTTTTTGCTTTATTATTGCTTCAATGAAGGATTTGGATATGTTTTCAGGAATGTACCATATGATTGGATTGATAAACAGAAATCTAACCAGCATTGGCTGAAAAAAGAAGGGGAGAAATTTATTTTTCCTGGAGGTGGCACCATGTTTCCTAATGGAGTTGGTGAATATGTAGATAGAATGCAGGATCTGATTCCTCAAATGAAAGATGGAACTATCCGAACTGCTATTGATACTGGTTGTGGGGTGAGTGTCATGATTAGACATTGAGTATTTGTATTGTTTTAAGGTTGTTTCTTGATTCTAGAATATATATGTATGTAGGTTGCTAGTTGGGGAGGTGATCTACTAGACCGCGGAATTTTGACCTTGTCCCTTGCTCCAAGAGACAATCATGAGGCTCAAGTGCAATTTGCTCTTGAACGTGGCATTCCTGCTATTCTTGGTATTATTTCGACACAACGGCTTCCTTTCCCGTCTAGCTCATTTGACATGGCTCATTGCTCAAGATGCCTCATTCCTTGGACTGAGTTCGGTATGTATTTATGTTCGGTTCTTAGGTTGTTTTCTAGTGTTTTTGGGATAAAACTGTGTTTTGACTTGTAAGAAGGAAAAAAGTTAATGGGCATTTTTTGTCTTTTTGGACCCAAAACACTCATCTGAAACGAAACTGTGAATAAAATCAGTGTTTGTGGCTTTTGACCATGTTAAACACTGGTTAAGTTCCAAAAAAACAAAAAACACACCAACACACTAGTGTTTCTGGCTTAGCAAACACAGCCTTAGTTTCCAAAACTAAATATGTCAAGCTTGTTTATTTATGAGCATTTTGCTTGGTTTGTTGGTCACAGGTGGAATCTATCTTATGGAAATACACCGGATCCTAAGGCCGGGAGGGTTCTGGGTCCTCTCTGGACCGCCTGTGAACTACGAGAACAGATGGCGGGGATGGGACACTACCAAGGAGGAACAGAAATCCAACTATGATAAGCTACAACACTTGCTGTCTTCTTTGTGTTTCAAACTCTACAACAAAAAAGACGACATTGCAGTGTGGCAAAAGACCACAAATGACACTTGCTACAATAAGCTGAAAGCCCCTGATGCTTACCCAACAAAGTGTGATGATTCTATAGAGCCAGATTCAGCATGGTACACGCCTCTCCGGTCATGTGTTGTAGTTCCAAACCCAAATCTTAAGAAAACGAGCCTGGGATCCATTCCCAAGTGGCCTAAGAGGCTAAATGTTGCATCAGAGCGCGTCTCAGATGTAGTTGGTGGAAGATCTGCTGCTTTTAAGCATGAACGGAGCAAGTGGAAGAACCGGGTTGAACATTACAAGAAACTTCTTCCGGGTATTGGTACTAATGAGATAAGGAATGTTATGGACATGAATACTGTTTATGGTGGACTCGCTGCTGCACTTGTAAATGATCCTTTGTGGGTTATGAATGTGGTCTCGTCGTATGCTGCCAATACTTTGCCTGTGATCTATGATCGCGGACTCATTGGAACCTACCATGATTGGTATGTTTTTCATGTCTAAGGCTATGTTTTGTAACATCTGTTGTGTTGGTGTTGATTTTTTTGTGTTTCAGGTGCGAGGCATTTTCTACTTACCCAAGAACATATGACCTTCTTCATGTTGATGGTCTCTTCACAGCAGAAAATCAAAGGTGAGTTCAAAAGCTTGAACCTTGTTCGTGTTTCTTGTGTTACGTTGCTGTTAATCGTAGTTGAATTGCTTCCAACAGGTGCGACATGAAGTACGTATTGTTGGAGATGGACAGAATCCTTCGTCCTAACGGGTATGCAATCATTCGAGAATCTAGCTACTACATAGATGCAATCGTCACCATTGCCAAGGGCATGAGATGGGAGTGTAGAAAAGAAGATACCGAGTATGCGGTTGAGAATGAGAAGATAGTAGTATGCCAGAAGAAACTCTGGTACTCACAACAGAGTTCAAGATGACCAAAATATAAAGTCTAATTGGAGACATGTAGTTTGGTATAGTAGTTGGTTGAATCTTGTCATAAGGAGTTTACACAAATTGCATTTCTATCCCATATTCAATTTGTACCTTTGGTTGTAATTTATAATGAGCCCTTTGTAGTTCACCAATAATGCCTGATCCATGCATAAGATATCCGTCCATTAAACATGCAATTCACGACACGAAATACGGCGCTCGAGTCGACTTAAAACACAAGAATTCGACATTCTTAAAACCAATAATGTTCCCTCAACATATTACATGCACATCAAAATGATGGAAGTAAAAACATCATTCACTCCATTCTCAGGCTGATCTTAAGAAAGAGTATGTTACTAAGTTCCGAAGCAACTCAAGAGGTTGTAACTTAAAAAGACTCGATAAAATTAACAATCACCTTGCGAATCTCGGCGGATGGATACTCTGAATAAATATACAGCAACTGGCTGGAAAGTGAGGCAGATGGAGGCATCATTTCAAAGAATAATTATGGGAAACTTTATTGGAAGTAGATGGCAGATGGAGGCAATCTAGAAAACAATCAACTTCATTGAATAACTTGCAGCCCTCATTTTTCTTCTCATCAGTTGGATGCATCTCTACTGTAATACTGGTCGAGAGTCTTAGCTGGTATACGGTGGAGGAGCTCACGGGGGAAGATTCTCAGGAGAGTCCAGGCCAGATCAAGTGACTGGAATATGGTTCTGGTGTCATATGCTCCTTGTGTAACGAATTTCCGTTCAAATTTGTCGAGGAACTCCAGGTATAACTAGAAAAAAATCAGCCAATTATAATTAGCTTGATGAATTATGATCTATGTAATCTAAAATTTATTAAAGAAGATGCAGTATCATGTCAAAACCAAATAAACATACCAAGTCCTCTGAAGAAAGAGCTTCTTCTCCAACCACAGCTTTCATAGCCTGAACATCCTTTCCAATTGCGTAATTGGCATAGAGCTGTAAGAAAAAGAGAGACTTATTGATGCGTTGATCAGACGTAAGGTAGTCATAGAGAAGTAGACAAATATCAGATCAAACCTGGTTTGACACATCAGAGTGATCCCTACGAGTCATTCCTTCACCTATGGCACTCTGAAAAGATACAAAAGTTGCATCTTTATTAGATGACTATAGTCGTTTAAAAACAACAGAAAGGTGAATTAGGAACCAGTTAATATGCTTTACCTTCATTAGACGAGATAGTGAAGGAAGAACATTAATCGGTGGGTATATCTGTGTATCAAGAATGAAGGAAAAGGATTAGCCTCACATACCAGGGCCTTCCCATAATTTATCCCTTCAGTATCTTACTGGCATGGTAACGAATTAAAGACTATAAAGTAATGAAGTTGGAGATATCCAGCTCCTCTTTAGTAATTTAATCGACACTGATTAAAGAGGCCAATATCAGAAGCATCCCTATGACTATATTTATTCTTTACTTTCCTATCAATTTTTTTAAAGACTATAGTGTAATTGAACACTTCCCTCATCACCAAATCTATCAGAAACCTCAATACTAATAATCCTCATGATCACTCATGTGTACGACATTACCTGCCGGTTATGGAGCTGCCTGTCAATATAAATTTGCCCTTCAGTGATATAACCCGTGAGATCTGGAGTCGGATGTGTAATATCTGAATTTGAAAAGAAAAATGAGCCTCCACGTACTAGTTTCACTTCATCAACAGATAATATTATGCACAGACACCATACCATCATTAGGCATAGTTAAAATGGGAATTTGCGTGATGGAGCCCTTCCTCCCTTCAATTCTCCCAGCACGTTCATAGATTGTAGCCAAATCAGTGTACATATAACCAGGATAACCACGCCTTCCAGGAACTTCCTCTCGAGCTGCAGAAACCTAAGACATTATGTTGTTGGTGAGATCATTGAGCCAGCTTTGGTTATAAACAGCTACATATCATGTGGATTTTAGTGAGATATTTGCCAACACACTTGAATCTATGAATTTCAGCAGTAGCATCATTTAATATCATGCTAATGAATAAGAAAGTGAAAATCCTGAAGTTGTGAATATAGAAGCAGCAGCGGTTTGACCTTTACAGGAAAGAAGACAGGTCAAACAGATCCAGTGATAGTTCAATAAACCAGCCGAAAGAGAGAGCCAGAGAAATGTTTTTGTGCTGTTGTAATCTTGAAATCTTTTTCAACAGAAACAACAAAACCAACAATAAGGTTGCCTAAACTATGAAGAATTTTATAAAGCTGGCCTATAGAAGAGCAGCTATTAGTTTTAACTTCAAGTCATTTGCTTGCTCTACTTAAGCTTCTTTAAGACTTTTATTAGTTGGCATTCTTTATAGATAGGCCTTAAAAATATGTTTCTGTATATTTGGAATATATCCAATATGCCTAGGTGTGAACTCTAATCATTCTTTACATTTGAATATGAACACCATAAAACTGTAAAGTAAAAACAAAAATTTCAATACCTCACGAAGTGCATCGGCATAAGAACTCATGTCTGTCAGAATGACAAGAACATGCTTTCCACATTCATATGCTAAATATTCAGCAGTAGTGAGTGCAATACGTGGAGTAATGATACGCTCGATTGTGGGGTCATTAGCCTACAAGAGAAAACAGAAAATATCAATCCATGTTTGAAATCTCACTTCCAATAAAAAACTTGCAGAAAGAAGAATCTTATTTTTCATTTAAAAGGATAGTCATGCCACAACAGAACATACCAGGTTCAGGAAGAGGGTAACTCTCTCCATTGACCCATTCTCCTCAAAATCCCGTTTGAAGAACTGTGCAGTCTCCATATTCACTCCCATAGCTGCAAATACAATGGCAAAATTGTCCTCTTCACCACCCTGTAAATTATTCAACATACAAACAAACATTAATGTGTGGCCCTGTGAGTATGGCAGCTAATCATAACTCCATAAGGTATCAAACCTAAAGGGTGACTACTGACTAGATGTCAACATATGGCCAGATATTATGCCATCTAAATTTTTAAACGGCAGAGAGGGAAAAAAAACACATTTGTAGCTCCCAAAAGATTTTGTCCATGCTAAGCATACCTCCAAAAGGTTATCAGACTTCTCCAAACGCTTAACCAACCCAGCTTGACGGCAAATTTGAGCAGCTATTTCATTATGGGGAAGACCTGCAGCAGAGAAAAGGGGGATCTTCTGTCCCCTAGCAATGGAATTCATGACATCAATTGTAGAAATCCCTGTCTGAATCATCTCTTCCGGATAAGTTCTCTCACTAGGGTTGATTGAACTACCTGATGAAAAACATAAGATTAAAAAAATCCCAGCAAACATTATTAAATGAACAATTTAAGTATGCAGAAATGCTCAACGTTTAGAGTGTCTCGCTTTTTAAGGAACCTAACATACCAGAAATATCCAAGTATGCCTCTGGAAGAATAGGAGGACCATTATCAATGGGTTTGCCGGATCCATTGAAAATGCGTCCAAGCATATCCAATGACACAGGAGTTTTTAAGACCTATAAAAAAATATTTGGATACATCAGGAAGGAATAATGAGATACGAATAAGCAAATGGAACTAAAAATTAGTTTGAAATTTCATTCATGGTCAAGGAAGACCAAAATGAAAATCCCAATGGCAAATTCAAACATAACTGACACTAGCAGTAACTATTAGCCTAAGTTCAGCTTGGCAAACTAGCAAAGATAATTCCAGCTTAAACTTGATAGATGAAAAAGATTCCTAGCTTTTTACCTCCCCTGTGAATTGTACGGTGGTATACTTGTTGTCAATCCCAGATGTACCTTCAAACACCTGCCAAAGAAACATTCCAATATTTATGTTGATCAACATGTTTGACAATCTGATATTTTTTTGGTCAAACAGCCATCACACCAAAAACATGAACTTCACAATAGGTGCTGAAAGAAAGATTCCAAAAGCAAGGAAATCAAGGTGAAGGTGGGCTTATCAACTTCAAAGGATGTCCTTCTGCAAAATGATGATCAACTAATTGCTCATATATATATGATAAATCAGATACCCTTCGGTTTACAGAGCACGAGAAAGCAATCACCCACAAGTCTAACAAGCACTAATTGATGATTCCCTCAACTCAATGAATGAAGTCCCTCCACACGATGTATGAACCACCACTCTCAAATTGTGAAAAACAAGAAACTTTGAGCGATGAGTTTTATGTCATTATTTACCTAGTTAGCTAATATCAGTTATTCCAGTAAGTGGTGAGATAAGTAAGCAACATAGGGATTGTCACACATTAATGATACTTTTGTACTGAATCTGGTGACTTGGAAGACTTTCCATAACATACAAAAAAATAAATGAAATCCCGATGAACCAAATAATAATTAAGGGAAAAGAGAACATTGCATACCCATGGAAAAAAAAATAGTCCATAAGTATTGTCTTAGCTAAATAGTTTTTTTTTCCCAAAAGTATAAACTGAGTTAGGCAAATTTTCAAATCCAACTCCGGTAGACACCCATCATTCAAACAATTTATCAGTCAAATGTATTGCCTCTTCCAGTAGTATGGGAATTCTAGCAACTCATAGCAATCTAACCATTTTGAACACAACAGGGGAGAAAGAGACTACATATAAAAATTACCTGCACAACAGCCTTCTCACCATCAACTTCCAGGACTTGACCTCGACGAGACGTTCCATCTCCTAGACGAATATTTACAATTTCTTGATATTTTGGTCCCTACCAACAAATAAAACCATATAATTTTCTACAGGATTACAAAGTAGAGAAATATACACCTGAGTATTAAAAAAATATGAAGAAGGAGAAGAAACAAGAAGCTCAATACTACCTTCACTTTCTCAAGGATAACAAGGGGTCCAGCAACTCCAGAAACAGTTCTATACTCTATAGTGCATAAATATTGAAACAGGTCAGTCATCAATAGCAACAATTACAAATCCACAATTTAAATGAGGGATCAGTTTTACAAAATGTTCTGCTGAACAGTTCCTAACAATTCAATAGGGCAAGACGGTTACTTGAAATTAGAAACAAGGAAGTAGCATATATTAGCATGATTCGGCATCCTAATTCTTGAATTCTAGGACCCTTATTCAGTTTATCAATTCAATATTTTCATTAATATTCTTGAGACCAATAACCATCCACAAAACCTTTGAAATGATGAAATCAGCTAGCCATACACAACACCTTCTACTCCGGTACTCCCTAAGAAAGAAGTTATCATACAATGAACATGATGGATCATGAGTGACTAGTACATTTGAACACGCCCTCAAACACACACACCTCCCTCAACCACACACACACATCAGAGTTCGATTTACACAGATGCCAAAACTTGAGATCAACATGACAGTAAAAATCAAGAAAGCTTACCCATCCCGATCTCCAGATTGCCATCATCCATATCGAAATCGTTTTTCACTGAGCCCATTTTCAAACTATCCACTAAACAAAATCAAACAAAATAAGCATCCAATTTAAAGAGCCGATCAAAAATACCGGATCGTGTATCAAACTACAAACTCTTCGATTTAATAAAAAATTAATAAGGGCACTTGCAAAACGATTTATAATTGAAGAAAGCAAACCGAGAAGTGCAAAGAACAGCTCAATTTGCCGAAATTCGCGAGTATTCAGAATCGCTGTTTGCTCAGGAACACAAGCAGAGCGCGATTTATGAAATTCAAGCGGAAAAAAGATATAACAACGAGAAGAAATCAATCAGCGTGACATCAATCTATTACGAGATGTACACTTCAATCAAAAGCGTTCGGAAAAAACTTCTGAATTCTTACGCACAAATGAATTCAAAGATTATAGATCGGGTAGAAGTGAAATACCTTCGATCTGGCAGGAACTCGCGGACTCGATATACAGAAGAGAAGTGTGGGATGCGGATGAGAAACGACAAGGCAAATAGGCAATAGGAAGCGGAGATCTTATGGATGGACCCGTATATGATTTGTAATAAATGAAAATATAAATTAGAAAATAATATAGAAAAATTTCAAGACTTATGTAGGTACTAAGCATAAAAACCTCAACACATAGTGGTTTTTCATGTTTTTTTTTTGTCAAAAAGTCGGAAGCTTTTGAAAATATCTCGGATGCACGGTTAAAATAGTACGGACACGGTACACTTTTTCAACATTAGAAACGGGTCGAACACACAGGAAAGGCAGCTACAATTTTTTTCATGTAGGTTCAATGAGAGATACAAATGAGATAAACAAGTCATGGCAGCTACAATTTTTTTGGAATTCAAAATGAACAAGACATCTTACTACCTCAATATCACTTAACTCAACCAATCAACTTATTTCTCAATACTTCTACAACAAATATCATATTCATGTGTCAATGGTCATATCATATATGCGTCTATTCTTCTCGTATATAAATTCTTCTTCACAAGAGCTTTAAAATGATATATTATTCATATTTCCTCGTCATGTCCTGTTTTCTGTGATTTTTAGGATTGTCGCTTCCCTATTTCTCGTCGTGTCCATTTCCCGTTCTCGTTTTCGTTTCTGTGCAACATAGGTATGTACAACAAGAATATATATACAAAGATAAATTTTTCCTATTTTGTAATGTCTAACGTGAGAATTATTTAATGTTAAATGTAATTTTTATCAACCGTAAAATATATGTTTTTATAAGTAAAACTTTTTTATGGTACGATGAGATAAATCTAGAGTATTAAAAATTAAAAGCTTAATAATTAAATTAATTCAATACAATTCGGATCAATAAAAAAAATTAACTCAATGCAAGATACTTGGGAAAGAAATAAATAATGTAAAAAAAAATTTAAGAAAAAGAAAGATATATGATGAAATTATTCGATTTTTAAGGTTAAAGTATGTATAATGCCACCACATTGACGTGACGTATTGATAATGAAATAATATGAGAAAACACATCCATAAAAAGTGATGAATATTAAAAAAAAAAAAATTTAGTATATTAATAAAGTATTTTGATATAATTACTAAATATAATTTTATCTTAATCAAACCATTTTTAAAAGTATAGAATATTTTTTTTTATATGGTTGTAATGTGGATTTGTGGTCAATTTGTCCAATCTCGATAGCCTAATTTCTTTGAATTTTATTAAATGTCATTTTTTTAATTTAACACTTCGTACTTTGCTAATATCTTTTTTCAAACTTGTTTCAAAAGGCGTATAAAATATGATTGTAAGAGAGCTTTCAAAATGTATAAGAGTTGTCTCTCTTTTAAGTGTTTTTTTTAGGTATTTTAATTAGACTTACTTCTCTTATTGAACTTGTCCTTTGGAATTGGGCTCGGGTTTGTCCGGATAGTTGACCGAGAGGTCGTGGCCTCGTGGGATTGGGACGGCTGTTGCTTGTGAGCAACTTGTGTTTCTACCATCCAATCCTTTGATTACATCTTGTAAATAACCTAGAAGTTGTTAAATGGATGCGAGTTCTAGAGATTTGGTGGAGCTTGTTGACCACGGGCGGCGAAAAGTTAGCCACATTTTGTCTTGTGACGAGGGATTTCTCTTGTGGCGATAACGACATGTGAGTTTTCAACATTGGCGGGGTTTATGTATCTCAGACTATGTTGATCCTTCCATCTAGGTTTATAGAAGTTTGAATAAGGATCGTATTTTTGTCTAGGATCCCTGAAGTTTACCTCTATCAAGTTTACTCAAAAAAAGGGAGTACTTACGAGGATAGAGCAAAGATATAGGTGCTTCATGGTCAGAAGTGCCAAAAAGTTTGCATAGTTTGGCGTCTTCTGCCTTAGTTTCAGAATTTGAGGCTTCAAAGAACCTCGATAGATCTTACATCATCTTGATGAGGGATGAAACGTGAGCCTCATATTTCGCCAATACTTACAAGACATAATTGTAGTAATAGAGTCACAATCGAACTCAAGGAAAATAGTGATATGATTTGACAGATTAATAATATATCCATAGATAAAATAAAACAGAAAAAGGGAAAATGATTGGTCGGCGATCGATGACGTTTGGTCGGCTGTTCGAGAACACGAAAGAGAAAATTAGAGAGAATGAAGTCAAGAATCACGAGGAAGAGAAAAAACAATCATGTCGGTCAATTGGTCGAGACTGGTCGGCCAGTTGGTTTGGTAAAATCGAGACAAATATCGTAGCAATAAGAGAGAGAGGGAATAATTGTTTGTTGTTTGATTCAAAATCACTAACTTAGCAAGTAACCATGTTTAGAAGTATTAAAGAATAATAAAAAAAAATCAGGATCAAAATCACCTCAATATGCATAACAAATCTCAATTGACAATAATCAACTCATAATAGAATCTAAATCATGTGATGCGGCAGACAATTTTGACCAACTCTCGCATTTTGCAAAATATGAAACGTAGGAGTGACTCGACTCTCGCATTTTATCATCAACACCTAAAAACAAAAATAGTAATAAAAGCGATTTACACTTATCTATCGCATTTTCATAGATAACCCAAAACTATCATAACTCTCAATAGACAAACGAGTTCAAGAGATATAAACTATCATCAATTCAATAGGGTCCTCCAAACCCTAGAACACGATAATTTATCAATACATACCTTAATAGAAAATCAACGCTTTATTAATCGAAGATAAAAGAACCGGTTGGACGATTTGTGTAGGGTGACACTACAAACACCAACTTGTCTATGAAACTTTTGAATGAAAACTGGATAAAAAAAAACTTTTTAGAAAAAGACTAATGGTTAATAGCCCTATCTATATAAGGATGTCTAACTTAATCTTCCTAGGGTTTACATATCTTATCTAAGTCTACCTTACCCCATCTTATATGACCAAAAAGATTGACTTGTCCAAATGGACCAAATATAATGTAAAAGCGTCAAAATGTACAACCTAAAAGATAGTCTAAAACAAATATAGAAAAAAAAAAGATAAAAGATAGAAGATAATGGTCAAAAACCGAATCCGTTGTGGGACCGCTCGGCAGATTGGTAGGGCCTAGTCAGCCGATCACTCGTAAATGAGTCGGATGACTTTGCTCTTCGGGAATGGTCACGTGCTCGGAAAGTGTGTCAGTGGTCGATCGCCTTCAAAACCTTCGAGCATTTCTCAATCAATTCCGTCTTGACCTTGACTTCCTTGATATTAGGAGAACCTTAGTGTAATGAGGTCATTCTTTCGCAAATAGCTATATTTTAGCTCCGCAAATGCTTAGAATGCATGCAATGTCATTAACACACTAATAGATCTTCAAAACATAAAAGGAAGAAAATATGCCAATAAAAAATGCTAATATGCCCAAAAAGGTTTAAGGGATGATTATGAATGATGATGGAAGGCACAAAAATGCTAATATGCCCAAAAAGGCACAAAAATGGATGTTATCACATCCATGAGATCAAAACATTTATTGGCACAACTGTTTAGCTGATCAATTTTTTCACATGCCTCGTCAATGGGCAAAGTCATCAATCTTCCACATGTATAAATATCAATCATACAGAGTGTGGAGTTAGTTATACTGTAGTTGAAAGATTGGACTAAAACAACGATAAATTGCACATGAGCAGGGCATTGATGCATAAAGTGATGCGCCCTTGGATGCTCCTCTTACGTTGACCGTAGACGAAGAGGACGAGGCTTTGAGGGTTCGTTCAGATGGACCGCTCACCCGATCCCGAGCCAAGTCCATTGCCCGAGCCACCGGATCCATCATCGTACGCACCACTTCGTCGTCACTTGGACCAGTCGCCGGTATGCCGTGTCTCTACACCACCATGGCATAGGCTACCGGTCCCGCCCACGCTTTTACTTTCGGACTATTTTTTGCATGTTTTCCTTTTATGTAATAAAAGGGATATTCCTTATAGAATATTCTCTTTGACCTTATCTTTTAGGGTTTTTCCTTGTTGAGCTTTTTCGTATGTATGTTTTGGCCCATAGGTGGGCAAGACTCTCTATATCAGGGACCTCTTGCCTCACCTATTTTTCCATGTTCAGTTTTACTAGGTTTTGAGAAGACTTTTCCTCTGACTTAGCTTGGGCATCAAACCTTCCCGTCTATTTCTCAAATTTCTTCCTTGGATCTCGTCTTTGATCCAAGAACACCATATTCGAGGATTTTTCTTTAGAATCAACTTCCGATTTCCATCAAACGGTTTATTCGATCTCTCTAGATCGAATCAACCCTTGTTTCTTCATCGCTTCCTCCCCTTTGGATCTGAATCGAAACAACGCCGCACAAAGAGTCAAGGAGTAGTTGGAGCTTTGCTGGATCTAGATCCGAAAGTTATCCTTGGTTACCTCCAAGGGGAGCTTTGCTGGATCTAGATCCGAAAGTTATCCTTGGTTACCTCCAAGGGACGCATCAAAATTGGCATCAGAGCAAAGGGATCTAAGCTAAGTTATCTTTACTCTTGTTTTTGTGCGTTATTATCTTCAACCTATTTAGCCTTTGTTCATGATGTTCTTCGTATGTTCATGATGTTCCTCATTTGTTCTTCGTGATCTTCATGTTGTTCATCATGTTTGTTCATCATGTTCATCCATTTTCCTGAAATTTTTTTCTTCTTTCTTTTGATCAATTTGAAAAACAAAAATAGGAGATATTTGGTTTGCCATCAAACCAGTTATCAAACCCGTCTTTTCTTAAACCGACCCAATCTGACAATTTTTTTAATTAATTTCACTAAATTTCTTGGGGTATTTTGTTAACGAATATTCGGATATCTCGCTTTGAAATTCCAAGAAAAGCAAACAAAAACTCTTCATCAATACGGATTGTGTTCAAAAAAAAAAAAACAACAAACAACAACAAAAGTGTTGCTCAAAACGTTTCAAAGAAACGAAACACAAAGGTGAAAAGACGTCCGCAAACCGGTCCATCCGAAAAATCGGATTTTACAAAACGGTCAAAGACCGAAAGCAAGCAAAGCTTGCGACTGAACAATCCGTCCATCTTCCGCCTCTCCATTTTCTTACATACGTTTGCAAAATATCACTTGTTTATTTGTGTGTAATTGGTTCAATTTTGTTGGATTTGCCTTACTTGCCTAACCGCCAAACGGCCTTCCCCAAAGTAGAACCCGATAACGCACTTGAACTTGGTAAAGTTGACTTAACTTGTCACCTTGCTCATTTGATTGCTTGCAATTGTGTGCTGATTTGGAGCAATGACTAACGTTGAATTGGAAACTTCTCAGGATTCTGGTCCGCAAGAGTCCAATGAACCTTTGGCTCAAGAAAATGCTTCGTTGTCCCTCGAAAATGACTCCATAAGGCAGGAATTGGAAGCTTTGAAGGCACAACAAAAGTTTGATGCCTTGACCCGAGAAAATATTGCCTTGAAGCAAGAGTTGGAAGCTCTTAAGGCTCTACGGCTTGCCCAACATCCCACCCCAATTCCGATTGAGACCTTGGTCAATGCTTCCACATCCGATGCACAACGGGAAGGCAAGGAATTTTAGGAGCCGGACCATCAAACGTCCCCTTGCGTCCGTCATTGAATGCCACGTCCCTTACCTCTTGACGGAAATGAGTCCCATGAAGAGGACGAAGAATTCCCCGACCCGACTCAAGATGACTTCTCATAGTCGATACGGAAAATCGGCACAAGCATTATGAGCCTCAACACCAACGGTATGTCCCTTCTCCACCTCCACCTAGTGCGCCCCGCACCGACCGTCGAGCCCGGGAAGAGCCCCGGTCCGCCGACTCGACCAACAATCA